>VZRV01008263.1:675527-1033954 GCA_013398115.1 Falcunculus frontatus
GCCGGCCGCCCGCACCCGCCCCCGGCTCCGCTCGCTCCGCGCCCGGACCGCGCTGCCCGCCCCGGCTGCTCCAACGCGCCCGCCCGCCCGGGAGGACCTGGCCATGCACTCGACGGTTGCGCAGGGTTAATCGGCTTGAGCCCTCGGTCGCCTGGATTCGGTGGAAGGAGGATAACAATCTAGATCGCTGTGTGTGTGTGTGTGTGTGCGCGTGTGCGTGTCGTAGCAGTTCTGCATTGCAACACTTGCTAGTGGAGAAGCAAGAGAAACCCCCCGGAATTGGGATAAAAACAAAAAAATCAAAAATTTACCTGGGGTCTCTGGCTTATTTCTTCTTTTTCGTTTTTAATAGTCCCTCTCAGCAAAGTGAGAGACAGGGATCGCAGGCAGGGAAAAGTCCTCAAGGACCCCGTGATCCTGGAGGAACCTGAACAGGACCCTCCCGCGGACATGTGCGGCTTTCCTGCGCGCTCCTGGAGGCTCGGTACGGCCGCGGGGTTCCTGCCACAGTAGATCCAGCCCTGGGAAACGGCGCGTCTTATTCGTCTCTGTGTGGTTACTGACCTTCCCCCATCCCTCCCCTTCCCTGCTAGCACTCGCTCTCTCACACACACACTGTCTCTTTTCCTCTTGAGCACACACGCACACCCCTAGAGCCTCGGAAGCGACTCTCCTTTCTGCTAGCATGGGTCCCCTGGCATCATGAACGTTACTCTCTCTCCCTGGCTGGAATTCAGACTGCCCGTCTGTAGGTGTCTTGTGCCTTGACCATGCACCTGAGAACAGACCCCAGCATTTGCCCGGGACGCCGCCCCGCCTGGACCCTGTGGATGTGCTCCCTCTTTTGGGGATGTATCGTCAGCTCTGTGTGGAGTTCCTCTAACGTGGCTTCTTCTGCCTCCTCTTCCTCGTCTGTTTCTCAGGCTCAGTATGAGCATCACTTCCACGGCAGCAAGCACCACTCTGTGCCTATCTCTATCTACCGCTCCCCTGTCTCCCTCCGAGGAGGACACGGTGGGTTCCCACTCTTGTTTCTTTCTAACCTTTTTGCAGAGCAGTTGGAGCAGCAGAGGGGGAGCTGGGACGATGGCTGTATCTCCGGGGGAGGGGGGTCCTCCCAGGCCCTCATATTTCTGCCGTTAGCTGCCCTTCTCCCCTGCCCCCTCCCCGAGCAGAGCCTGGGGCTGAGGACGCGCCGCTTCCAGAGCCGACTTCCCCGGCCGGTGTGGTCCAGCAGGACGAAGGGTGGGGGCCGGCGGGGCCGGGGCAGGCTCGGGTCGCTCCGTGTCAGACGGCAGCGCCGAACAGCTCGGGACGGCGGAAGGGCATCCGCTTCTGTCCCGCTGAGGTCCTGCGACGGGGAATCACTAACTCCCTGGCTTGTAGCGGCTGACGTGGTCATTGCAGCAGCGCATCTTCCCTGCCGGCCACCCTCGTTTTCCCGGTCGCCCAGCTGCGGGAGGGCCAGCCGGGGGCTCGGGGAATTGCCGCCGCCGCTCCTCCCCTGCCTGCGCGCTCGCAGCGTTCCTGGGTGAGGATAGCAAGGGGCGTACAAAGGAAAAGGCGAGGTCTCATTCCTGCTCCTGGCTTTCTGCTTGGTACCTGGTGCTGTCTTCCAGGGAAACCCTGGGGCAGGAAATAATAGGGAATAAATTTTCACTCTGGCAGCAAGGGAGAAGGGGAAGAGGGTGTCTGAGAGATGCCAATAGAGAGTGAGAAGACCAGCATCCTGCCCCTGAAATGCTGAGCAATGCTCAGCAGCTGGACCTACATAGCCTCTTGCCCAGCTCTCCCAAGTCTCCCCACCCTGACAGGAGCTGGCCCAGGCCTGGCTGACATGGGGGCTCTCCCTCATCTCTACCTTCTCCTGTCTTCTGTCCAGTGTCCCTTAGCTTCTGCTTTCAGTCATATCAACTGGGAGAGGCAGGCAGGCCAGGGCCTGGCCCTTTCCCTCCAGGGCTGCAGGTCAGGGCCAAGTCTGGCCTTTCATCATAGGAGTATTCAGCTACAGAGTCACATCTGTGCAGGGCCAGAGGAAGAAGAACCAGTATCAGAAATGAGGCATAGGAACACTGAAGAAGAGCTAAGGGAAGGAAGAGCCCTGGCCCAATTGGTTGAAATGCCGCATGATATGGCTGCAGCAGGGACTATGAGGATGTGCTGGCTGGGCTGTGTCAGGGTTATAGGGATATTGAAACCTGGAGTGCCCCAGATAAGTGCTCAGACGGCCAGCAGAGCAGTCTGAAGAGTTCAAGTGGCACAGTGATGAATGGACCTCCAATGAAATCTCTAGGTACACTGGCAGAGTTGTAGAAGAAGCTTGGTATTGCAGGTCTGAGCCAAGGCGCATTGGAAAGGGAAAGGGCTCAGGAACAAAGCCAGGAGGCAGATGCTGCAGGTCACAACTGAGCACCAGCGGAGCAGGGCTGTGCTAGCAGGAGGTGCTCTGGCAGAGCTGCTGGAGGGCACTGGAAGAGGGTGACAGGGAGCTCTGCAAGGTAGGTCGTCAATGCTCTGGCAGAGCGGGAGGGGGAGCCCAGGGCACTGCAGAATAGCACCATGCTGCAGAGGCGAGGACTCAGGACTGAAGTGGCACTGGGTGCAATAGGTTGAGGGGGAGGTGTTCAGCCATTTCTGCAGGCACAAGTGGCATTATCCTTTCAGCCTATCAGACTCCCACTTCTCCAAAGTTCACATCCATCCTAAAATGCAAGAGAAACATTCAGGCCCCACATGGGAAGGGAACCAATGCCATGCCAGATATCAAGACCATCTGTTAAGCACCACCCATGTGAAACTCAGTTATGGGTTATTAATCACTAGCAGCAGGAGCCCTGTTATTTGCAGCAATGCTTGAGGACCATGTGAGAGAGTCCCCGTTGTGCTGAAGTGAGAAATATGAGGGATTAGCCAGTCCCTGCCCCAAAGGGTTTTCAACAGCCCAGCTTCTGTAGCTTAGTTTTCCTGTGATGAAAGGGGATAGCAAAGTCTGGCTCATAGGTCACTTGTGAGGAAAGGAGAGAAGGATGTCACAAAATGTGATAGCGGTTGGCTTTGCTGTAAAAGGCAGGCAGTAGTCTGTGGGAGAGTCTACAGTCTGTTTCCTGGTCAAGAAATGATAGTTCTTTTCTCCTTGATGGCTTTTCCATCTGCCCTGAAAGTCAAGCAAAGCCTCATTTAAGAGCCAGGAGCAAAAGCTGTTATCAACTTCAGTGAGAAACAGGCATTTTTTCGGTGTCCTCATTGCAGAAAGGAATCAAGAGAAATAGAGAGCTTGGGGAGCTCAGGCTGGTGCATAAGTCAGCGTGAGTTGTTTGGTTTTTTTGTGGGGTTTTTTGCGGGTTTTTTTGTTTGTTTGTTTTGGTTTTTGTTGGGGTTGTGTTTTTTTTTTTTTTTTTTTTTTTTTTTTTTTTTTTTTGCTTTCCTCATCATGCCATGTAGCAAAGCCATCATAAAAATCCCCTTTGGCCGTGAATAAGGGGGTGAGTGGGATGGACAGAGAGAGATTGTGCGAGAGAGGAAGAAGAGACCACAAAGACAGCTGGTCTTGGAAACATGCATGGTTTATTTTTGTGTGTTCTTTCACTGTTGCACAACAGAGGCCCTTGGAACCTGGATCCGTAACAGTGTTGAGGAGTCAGATCCCAAGGAGGCTATGCACTCCCTGTGTTTCCTGGGCTTTTGATTATTTGTTTTTCTTAGAGGGAAATAAATTCTTTCTGATTTCTGCCCTACTTGGTGGCTACATTAATACTGGTTTTGGAAGGAATCAGATCAGGATCATCGCCACCCTGCTGTGTTGTCTTCCAGCCCCACAGTGCTGACCACCGGGACTCAGTCCTGTATTTAAACATATTTTCCTTTTTTCTTCTACATCCCAGTGGATTTTGATCTGTTTGAAGAAGCAAATTAATATCTAGCACAGAGGAAAAATAAATGTCTTATTAGCAGTGAACGCTTTTTTGGAGTCTGTGTCTAGTGCTCCTTTAAAATCAGTGGAAAACCTTCTCGTGGTTTATCTTGAGCAGGACCGGACCCAGATCTGGCAGTCGCTCCTGTGCTGGTGTTATGAGAGTTAATTCTGAAATCACTGAGCTGGTGCTTTCCGGTAGTTGGGCTGCAACCTGCAAATGCAAAACTTGGCACAGCTCATCTTCTTAAGGAGAAAGTCTTTATAACAGGTTTACCTCCTTGTCAGCAGGGGAGTGAGCCTGGCCAGGCAGGGGACTTCAGCAAGTTAGAACAAATCTTTTTTTTCCATGTGAGGACCTTCCTAGACTGGCAGAATCTTTGTCCCTGAATAATAGGAAGGGAAAGCCATGATTCCTTTTTGTTTCACTAGGGGTTTGTGAAACAGAGGGAGGAACCAAGTTAGGACTGTGTTTATTGAAAGTTCACATGTGCTGAATCCTCCTGTCTCCCCTGAGCTATTTAGCGCCATGCTGGGTCAGCTGCTTTACCAGAGCCTGCAGCAATGACTTCACAGCCCCTCTTTCCACATCCTTATTGCCTCAGCTGATGAATAATGCGTGCCTCTGGTTGACAGATAAAATGAAGAGATTTGTGCATGTTTTGTCTTAGTGATGAATTAATTAATTTGCTTTCTCCTTTTCTCCTCCAGCTGTTTGTTCTCTGGCTGTCCTTAAGTGCTGTGGAGCAGGGGTGCACAGAGGCGATGTGTGATGCCTTGTGCAGATGGCCCCTGCCTGCAGGGACTACTCTGCAGCTATGGGAGCAATGGTGGGCACGGGGTAGTTTCTCTTCATTTTCACTTTGTGGAGCCTAAGCTAGCCCAGGCTGTTGTACAGGTCACAGGAAAAAGTGTAGGTCTGTTGTGAGGACTGGTGGTGAGCAATCACCAGATCTTGTAGGTATAACTCTCAGGCCTGAATCAATTCTTAGAAGTTCCGTTATTTTTATGAAGAATTTCCTTCTCTTATATCTTTTTTAAAATCAGCAAATGAGAGTGAATGCTCGCCCAAATCAAGAGAGTGCTTCCATAAAATAGGCAAGTATTCTGCAAACCAGTGTCAAAGATTGCCACACAGAGCTCTAGCAGTGTACCTTTTTAAAATGCAAATGTCCTTGCTGCTCCTCCAATGTGACTTATTCCTCATTTCAAGATTCCGTTCCTGCAATCCTGCCTTTGCTTTATGATAGGAAACGAATTCCCCATCCTTGGCACTGCCCATTCCCCAGTACAAAGCAGGACCTTTCCTGTTTCTTCCATCACCAGCAGATTACTTTGAGCAAAGGTTGGTAACTTTAACAAAATGGGAAAAAATCGCTCTGTACAGAGCAGTCAGTGATCCAGTAAAATGAACTTCACGCAGAGCTGAAATTAAGGTTGCAATTAAGTTCTGCAAAGGTGAAAAGCTAGAAGTCTGTCTACTTTCCGTGGCTTGCCTTTATTCTCCTATCAACAATGAAGCCTGATTTTTTGGCAAAGGTTAGTGCTGCTCTACGCCTGAAAGTTTACATTCCCTTCCTCAGAGATATTAACAATGGTTAATTATTTTTAAAGGAAGGCGAAATCTGCTTAAATTTTCTCAAGCTGGCTATCCAGAAATTGAAGCACCCATACTCACTCCCTTGTAGTTTTAAGTGATCATAGTTGGGCTTTTCCCTCCCTATGCTGACTCTGTAGCTCTTCCGAGAAAGCACAGTTTTTAGTAGTTGAACACAGAAAAAATCTGGTATGTACAAAGGCTGTTTCCTCAAAATGAGGTTGCTATTTGACTTAACCTTTGCGTGCTTTTATATGAAACAATTTCTGATCAGGTGCTTTGACTTCTCATTCTGTGCACTGTATTAACTGTTCCCAACTTGGAATAGTTTGCATTGATCTCCAAAACTGATGTTAAAGTCTGTTCACCTGGTACTTGTTCTTAGGAGATCCCAATGATCTTACGAGGTCTGGAATAGGAGAAACTTAATGTTATTGTTGAACCCTGTCAGTCTTATTTAATATATGTCTCTGTGCTCTTTGAAACATTGCTCAGATTGATGCTGCTGAAGGGGTAGTCTCCTAAGACATTTTTAAAAAAGCCCACCTCTGAAAGCTACTTTGTGCTTCCTCAGTATCTCATAGCACATTTTGCAAAAGTGGGAATGCTAGTCCTAGTCAGAATTAGATCAGGGCTTTCTGCCTTCTTGTATTTCCTTTGCAATTTAGGCTGGAGAGAGGTTTCTTTTCTTTATCGTTTCTGCTTTTGGGTAATACAACCCTGACTTTTCAAGTGACTGGCACATTCTGCTGCAGAGGTGACTACATTTCAAAGACAGATGAAGGATCCTGCTGTATGCCTTGTATAGGCATTGAAGTTGTAAAGAATACTGGGTTATGTGACATCAGCTATGTAGTCAGAATACTGCAGAATGAGAATTTTACCTTTTATAATATTTCTACGTTTAAAAATATAAGATTTTTTTTCTTAATAATTCTGGCCAGTTTTACTTGTTGTTTTCTTGTTCTTTCTCTTCTTTTGCCATGGCATGAACATATATGTTTGAACAATGTTATGACAGCCTCTGGGTTATTAAATACTGTGCTGTTGGGAGCTCCAAATTCCTTACAGTTCTCACTAGAAGGAGGAAAATGCACCTAGGTCATGTAATGTGGCAATACTGACAAGAACAGAATAGTCTCCAGCTGGCGGTGGGGAAGTTCCATGGTTTGCCATACAGAAGGTAACTGAATAAAGAGCTGAAGCTTCTAAGTGCAAGGAATGTAAGTTTTGTCTGGGAAGTACCTAGACAAAAAGGATGACCATTCTTCTATTTTTTCCTTTTCTGTGCTCTGTGCTTTAAGAAGACCAGCTCTCTGTGTAGTTGCCCAGGATGACAGTCCTGTGCTGGTTGGCTGCCTTGTTTTCTTTTTTTGTTTTTTTGTGGTTGTTTTTGGTTTTGGTTTTTTTTTCACTTGCTGTCCTGCTGGGCTGTGATAACTATGAAAGGTCATTTGTACTAGCAAAAAAAAAAGATGGTTTTCATGTCTTCTGTGTAACCTCTGTACACAAGACGACATGCAGTTGACCGATGGCTCTGATTAGTTGTACGACATTGAGAAGACATTACTTTACTTTCTGACATGTTTTTCTCATCTGTGAAATGGAGAGAAAACCATTTTTTCACCTAGGTGAGGCGAGGAGTTCTTGTGCATCCATGTGCTTTGAGATCCCTGGCAGGGAGCCATAGAAATGAATGAAACCCCAGTAGTCCTCTTGGGCTTTAGATGTCAGAGAACCTTAAAGGAGCAGCCTGCTTGTTTCTTTTCTTGAAGGACAAGCAAGACACCTTCAAATTCTGAACATAGATCCTAGTAGTGTTTTTTCTATGGCTTCAAAGCCTGGACAGCCTCTAGTGCCAAATCCCAGCACTGGTGTTTCTGAAGTAGCAGGAGAACATTTCGGCAGAGTGCTGGCTGTGCCAAAATCCAGGCAGCCACTGAAGCCAGGGACCTGTGACTCACCACTGCTCTCTCACCACTCTTGCATATTACTTCTCTTGCATTCTGTGTGTGTGTTGTTTTTGCACATTAAAACAACTACTTATATCCCTGAGTGACTTTCCCCCAAACTATGAATTTAAAGTACTTCCGAAACTGTCTTTTAGAATTTGAATAT
Organism: Falcunculus frontatus; assembly: GCA_013398115.1. Lineage (NCBI taxonomy): Eukaryota > Metazoa > Chordata > Aves > Passeriformes > Falcunculus > Falcunculus frontatus. The sequence goes on from VZRV01008263.1 coordinate 683,153, forward strand.
AATTATATGCTTTGGGTGTAAATTGTGGTTTTTGCTACATAAGAAACTAATGGAAATGATCTGCCTGTTCCTGTAGTTTACAGATTATACGCTTTATATCTGGGGATGTATATTTAGGCTGCTTTTCTGTATGGCGTATTAAGATGAAAATGAAGTTAGTGCGAGCTTTAGTGGTTGCAAAGCATGAACAGTGGGGCTGATAAAGGACATTACTAAATTGATCCAGTGCTAAGGTTTACTTCATCATCTCTTAGTTTTGCATCTTTCATCTTTTTGCATTCTTGATGATAGAGGGCAGAAGAGGGGGAAGTATTTTACAGTCTATAGAGGGTCTTGTGTCTGCAGAAGATCAAGGGACAGGGTGAATGAATCAGAAAGACATAAAAATATTGCTAAAAAAAGACCCTTTGCTTATTCTGTGAACACCACGTGGTAAAGAATGAGGGAAGACTTTGTTATCCAGAGGGCTGAGGAAGAGAGTACCATAAGTTTATTCAGCAGTCCAGGCTCCATTTAGTAACTTCAGAGTGAATTAGTTTCCATGCTATCCTTGGAACTTGATTTTGAATTTAGAATAAATTCAGCATATTAATCAGGTCAAATTATTGGAAGATTATTAATTTACATTAAGAAGATCAAATCACTGGAAGAGGCGGGGAGGTGAAGTTTGCTTTGTTTTCCAGAAGTTTGATTTTTAACATCATGCTCCATGACAAGAACTGATTTTCTAGACATATTTGGTGAACCCTTTGTTTCCCTGCTCATCTGCTGCACTGCCCAGTGAGGGTTTTCATGGCTTCCTGTCATGGCTGGATCCTGCTGTTACAGCAGCCTGCTGCTCCTGCTCCAGCTGGTTTGCTTAATAACCCCAGCCAGTGGAGACTTTATAGGGATGATGTCTGGAAATATTTCTGTCTAGCTGATTCTGCAGGTTTGCTGTCTCAGCTACCAGTGTTTCAGTGCACAAGTGTCCTCCACTGCTGGTGAAGACTTCAACCACGAGCATGAGGACAAAGCAGCAGAGTATGGAAATTCCCCGAGTAGTGTTGGGAAGGCAGCTACAGGGTGGTTAAGGGAGAGAACACATAATAGATACTATAGACCTGAAACAAATGAAGAATTCAAGTGTTTCTGAAGAAGAGAATTAAAAAAAAAAAAAAAAAGAAAAAACGAGAGAAAAAAGAAAGACCTGATTGATTTTATTTGGTTGCTACACTGACTGGACTACACGTAGAAAATGGGTTCTGCCAAGGTGTCTACTTGGCTTCTACTCTGGAAAGATTCTCGCTGTCTGATTTAACACTTAGGAATCCCTGAGTTTATTGGATTAAAGCCTTCATCTTTTGTAACTTCCTTGAGTTATGGTGATCATCTGAGAGTTTCACTCCAAAGACTCTTGGAGCTTGCAGTTACACAGGCATGTTTTTTGACTTACAAGCACTGTGGATCTTTTAGTATCTGCTGAGATGAAAGTGGAAACAGTTGGTAGAAACGTGGTGTTTTTCTCTTTCCTTTATTTGTTCTTGATTTACTTGTCTAATGGTAGCTCATCTGAGCTTTTCCTATATTCTGATTATGCCACTGATAGTTACAATGTTCTGTGCTTTCACTGATGTTCACTGAGTACAGTGTTTAGGAATGCTGGTGGGCTGGATAGGACCTAGTGTAATCCTAAGTTTATGTGGCCTACATCTAGTCCTGTGCTTGTGTAATGTGTCTGTAGGATTGCAGGAGGACCCCTGCTCCCCCAGTGTCATCTCTTCTTTGTAGTTTAGTAATGAATGCCAAAGCTATTCTGAGTTTCCCTGATCTTGCTCCCCTGTCTATAGTCCAGCATATTTCTGTCAGAGTAAGTTTGGAAGATACTGATGTCTTTGAATGCCTTTTCACTTTTTATTATCTCACCATGGAGCCTGCTCTCCTTCCTGTCCCCTCATGCATTCAGAGGCAGTTCATTAGAGGCAAGGAAAAGACAAAGAAATTAATTTTCCTTGAGAAATGTATTCAGCACCTTATAGAGGCTTGAAGAAGAGAAGCAGAGCAGAGAATTCTTACTAACTTCTTTTGAAACTTTTTTTTTTCCATGGAGAATTTGGAGACAAAAAGTGTCTGTGCCCTACAAACATCCATTTACCTGGTAACTTACTTTTCTGATACTAGGCACTACGAACATGACAGGATTGCAGTAGGGTGGAACAGAATAAGGTGATGTGGGTGCCTGTCCTTCAGAATTGATGTGCATTTGCTTAGTATAAAAAGAATATATCTTGTAACCAAATATCAAGGTACCAAATTCTGCTCAGATGGCAGGGTGGCAAATTCTGCCAGTGGTGTATATCAAAGCTTGTTTCAATTCAGGTAATTGTTATTACAGACAGGTTAATTTCTACTTAACAAGCCATATACTCGGCTACTTTTCCTAGCCCAGTCATTAGAAAATATATACAGGCAAAATGAGAAGCCTCTCCTACTGGTCTAATTAATACTTGATGACTGTTTGAAAAACGGTCAGAACCTGAGCCTTTTGTGCATTCCTTGCTGAGAAATTTTGCCACTGATATCAGTGAAGCCATATTCCAGTTGTTAATGAGCAGTACTGAAGAGGTTTTTCCTCAGCAGCAGCATGGAACAGAACTGAGGACAAGAACCCCCAAACATTTTCCCTAGCTCTGCTCCTGGCTTACCTTGATATACTGGATGGTGAATCATACATTGCCAGGTGATTCAGTTTGTCTATGCTGTAGTGCAAAAATATGATGATTTTTTAAAATCTTGTTAGATCCTGACATAACATATATGAAAGGAAAAGAACTATATGGTTACTTTTTTTTCCCAGCATTCTGGGAAGGTATTTTCAAACTTTAGCCAGAATATCTGGTCCTTGGAATTTAAGGAACTTTGCAGTAGTATGGCTCCTGGTACTCTCTTTGGAAGAAGTCCTGGGATTTCGTCCCTGTAATGTCCTGAGAAGGATGGGTGCCTTTTTAGGAAGGAAGTTCTGCAAAGAAATACTCATTCTCATCCTAGGAATACATTGTCAGGAACATGGGAAATGCCTGGGCTGTGTGGTTAAATGTAGTGTTTTGTTTCAGTCCTTTCTTTGTGAGAGCAGTTTCTGCTGCTGGTGATGGTTTCATTTACTGCTTCAAGGAGCATTATGGACATGCATTTCTCTTCACTGGTTTTAGAAATCTGAGGGGATTTTTTAGACCAGTCACCCAAAGAGCTGACTGTATCACCCCAGCCTCTACTTTCAGTGTCCCTGTTGGCTGTCTTCTGCTTCTGTCACAAGCTAGATTTTGTCTTCAACTGTTCAATCAATTCATTTTACCAAAAATTGTGAACAAAATTGTTGAGGTGATTTCAGCAATCAAGGGAAAGAAGAGGGGAGGGAGAAAATAGGAGGAAGATGGAAATTAAGCTGAAGTGTAAATTCGTTCCCATCCTTTCTTTCTCTTTGATCAGAAGTGAAGGAGGGAAGCATTAGAAGAGCCATTAAAGACCCAAGTAGTTCTCAAGAAAAGACATAGGCAATTTGAAGCTAGAGGAAAAAATAAACTAAATAAACAGAACAGGAAGGAGCAGTATTAGATCTCAGCAACGGGGCTGCCCTGTTGGCTCCTCTTCATCTGAGCTGAGGAGTTTCAAGTGCTCTGCAGAAGGCTGTGGGATATGCATCTTGTCCACCAGAGCCCCATGTTACTGATGTTCAATGTACAGTGGTCTTTTAGCCACACACTGTTTTGACCTTGGATCTAGACTTCAGAGTATTCCTTATGTTTTATACGTCCGGTTACTGTGATGATTGAATCACCCTTTAGCTTTCTTTTTTTTTTTTATTTTTAACCGTGTTTTTGGAAGTCTTATTGTCAATATCTAGAGCAAGACATTAATAAATTTAGCTTACTACCTATCAGTCTAAAGACTCAAGGCACATTTTTTATGGAGGGAGAAAGGGTGGAATCTGCTGCTCCTTGGCAAGGGGAGAGCTGTGCAGTGCTTTATTTGTGTTGCTAAGAAGGTCACTAGGACAGGCCCAGGTAAAGGCAGGGCTATATGGCAGCCAGCAGTGGTGCCTGGGGTGTGTGCTTGGCCTGTCTGTGCTCCTCTGTTACACAACGAGAGACTAAGAGGAGCAGTTTGTTCAAATGCAGTGTCTGAATAGTGGGCATTTTTTCCAGGGCACCCCTCCATGTGTACATAGGGATATGTGTAGTATTTCTCCTCGGGGAAACTCGCTTCTCTTCAGAAGCAGTGTCTGGTTTTTACATTTCTGCTGAGGTTTAGGATGATGCTTAATTCATGTCCATAGGGAAGTTGAGTTCAGATTCAGGAGAGGGCTAGGGGCTGTGTGTGGAGACTATTTCCCTCTAAATACTATGTAAAGACAAAGCAGTCATATCTGCAGGAGCAGCTCTTTCTTTTATCCCATTTCACTGCCTAAGCAACCATTCTACAGCAACCCTTTTCTATAACCTTTTTGGATTCCTGGATTCAAGGGCACCTTCTAGAGAGCATGATTCAGTCCCTGGCCTTCATGTAGCTGAATTTGACTATGCTTACAGAAGGCCTAGTTAGTCAAGAAGTTTAAAATATGGCAACAAAGTCCCTGTATAATAATGCAATGTCATCATTTTATAGTGCAATGCTAATGATTTCTAATTATTTATAAAATAAATTATGAATAAAATAAGTATTAAAAATAATTGATTATTCTTACCTGCATGATCCTCAAACAAAAAATATGCAATAGGTAACTCTTGTAAAAGACAAGATTTTTGTTATCTTTGCTATTTTACATCACCCTTGCTTCGCATGTCTTTGCCTGAATCACAGAAAAACAGTGCAGTCATTCCAAAAGAATTTGTGGTACAGTTTTAGGATCCTACCATGCAAACCTAGGCTCTATAAGTTCATGGACAAGACTGTACTATTAGAAAATAATTTGGAGTCTTATAGTCTACAGTCTTGTAGGCTACAGTCTTACAGTAGCAAAGACTAAGGAACTAAAAAAGATTTTTGGGTCAAATTACAGTTGAATCATGGACTCTGTCAGTAATCTCTGAGGACAAGGCTTGGAAAATGTGTGACTGAATGTAGAAATTCAGTGATAAAGAAATCCTGCTTTAGAGTTGAGGTAAGCAAGGGACTAAACTGTCCCAGAATGCTGAGCTGCAGATAAACTCACAGTACAATCAATGATATGTCAGCACCAATTTTGGTCAGATGTTGATATACAATTTGAAGAGACATATCCAACCTGAAGGAAGAAATTAATCACAGAAGATTATAAGAATTTCCATACACCCTGGTCCATCTGGTCTGGTATTCTGTCTCTTGACTGTGGCCAGTGCCAGATGCTACAGATGGACGCAAATAACCTCTTTGATATGCTTAATTGTATATCCCAAGGGAGAGTTGTATTTTTTTTCCTTGACCTCACAAATGGTGATCACCTTATGCTGTAAAGAACTGAGGAGACTCATTGCAGTTTCATTGTGGTTATAATAATTTTATCTGCTGTTCTGTATTAGTAAGTCTTTTACTAACTTTTTGTTCAGCTATTTTTAAATTGCTATCTCAAAGCATTTTATGCAGCTTAGAATATCACAGCACTGAGAGAGGGCAAACAACCAGTTTTTGTATTTCTTATTCTAAGATGAGAAAATGGGACATGGAGAGGCAAAGCAGTTTGCTGAGTCAGAAACTGTTGCCACATTTAAACAGCCTGAGTTCTGCTGAAATCCCAGGGTTTACTGCTTTCTGTCACTTCAGTCCAGGTTATCAGGGTGCCGAATTGGAAGCACCCAACAGGCTTTGGAGGTTAATAGAATTTAGGTTAACTGAATGTGGCTGTGCACAAAGTCAAAGCTGACAGTACAACCTGGCACCAGTGGTATCTGGTCCAGTGCACTTTTCACATTGCTCTTGCCTGTTGGCATGGTTGTGTTTTTGTCTAGGATTTCTTTGCTGAAATATGTACACAGGCAAGGGAGGCACATGAATAATTAGTTTGACACTACCAGAAAGCATTGACTATCATGATTAATCCATCCATGTACTTTGAGCCTAATATGTCTAAAATACTTTTTTTTTTCTTAAAAAATTATAGTATGTAGGTAGATTGTTGGTAAAGTCCTTGTCCATATCTTCCTGAAATATTTGGCTTGCTGCACATGAATTACAGGATTGGACCTCTTTTTCTTCCCGATAGCAACCCACATCATGGACTTCTGAGGACTAGAAGTATGATGTGTGTGTGAGAGAGACTACACATTGCTTTGCAGAAAAGCTGTTTTTTTGTGCATTTGTGTCTAGTAATACAACCTCAGCCATGTTAAATGCTGCCAGAAATGTTTTCTCTTCTGCCGCCAAACTGTGACATTAAGCCTGTTGTGTCCAGTGTCAAACAGCAGTTGCCATGTACTTAGAGTGTTTCAGTTACAGTCCATAGAAATAAGTCCTTTCTATTCAGGGTTTTCATCTAAATTAATGTAAATCTTCCAGAGAGCAGCTTTCGCCTAAGAGTATCTCACAGAGAAAGAGGCAGAGCAGTCTAAGCAAGGAATATGGAAACAACAACTTGTGTGTATGGGCAGGGTTTGACCTTGCCTTCTGCTGTCACTCTAGACAAATCAGAGCTTCACCTCTGCATGTTCTAAACTCTCAGGTGGTAATGGGGAGTTGAAATACTTGCATATTTCTTAATCTTGGGAGACATAACCAGCCTGATCTTACTTTCACCATTACAAACTGGAAGACATTTGGCATAAAGAAGGGTCTGTTGTGCTGGCCCTGTGCTTTCAGCTGGCTACAGGTCACGTCAGTTCCCTTGCTGTCTCAGTCTGCACCTGACTATCTATAGAAGTGGCTCTGACCTGAGTATCCCAGTTTCAGTCTCGGCTGTACATCGTGCCAACTTCAGATGAAAATCTTTATTGATCTCCTGTGTTTGTCTAGCAGTTGGCAGACTCAGCCACAGAAAAGGGATTCCAGAGAACTTACAACCTGGAAAGAAAGGACTTCCATTTGTTGTTGTAATATATGATGTGAGTAGAGTAGGGTACAGAGAACGTCCCATTTATTTTACTCAAGATTTTTTTTTTTTTCCCATCTCTTATATGGATGAAACCCCAAAAAGCTGAAAATGTTGAGCTGGCTGTTCTGAGGAATTCAGAGGACATCAGTCGAAGTATCTTCTTTAAACACTTATTGCTTGAGGGATATTGCTCACATCTTTTTGTGAAACATCCAAGAACCTGATGCAAAATAACAGTAATACAACCCTTTCTCTGTGCACAAACACACCCACTGTATACATCTGCTTATGGCTTTACACCATACGTGGGAATTTCAACAGAAAACCATTAAACTTCTACAGGAAAACTATTATCATTAAAAGTTGTTCTCCCAAAACTCATTTCTTCCCTACCATGCCTGTACCATCAGACTACTTCTGCAACACTCTTGCCAAATTCATCCCGAGAAACAAAATTCATTTAATGAAACCAGGCAACAACTGCCTGGTTTCTGTAGTCGCCATAGTGAAACGTCACTCACAGTAAACAGTCCAGAGCCCTGGATTTAACACGTGTGGTCCAACCTATTAATCAATGTTGCAGAGTCATCCAGTGCTTGCAAAGGTCCTCATGGAACCAAAGCTGGGGAAAACAGAAAACTGCCGTGTGCCATGGCAAACTCACACAGACACTCAGTAAATAGAAACATCCAGTTAATGGGGGAGAACATTTTTCACAAATAACCACTCCAACCTATTAACTCTGATCCTCAAGGGAGTCCTTCAAAACAGTTTCAAAGAAAGATCTTAGAAACTAAAATTTGTAACTGCTAAAAATCCCTATTGCTGAGGATAGCAATAGTGATTTATTGTATGTTGTATTTCTTCTTATGTCCTGCTGCCTGTGAACTCTTCATATCCTATAGGCAATAATTAGTTCTCCCTCTGTTCAACTGAGGAAGAGAGCCCATTACCATTGCTAGTACTACTCCCCATGGATCTACACGTAGCAGTAATCTTGCCTCAAATTGACTAATTTATTAGATTACAGTGTTACATTCAGAGCTATTGGTATAAACCTGCATGTAGTTTTGAAAGCTGTTGCTAGATTTGTAGATCTGAATAGGGTTTATGTTCCTTACGTTTTGAATTTTTTCCTTATATACTGGTTGGTCTACTAAAGGCAAATCTTGCTCATTTATAACTATTAATCATAATGGGTATAACAACATCATTACAAAAGTTTCAGTCTTTCACATTTTTAAACTTTTTGAAGTACTTATTTATTAAGTCTTCTAAACAAAACATGTTTTTAATGAAACTTGAAACCTTATTGTTAAATGCCTAAACTTGTTTAAAACTGAACATAGAACAATCCCTAAAAATAGTTTACTTCTGATGAATTACCCTTCAGTAGAAAATTCTCAACCAATGCTAGTCATAAAATGATTTGTACACAAATGCAAACAAAAACTCACATCTATGCCATTAGAACCATTCTGAAAGCCCGGGTTACATGGGCACTAATCCATTTAGAAGGCTTCAAAAATAGTTGCTGTTATTTCTCTTGTACTTGATACATTGTGGCTTGAACAGCAGGAGGAATGAGAAAAATTTCTGGACTTTAGCTGTAGGTGACTACTGTTCTGAAGTGAGTATTCTAAACCATGTTTCTTCACACAGTTTTAGGCTTGAAACTGAATGTTTGTTGTAATATGACTCTGTAGCTGGGATTTTAATTGAAGAGGAATTTTTAAATTGAAATTGCTGCCAGTGAGATCCTGAGAAAAAGCATTCAAAGACTATGGAGCAGTGTCATACATCAGTTATAAGGTCATTGGATTATTTTAACTGCCACTGTGTAATAACCCAGTGCTGCAGGTTTTTCCAAACCCAGCTGTAGTTGTGGGCTTGTTTAAGTGTCACTGATTCTGTTATGAAAAGATTTCATAGTGAACTTCTGCACTACTTCTGCACCAAGAAATTTCAGTCTGTAACCTCCTACCGGAGCAAGCCTGAACTCTGGTACCCATCACTGATAGGTACCCATATTTTTTGGGTGTTTAAAGCTAAATAAATTTAAAGCCTAAATGAGTCACTGTTTAGGCAATACGTTGTTTAGGATAAACAATCTGGTACATTAATGCAATGCATTGCAATAACTTGTTCAGACACATATAATGCGGTCATATTTGCATAAATGAATACTCCTTCCATGTCTCTACTCATTATCGATTTGCCTGCCTAAACTAGGTGTTTTAAAATTTGCTTCTCAGTGGCAGTTATCAAACAGAATATATAATTTTGATGAGATCACAGATGTGTGGGACAACATTCAGTCTTCATTTTGCAAAATTTCTATGTCTTTCTTACCAAACTGTTTCTTGCTAACATCACTGATACGTGGCATTTGTGAATCCAGAGGAAAGCAGAGTCTGTGAACCTTTTTCTGTATCCTGCATGTTCTGGTTTTATAATCCTAGCTAATGCTGCAGTTTCCTCTAATGTGTCAGAATTGTGACAGTGACACAGCTTTGTAAGGATTTTTCAGGTGCACAGTAGCTTTTGATTATGTAAAAGTCAGATGCTGTTGTAAGGGAACACATAGAAAACCTTATGTATATTCGCAACTACATAATACATTTAGAGTCCTTGATTTTAACCTTAATTTACCTGCCCTAAAATAATGTATAGCAGTAGCATAATCCTTTGCATTGTGTGGTTATCGGACTAGGTATTTGGCGTTATTTTTAAAGGGCATATTCGTTAACACCATGATCTTATCCAGTTCCTCATTTAGTCTATATTGAGCTGCCTAGATGTTATTCATATTCCCCTACCGCCAGCAAGTCAAGGTCTTGGGGAAACAGACTTGATGCATTCTGTTTATCCACGATAGTTCATCATCTAAGATAAACCAGGGTTGTCTGCAAACTGCAATCTCATCAGGCAGGCTCAGATAACATCTCACTTGACTTTTTTTGCTTATTCCATTAGCAGAACTGTCCTGGAGATTTGGGATGTTCAGCTTTACCATGCTGGTGAGAGCAAATGATTAACTTGGGATTGAGATTGAGCCATCAGTGGCTCCATTTAATATGACAACCCTTTTAGTTGTGACACTGAACCTCTGTAAGGCTGTGCTCCCAGAGAGCATTTAAACAATAGGGAGATCTGTGCACTATTACTCTTTAAAAAGATTGCAATTCATGTCTCAAAATTCTTCTCCCTTCCCATTGTTGTTGATTTCACATGCAACTATTCACTAGCACTGGCATTTTGGAAGTAAAAGGCAAATAGGATCCCTAATTCCTATTCATTGGTCTTTCTTCTCACAGCCTAAATAGCTCTAGAGACCCAAGCAGCTACTACTGGTGTGTACATGTAGCAGTAGTGGTTGTATACATGTGGTCAGGACCACTTAGCATTCTGTGTATCTTCTTGCAAAGCACCAGTAAAGCAGTTCATTCAGACTGTCCTTAACCTGTATAGTTCATAATTTTTACATGAAATTGTGGGCAAGTGAGTAGCTAGCTCCCCTTGAAACACTGCTTGGTAGGTTTGTACGTAGGATGGTAGACTGGAAAATTCAGTCTGTGTTGTGATGAAAGGAAATGAGTGCTACCCTCATTTCAGTGCTCATATTTCTTAAATTTCAGTGTGGAAAAGAGAGTGCACTAAGGAGTGAGTTAACTGCCTGCCTTTCTACAGAGCTGGGCTGGAAAATGTTTCTCAACTTACCCTTTCGATATAGAGGTTTTGATGCTTTTTCTCTTCACAGGGTTCTAAATGGATTTGGGTTTTATGTTCTAAGGGAGTTTAATACAGTTATAACCATTTTGATAACTGTTCCAATAACATTTTTGATAATAGAATTAGCATTTAAAATGTTGTAAAAATGAAAAATGTTGAAAATTAAAATACTGCAGTTTTTAAAACACCACTTTTGAATTTAAGAAGTCTTTAGTTTTAAACCATTAAAGCAACCGTATTATCTAAGAAAATTGGCACCAGAACACTGCCAAAGAAAGCAGAGACTGGGGACGAGGAGGGATAAGATAGTCCTTCATATCTAACTGTGATGAACTTCCCTTGCAAGGGAAAATTGCTTGTCCTAGGGAAGCATATCTCTAGATGATAGTCAGTAGCATTTACAGGTGTGACAGGAACAAGAAGGCATTGAGTTGATTGAGTTGAATCACCTTGTGTTTATTCCTGACATGTAAAATGAAAGTATTTTAGTCCTTTGCCCAGCATGTCTGGTATTAAACTTTCCCAATCCAGCAGAAATCCCCAAAGGCTGTTGACCACAGTCAGCTTTGTTTTTAGAAATAACCACATCCATCCCAGAGATTTTCAGGGGAGACCAAAACTGGATTATTTCTGTTGCTGCATGACACAGCTGAGAATTCTCAAAGGTTCTCCAGTCTGCCAGTGTTGGAGAGAGATATGAGGCAAATACTGAGTCTAATGGACCTAATTTGGAAAGCTTCACTCTGCAGTGGAGGGCAGTGCATAGGTCCTGCCTATGCTATGTGGTTTGTGCTGGGATCTGAAAAGGACACTGCTGCTGCTGTACTTCATTCCCCATTCCAGGCTGTAAAGCCCCGCCTTTCAGAGCATGTAAATTGTCTTTTTAACTGGCTTCTGCAGTTAAGTGAGAGAGAGAGCTATACAAAAAGTATAAGGTACCTTTACACTTATATCCAGCACTGTCTGTTTCTGGGCTATTATATGTTTAAATACCATGAGATTTTTCTCGTCATCTAACAGCGTCTCAGCTGTGGTTTCCTCTGAATCCAGTTTTTGGACACTTCTGTTTGAGCGGTCCTCTAGATTGAAATACATTTATAAAGGAAAGTTTCCCCAGGTTAAATAATGTGCTCATGAGCTAGTACAATGTGCACAAGAAGAAGCAAGAACACATACTACATACTGCCAAATTATGCTATAAGTTCAGATACACCAGGAGAGTACTTGGTTCTCATCCTAGGTCTGTTCTGCTGTCTTTAACTGCAATCTTCCAGGTTTGGGTTGATACCAGTAATAGCAGAATGTGGACCGATTACCTTGTAAATGAAAAAAAAAGCAGGTAGATAATTGACTTTTGGAAGCCTGCCTAGGCTATTATTTTTATTTCTTCTGCTTGTACAGGGAACTTTGTGCCTGACACAGAAGTGTGGCAGCAGAGCAAGGCGTATTCTGGGGCAGAAGGTGGGTGGATGGGAGAAGGAGGTTGATCAGCAGGGGCAGATGGGTCCCACAGTGCCTCTGACTCAGCCAGGCTTATTTTAGCAAGCGTGTGTGTGTGTGTGTGCGTGTACTCATTAGGGAACTTATACACTCATTAGGCTGAAGATCTGAACAGATGAGGAGAAAGCCCCTTTCCCTTTTCCTTCATGTTGACTCTGGTGTTAATATTTAAGATACACAGAATAACTTCTCAGTCGGTATCAATATATTGACTCATTCTACTCAGTGACTATAGCAGAGCTATGCCAGCTTACACTCAGTGGGGATCTGACCCCCCCCTCTCTGTTTTTTATCTGCTTCAGGTGTTTTAAAAAACAAGAAAGAGAGAAAGTAACAGATTGCATATGATGTAATTTCTTTCCTGGTTTATCCGGTGTGTCAGTCTTTCCTTGTCAGAATCCAGAAGGGAAGCTGTGACTTGGAAAAATAATGCATTCAGTATATTGTGCTACACCAGAACTCCAAGCCGTTTGTCCCTTGCCCTAAATCTTAATATGAAATCTTATTTTATAACTCGAAAGAGGACAAGATCAAAGGACAGTTATCATGTTCCTTGCAGACCCCATATTGCATTTATGGATGAACTCACAAAGGAGCAGGAGATCTGGAGTTGTTAAACATCAATATTAATTGTACAAAATCTGTCAAATTCTTTTTTTAACTGGGTGATGTTTCCTTATCCCTCTGGCGGAGGACTGAGGAGTCGGTTCAGCATGGTTTTGGGGACTGTGCCACACAGTGGCCATTGACAAGGCAGCATGATGGGTGTTTCACTCTGAATAAGAAACATGCTGTTTCAAGGCTTATGCCCAGAAATGAAGATGAGACCTAGGAGGTACAGCAGTACATATTCCCAAAACATACTAGAGCAGATTGTGGTTAATAATGTTGTTGTGGCTGCAGTGGTGTTAGTGTGTAAATGAAGCAAAGGTAGTAAACTGCTGATAAAACTGGTTTGTAAAAGACTAGTTTTTTGACTTGGAAAAGATTTGTGTCCGATATTTTGCCTGTTTATTCCAGCTGCATAATTGTTTCTACTAGACTACATAAATTCCCTCTTACAGCAAGGTTTGCTGTCCTTTCACCACAGGGTGTGACACTGGCTACTGCCATAGACACATACTGCACTATGTGGACCTAGATTTCATCTGGCACTTCCAGCATTTTAGCGCTGAGCTCACTCTTCTTCAGGCAGGTTGTTACTTGTGGAGATATTTTTAGTGTAAGACATGCAACTGGGAATCCTCATCATTCATTGTCACTGACATTGTCTAGTGCCGATCCTCATTTCTGGCTATGTCCCAATTATGTTATTTTTACTCCGACTCTTTGCATTCTTCCTGCAGGCTTACTTGGATATTGACTTTTTCCTCATGTCTTGACCTGCAGCGTTTTATCATGCCTTTGTGAACTGCTCATCAGCTTTCATGGTCCACATCAGAGGCAGTCACACCTCAGGGCAAGGCACGGAGAACAGAATTAGACCACCAGTGAATTCTTTTGCTGCTTCCACTCAGTAATATGGTGTGGACTCAGGGCTGGTAGCAAAGCAAGGTGGTGGAACTGAATAAGCAAAGTCTTTCTAAAGATAGTGCCCTATTCACCCTGCCATTCAAGGAACAGAGCAAGATTGCTCTGAGGTTGGGAATTAGTGAGTGAATTCTCTTTTAGTCCTCCAGGTAGCCGATAAAACTGGCACACATGACGGAAAGCTTTTAGGGAGGTGTCAAGTGTGGGAATGCAGTCTGCTGGATAATACGCTGTACTTGGGCTTTGGGATTAGAAGATACCACTGCCAAAATTTTAATGCAGTAGCTAAAACTCTCAGGTTTAAAAGATTAATACCATTTATTTGCTTCATTTGCTCCCGTCCCCAAACCTACACCCCAACAAAGCAAAATTTTTCTAATCAGCATGTAGCTCCTGCTGTGCTAACTGGTGCTTTTTTTTTTTTTACACATTTTTTTTCTATATTGAAAAAGCCTGAGAAGGAAAAAAAATGGGTAAGGATAGCTGAAGCTCAGTTAAGAGGGATTGGGACATGTTTTTATAATTGATTTAACTCTTTATTTCAAGTGCCTCTCAATTTTTATTTTGCTAACACACCAAGGGTAGCAGTGATTTTTTCTGCAGTACTGCTAATGTGATGTTTTCTTTAGGGCTACAGAGCACAACATGAGATGGGAAACCAAGAGTTCTTGTAAGGCTGCAGGGCTTGGAGCAGCAGAAGAGGAAAGGAAGGGGCTACTCCTCTCCTGTCCTGAGGCAGCTCAGAGCAATGGAGCAGAGCGCATAGGATGTCAGGGACCTCTTGTCTGTACAGTCACCCCTGGAATCTGCCTAAATTCTGCTGGAGACCAGTTTAACCCTGTATCATCAGCATTTTCCACGTTTTAAGTGTGATAAAAAGGGGTGTGTCACAGAATTTAACATATGTCTAATTGGGACTGGCATCTTTCTAATTTATTTTCCATACCAGATGAAAAATGTTTCTTCTGTATGGTATTTGAACAAGTAATGTTTGGAACTGCTAAAGGATTTTCATTTGTTTGCTGCACATTCAGCTGGCAGTCCTTCAGTACGGTGTCACGGCATGAAGATTTGCGATATTTAAGTCAAGCAGTGAAGTTTATTTGGTACTTCAAAATCACATGTAGTTACTAGAATTTTTTCCTAAATACGGTGGGTGAGCAACTCGCATTTTATTGTGTGATGAGTGGCAGGTTAAAATTCTAATTCCTATCTCCAGTTCCAGAGCAGAAATACAGGAGCATACAAAGAGTTACAGCAGTGTAGCTGTAAGCAAGTGCAAATGAGATAAATTATTATTTGCAATTTCACAGCTGTTTACATGTCTAGAGCCAGCTAAAAGTATCCTACCAAAATAGGACAATATCATTAATTCCATTTCATTGAAAATCGAGTTTCATAAGGAAACTAAATATCATGAGATTACTGAGGCCTGGAGGAAAAAAGCATCTTGTCTCATCAGGTGCAGAACAAGTAGAATCCAGGAGCTACAGTGTATCCCAAGTTTACTAAACCGAGTCATATATAGGTGGTAGCAGTGGCAGCAGTGGCAGCATTCTCCTGTTATAGTTTCATCTATTTTTGGATGTATACCTTTAATCTCAAATTGAGTAACCTACCACAGCACTTGGGGAATGGTAACCAGCTTTAATATCCTGATGATACATTTCCTAGACAACTACATTGATCAGTACTCTGGAAGTACCTTATCTAGGCAGAGGAACTGTATTGTATTTCTGTGACACCAAGAGCTTGTCTGACATGATCTAGCTAACAACAGAAAAGTATGTGCCATATCATTGTGATGATCAAGCTCCATGTACAGAGGGGTTGAGAAGTACCATTCTGTGGCCTCTACATTGTGAGTCTAAAGCCAAAAATGTGGGGTACAAGTGGACAGTATGCTGCTCTTTGATTTCCAAGGGCCAAGTGCTTGTAAACTCTTTGAATGGATGGTACATTTTCCCCATTGGGGGAAGTTGTGTGCCATGGCAATACACTGATGTGGACATCACACCACATAGTTTTAAGTGATTTTAGGTGTGGAATTTTCCTAGAGATGCTGTCACAGAGCATTAACAGAATCCTTTTCTAAGTAGCTTTTCCTGGGATGTTTGGCATCAGTTGCCTTTCTTCATCCAGTCTAGTCTTGCCTTCTCAAATTCTTCCCCAGCTCCACCCCTTGTTTTCCTACTGCAGCTTCTGCATTCCTGCAGATGGCTGTACCCCACAGTTAGGGCTTTATCTAGACATTCATATTTAGCTGTGTGTAGGAACTTCAAGTTACTTTTTATTTATTTACTTTGAAAGACTCCCTTAGCTCCCATCTGTTTAAAATGCTACCTCTACTTGTTCTCCCCGATGAAAGCTTGAAGGAAGGGAGGGGAGAATAAGCTTCTCTCCCTAACAAGCAGCTTATATTTAACTGAGAAACAAAATTGCACGAATCTTTGGGCTACCTGTGGAGATGGAAAGATTAGCCTCCTGAAGACCAGGGTTCCTGCTTCTCACAGTCATCAGTTCTGGGCCAGGCCCATGGAGCAGCTCCTCCACCCACTGTGACAACCACCCCAGTCCGTTGTAAATGTTTCTTTTGGAGACAGGGAGGGTTGGAGTGAAGAGAAAGAAAGAGTGAAAGTCCTGTTCCTCCCTTTCTGCCTTTTCTCATTTCTTTCACACAGAAACTAAACTGCAGCCCCCAGAGCACCTTGAAGGATTAAATGCTGATCAAAGGCAGGTTTAACCATATCCCCAGGACAAGCTGCTTAGACACCAAGCAGCACAAGCTGTGGGTTAGCACAGCAACCAGAAAAGCAGAATAAATTAACAATTATCATTTCGACATGAACAGAGTAGAGTTTTAGAAGAGGAGGCACTGGGAGGGTTCAGGGGAGCAGAGTATGGGGGATACGGATGGAAATGAAGTCCACATTTATCTCATACATATAGCCAGAAGACATGCTCTGCTTCTGATCTTGGCTGATTTCTGGCATCTGCTGCCAGACACTGCCTTTTCCCTCCTCAAGTTTGGGCTTTCCAGCATAATAGCATTAGTAGCATTAGATAGGAGTTTGTGTTATTAGTTGCAACCTAAGGGAGAAGGAAATCTTTGGGGGATAAATTAACAGACCCTTCAGCTATCCTGATTGGCACTCAGCCCTTAAGTTCCTGCCCACTCTGTTCCAGCCCAGCTTTTTATAGGCTTGCAAAATGCAAAGTATCTTATTCATCTGTTTATTTTGCAATGATTTCCCCTAGCAAATTCTGCACTTACAATTTCTGGCTTGGACATAATCAGAGCACGCAATTCTGCTTTGGGTTTTCTTAGCATTGGCAAAATCCAGAGAAAAAAGATGCACTCACTGTTGAAGATGATAAGCAAGGGAGATACTGAAAAAGATTGTCTATCTTTGAGGACAGATGAGTTAGCGAAGGCTACTTCACTGTTAGTGAAAGGACTCTGAAGAATCAGGAAGCAAGTGATCTGCATTGGGTTCTCATGGTCTTCAATAATGTGGGACTAAGGGGCCAGCC
The DNA here is from genome assembly GCA_013398115.1 of Falcunculus frontatus. Taxonomy (NCBI): domain Eukaryota; kingdom Metazoa; phylum Chordata; class Aves; order Passeriformes; genus Falcunculus; species Falcunculus frontatus. Next base: position 700,488 of record VZRV01008263.1, read on the forward strand.
AGTAACACAGGGCAGAGAGGTGAAAAGAAGTATCATTTTGTGCTGCGAACAAAACCTACACCTTTATTCCATCTATTGCCACAAGGCAGCAAAACCCAGGTCACACATTCACTCAAAACAGTGACAAATTGCTGTTATAAGACGCTGGATTGTGTGTGGCCATCTTATAGCGGGAGGAGGAACGCAATAACTCCCATCTCTCTCTCTTAAAGCTCAGTGGCAAACCTTTTGGGGACTTTGAAAATGGTGGCAGGCTAGGGCTCTTGTAAGAGGAGAGCAGGCATGGGCAGAGGGAAGGCATCTATAGGGTCTCTATATGTTCACTCCTAGTCTAAGTAGAATTAAAGTTGAGAGAGTCCGAAGTCCTGTTTACAGTCCCAGTTCACTCCCTGCCCTTACAGAGGAATATGCGTCAGAGGCATATTCAGGGTCTAACAGAGGGATATTCAAATCACATAGCTTAAGTCGTTATTTAATGCCTGCAGAGGTCAGGCAGGAGTCTCTCCCTCCGGTGCCTCGCTTTGCTGGATGAGCCAAGTGTGCTGAAAGCCCTTTTTAATCCCTTAGAGCAGTTTGAAGGTAGAAAGCAAAATCTGGTGGATCATCCATCCAATTCTGTATGAAAACCCAATATTCTTCTGAAAATTAAGCAGTCTCAGAAGAGAACCCTTCTTGCACACTGGTGTGGAACAGGCAAAGGGCTCGAGGTGTTTGTTCAGCTATCAAATATGAAAGTGAACATCGTGAGCAGCAGAAGCCTGTCATGAAGGTATATCTTTATTTGTACTAAATAATGAAAGGAATTCCTTATGAGTGAATAAACCTGCCAAAAGGATTCAACTTGCTTTCTAAAAGTTGGCTGCAGTGCTGCATAGGTTAGAAGCCATCATTTGCTACAACGTTAGCCATCCTTTACAAAGAGAACAGAAATGCAATTGCCATGTTATCTCACTTGAAGAACAAGCACACACTTCTTTGTTTTGACCCCTGGGATAGTTTTATTTGAATGAAGAGTTTGGCTTAGGAACCTGCAAGTTTCCACGTGACTGGAGTAAAGAGTGAGTTATTGGTCCATCAAATTCTTGGAAAACAAAAGGGCTGAGCTCAGGGACTAGAGGTCAGTGAGTTTTAGTTCCTGATGCTTATTCTACTTCTGAATTATTTGATGTATACCCAGAGCTTTCCCTCTGTACAGCCATAGACAGTCTTTTAAACCTTGGATTTTGGTAGGAAAGAAAGAGGCTGAGCCGTGCATGCCTTGAGGAAACATAGTGAAATGATAGCTTTGTTGAACTGGCATTAGTAAAGTATACAAGTATATTTAAAGTACACAGCTGTTAAGATGTATTAGGATGACTAGTAGAGCAAAAAAGAGCGGTCAGAAGAGCTTGTGGGAGGAAGGGGAGTGTCTGTCTGGTAGTGCTGGATGTACTCTGGAGGTTTTATGGCTTTAAGATGGTTTTGTTCCATTTGGGAAGCAGTCAGCCTTCCCTGAACACATCCTGTGTAAGCAAAGCAAAGCTTTGCTGTGGCCTCTGTAGATGATTTTTGCCTCTGTGAGTTTTGTTCTTATGTTAAGATGTGCCTCAAGAATTTTGATGTTTATTCTCAACAGTCATGCACTAATTAGAAAGCACAATTATCTCTGTTTACAAGCAGGAAAGCAAGAATGTCAGGCTGTAGCTAAATTTGCTCTGCATGTATACTGTATTGCACCATGAAGTATTGGTCTCCCAGTCATCTGAATCTTTTACCCGGATAAGATCGTGTGGCACCTCTGCACCCTCTCGTTTTTCCAGGTCTTCCATTCATGAAAACTAGGGTGTTAAGTGGGAGGGTTGATATATACTGAGTTCTTGCCCCAGTTTGGATTTGGGACATACTTAGGATACAGACATGGACTTGGGAGCGTGGAAGCTCCCCAGGGCCTTGTGCATGCTCCTTCCTCTTGGACTGGGCAGGGGAGGGGACAACAGTAAGCCTGGCAAGAATTGACTTTCCTGACTGCCTGGAGTGAATGGTACAGGAGAAGCAGCAGCTGTGGGTGACTCACAGCACAAGTATAGTAGTAGGTGTTTGGGAAAGACAGGAGAGCACCACAGAGCTGCTGGTGTCTGGACACACTAACACCAAGGTCACAGGAATAGGCAGGGAGGCGGGGAGACAAGCAAGAATAAAAATTCCTAAGAGCTGAGAGAAACAAGATGGGTTTTGAGGCAGTGGTGAGGGCTTTGTGGAGGTACAGAGACACTTTGGAGACAATCCTCATAAAAAATGCAAAGTGGCTGTCATTTTAGTACTTCTCTCCTTGCTTAGCTAGGGTGTTGTTCTTCCTTTGCTGGTGTGGCTGTGGGGCCTTGGGGATCAGGATTCTCAGCAGGGAGAATTATATACACCTATTCACATGCTCATGTCAAATATCACCAAATGATGTCAGACTTCACCTTGTTGATCCTTTCTCTAATGCCTGACATGAGACTTTAGAGTTGGATTGCTTCAAGAAGAAAATGAAAGGCTTGCACTGAGGAACTGATCCATGGCAGAGGCATCCAGCCACTAGGAGATTGTGCATCAGGAAGCCTCAGGACGTTTATAGGAAGAAGTGGTTTGGCTGGCTCCTTGCCTGGCATGTTGGATTTCCAGCAGGAGATGGACCTTGAGGACACAGGCTTACTGTGTCATAGTTACTCAGGTCAGCTGTGTGATCTGAAAGGATATTGAATGTCCTTACAGCATTTCAGAAGCATGTTGATATTTGATCCCTTTTTCACTACTTTGTACCATGTGTAGCTACTATCTGCCACCTCAGGACGGCTGTGATCAGTTGTGCTGTGTGTATACCCTGATGGAAGTACCTTGGATTGAAAGTTCTTGACTAGAGAGACTGTATTTCATCCTTCAGAGCTTTCTAATGTGTTTTTAAAAAATTATGCTTTATAACACCGAGATAACTTCTTGGCTATTTTTGTTGGGATTGAGGGAAATCTCATAAAATGCCCTTGAGGTTTTCATGCAGCAGGTGTGCTCCTGGCTGGGCTTTACAACATGTCAGTGAAAAAGAAATTACATCAGAATAAGTGGATTTATTTCAGCATTTGTTTTTTAAATTGGTTTGGGCATTTATTTGGGTTTACTGATTGGGATTTCCCATCCTGAGTTCTGATATGAAAGACTTCAGCAAGTATTGATGCAGCATCTCCAAATCAGTGGGACTGCGATGGAATGAGGCACTTTATTGACTGGTTTCAATCTTGAGGGTGAACTTGAGATTAGTTCATGTTTGTTTTCTTCCTCTGATGGCTCTACTTCCTTTGTAGCCCATGGTATACAGGCTGATTCAGATAATCCATAATCAGATCAAACACCCATAGAGGTCAAAGGAATTTTTTTGGTGTCAACACTGCAGGACTTGGTACCATAAAGAACAATTACAGTCATCTAGGTTATTTATGTGATGTTGGTTATTTGCTGTGTTGCTTTCATGTCAGTGCCAGAGTTCTGTGTCCCCAGCACAAATGAAGGACTAAGGTAGCATGGTAAGACTGAGTGCAATGCCGACTAACCTTCATTGGACCGGAGGGAGAAGGTGCATTCTCAGGCTGTTCATTGCGTTTATGACGTCCAGATGTTGGACAAGGTTGATCCTGTGGTCTTGGCACAGAGAAGTCAAGAGATTTGTGCCTGTCCTGTGCAGTGGGCTTTGATGTTGCCCTAACTCTACCTTAGGAAAGGGTTGCAGCTCTTGACAGTGTTTTGACTCTTGGTTCTTGTGTTGCTTTTTTTCACAGTTATTCTTCTTGCATATTTATCAGTTCTCTTGGTAGTTGTGCTTCTGTTTCTTATACAGCTAGTAGGTGTAAATGAGGCAACATGTATCCCAAAATACAGGAACAACATTTGCAACCAAGGCATATTATGCACAGCGTTTTCAGATGTGTAAAATATCTCTGACATTCATTTACGTATTTTACCTGTTTAAAGCAGACAAAAAACCCTACACAGCATGTTCTTCAGTCTTCTGGCAGGCGCGGAGCAAATTCAAACCTAGTATAAACAGATGCCAGTCTTCAGGCTTCGCATGTTTAAAGTTGCACAGTGCCTGCCAGGCAAGCCATTCTGCACTCTTGCAGCAGGAAAGGCAAGAGAGTCTGCCTGAGAGCGGGAAAGGGTGTGCCAGGATGGGAACATCTATCCCTGACTGGCAGAGAGCTGCGCGTCCTCAGCCACAATGGGAACTGCACAGGACAGATCAAAGGGGTCCTCTCTCATCTTGCTCATCTTCTTCACAAATGCTATCCATCTGCACCAATATTTGCATATTCTGCCAAAGTGACAGCATCATTACCACTTGCTCAATATTTGAGCTGCTGTATATATTTTTCAAATATTTTTTGCTTTAGTTAATGCTCAGATGAGATAATGTGTTTGGGTGGACAATGAGGTGCTCTGGGCTGCTGGCTCCCCATGCACATGGGGAATGCTGCTCCTCTGCTTTCCAAAGGGGTACCTAGATTGCTGAGAAAGCTGCTTGACACCTAATCCTGTTACCTTCAGGTGAGTAATCTGTCTCTCTCAAGCCTGAATGGCAGGAAAATCTGAGGAGCCTTGATAATTATTACATTAAAAAAGTTCACCTCAGAAATCACAGAGTAGCTGGAGAAGTATACAGGAGCTGAAGGGAAAGGAGATGGAAATGACCCTGTGAGAAAACTGGAATGCTGTGTTTCTGAAGCCAAGACAGCACTAGAGAGCTGAGATTATCCTCACAGAACATAATCTTCTTAGGCTTTGTTCACGGCAGCACTGGGCTGTTTAAACAGAGGAGGGAGGGGTTCCAAACCCACATGTCTCTTATTTAAATGCAGGCTAATTTTGCACCCTGTGCTCCTCACCCTCCCACTTAGGATTCTGTCAGTTGGCTCAGAACAAATGGCTATAAATCTAGAAATAGACTTTTTCCCTCTCCGGTCTTGCTGTTGTGCTTACCACAATACTTCCTGTAGGCCTCTGACTCTTGGAGGATGGAAACAAGCTAAACGAGCTCCCTTGGAGCTGTGAATTCCTCAGCAGCCCCTGCTTTGTTTTATGGGTGCAGCACATCTGTGTGACAGCTCAAAGAGAACAGGGGTAAGACCAAGTGCCCTTTTTCTTTATCCACCATCAAGGGTTCACAGGAAATGTTCTTATCTTTGCCAGTTTCCCCAGGCATGCTGTTATGTGGCATGCACCACTGTGTGGCGGGTGGGACGAGGCTATAGAAGCTTCTTCCCATTAGAAAAGGATATTTTCTTCAGCAGGAAAAAAAAGCTTTCCTTTATTAGAATCTGCTGACTTTGTTACCAAAAAAACCCGAAGGTTGAAGGGACAGTCAATTTAGATTTTTCTCCATGAAAAATCAAATTCCTATCGGGAAAATATAGGTCATTCAGTCCTGTTGTTTCTCCATGCATGGTAGTCAGGTGTATTTCTCCCCATTAACACCCCCTTGCGATGTACCTTCAATGCAGACCCTGGAACAGCAATGTCAGTCTCAGAGCTTTTTGTTTCAGATATATAGAGGCATCCAGCCCCACAGATGGGTGATTGGAAATGTGCAGAAGGGTCGTTCCTGCTTCACTCATATATGCCAGCTTTCTTCTGCTGAGCTGGTCTCCCAACATGACCCCTTCTTTATGCCTTATCCAACAGAGCTGGCTTATTTTCTCTTCTTCACAGTGCCACTGCCACTTGTATTGCAACATCCTCTGAATGAATAAGAATGTACAGTTGTGCCTTAAACAGCTGTTTGGAGAGGAAAAACCCATGTATAGGAAAATGGTGTCTTGCAAGTCCTTTTCACAGACCACCTGGCACTGAATGGCTCAGAGGGTAGTCCAAACATTCAGAGATGAAATGTCACTGATAGACTGAATTGCATTGTAAACTGAGGGCAGCTGAACAAGATGCATTTTAAAGTTTCTGGTTTGAAATGCATCAGTTCTAAAACAAAGTATGTAAGGCATCCTTATAGAGTACTTTCGGAAGCACTCATTTTTGCTAAAGACTTCAGGATCATGTCTGTTACTCAGATAAAAATGAGTTCTCAGGGTAATATGGTGGCCAAAGGACTAAATCACTCTCTGGATATGTTAAAGGACAGTATTGAGTAGGAACAAATGTATTTAGTCTTGGTATGACTGTGAGTGATAAGCGTTTCTTATGCATACAGCTGGTATTACCTTAGAGGAGAGATAGTTCTTAAATATAATAATTGGTAAAAGGATTGAAAAATTTGTCAGTGAGAGATGGGTAGTATTTACCTGAAAAGGAAGAGACAGGAGAGATCTTCCCTGCAACTTCTTGAAAGAAGGTTGTGGTAAGGTGGGTGTCAGTCTCCCAAGTAAACAAGTGATAGGACAGGAGGAAATGGCCTTGAGTTGTGATAGGGGAGGTTCAGATTGGATATTGGGAAAAATTTCTTCATGGAAAGGATCAAGCGTTGGAACAGGAAAGTGGTAGAGTCATCATCCGTGAAGATATGAAAAGACATGTAGATGTGGTGTTCAGGGACATGGTTTAGTGATGGACTTGGCAATATTAAGTTACATTTGGACTCCATCGTCTTAAAGGTCTTTTCCAACCTAAATGATTCTGTGATTCTATAGAATGGAGGGGTGGCAATAAAAATCTAGTTACCTACAGTGGTAAACAGCAATTTAATAAGAGAGCTTTTAAATGTTTACAAGTGAAAGCATAACATGATTGTGTGTCTGGAACTTTAAGCTAGACAATATAGACATGTAATAGTCTGCAGATTTCAGTTTTCTACAGTGAGGGAAAGCCACCACTGCTGGCAATTTTCCATGAAAAATCCCCTCTCCTACCCCCACTGAAAGAATTAAAAGGAAAAAAAAGGGAATTCTGTATTTTGGACACTGCTCTTGGACTTCGGGTAGGAATTAAAACAAAAAAGTTAGCTTGAGTTGTGCTAGAGTTTAGGTTCTTCATGGCCATGAAAAAATAAGTCATGCATATCTATCTTTTGCATCTTCTGCAGAATCTTCACTGTTGAAGCCTAACACTGGAGGGCAAGAAGCAAGAGCTTCTCCTCCCTCCACGGTATTTTTCTTTGCATTATCTGAACTCCCCCAGTCCCCTCCTACTGTGTTTAGAGCTGCAGTGTAGGTGACTTACATCAGCCTTTTCATTCTAAGAGGAAGTAAGGTAACATCTTTCTCAAATCATTTAAGCCTACAGAATTTATCTTGCAAAAGCCTGTCTGCTGGACTTTTCTTTTTCCTGCTGACTTGTCAGAGCAAAATCACATAATCCGTATGTGTTGGGGGGGAAAAGTCAGAAACATTCTTGTAAAAGACTGTCACCTTGCCATTGTCTTGAATCCCCTTTCCTTATCCATAGGGTATGGGGAACTTTTTCCTTTTTGGTAAAGAAGGAGACATGTTTTCTAACAGGTGATTCCTTAAAGCTGTAAATTTCATCTCCTCCTCCTCCTCTTTACCAACCCAGCCGTCATGCTCAATCTCCTGTTACATTTTGCTAATGCCACCAAGTGCTGGTCATAAACCATTGCCCTAATTACTCAGAACATGGGGCTGAATGGTTAGTTAGCAGTGCTACTGCAATTATGGCAGCTTTTCAGGTCTAATAGCACTTTATGTTTCACTGCTTTTTATATGTCACTGGTTAAGATGATGAATTAGAGGTAATAGTGCACCACCTGCTCATGTTTTCTGTCACAGTAGTAGTGTACCCACCGCGATGCTGTCTAGATATGTGATGGTGGCTAACTGGGAGAAGCTTCAGGTGGCTGGAGGTGATTGACCTGTGATCCTCTGTGTACATAGGACTCGGTCTGAATTTTCCCATATTCCTTCAACTATGTGATTGGTCTGTTTCACTACCATGAGTACAGTATATACTGTAGTTTCTTCTCTGTGTTGAAGGAGTTTCTACAACAGTCTTGGGGTAAGAGCAACAAGTACAAACCCTTGGAGAAGAGGAATATTAAATTGCATGCAACTTTTCCTTCTTAAAATGAGGTACAAAAGGAAAGAGAGAAGCTGCAGCTTTGAACTTTTAATGTATCACAGTATCTTTGAACTAACTGGTGCGTGAAATGTTCTTAAAATTCTTTAACATATGATAGAGAATTATGATGTGTAGACTTTTTTTAAGGGATATATATATTAGGGGGATGAATATTGGTGTAAAGAACGGAGTTTAGTCTGGGTATGATCTTTAAGTTCTTGGGTATTGCCTTGTAATTAAGAGCTTTAATTGTCTGGTCTCCTGCTCTCTGAAGAACTCCCCCTTACATTGCCCTTTTATCAGTTTTAGAAGATAATATTTAAGCAGTGCTGCATGAATACCCTCATAATTGGTAATAAAAAAACTGTACATTTTTTCATCATATCTTTGATTCCAGTTCAAGGGAAACTAGCCCTTTAGCTAGAGCCTTTAGAGGAATTTCGATATGGTTGTATTAGTTTGGATAAGTAGTGTGTCGGTATACTTGGGGAAAGTGCTGAATTGTTGAATTCAGTTGATTGAACATGGCTACAATGGTGAATTGGTAGCCTGTCTGCCAGTTTCTCTTGTTACTTACACCAGATATATGCAGTGATGGTAGCTTAAGCAGCTCACATACACTTGTGCTGGCTTGGAGAGCTCATCTATATGGCCAGGAGGAGAATCTTTGTTATGCAGTCATTCCTTGTATTTGCTGTTGAGGTATTCCCCAAAGAGTCCTTGCTTTTAGGGTGCTTGTAGGATAACACTATGTGTTGGCTTTCCTGAGTTGATACTGTTTCTAGAAAAAATCACATACATATCCACAAAACTCATGTCAGAAGGGTCCTGAACCACCAGCAGACATGATTCACTTTTGTTTGCTCCTGCCCTGGACCAACAAAAGGTCAGCAACCTAGCAGTGAAACACTATTTGGCCTCTTCTTGTACCCTTTTTGCCAGTTTTGGATCTAAACTTAGGTGAAATAAGTTCCAGTGTTCCCATCTCAGTCCCAGCAGCTTTCTAAAGTATGAGTAACAGCTGGAGAGAGAGGAACCTGACATACTATGCAAAATGAAGATATGTCATGGAAAGAAACACACTAAAGACATGGATGGATTTTTTTGGTGGAGCCTCTAGGAGGCCAAAGAGGTTTTCAGTGTTACTGAGGAGACATTTTGTTGGGAGAAGAGTGGAGTGATCAAAGCGCATGTCTGTCATATGTTTGCCATGAGCTTACTGGTTGTAGGAGACAGAAAATGTAAACAGACACGCTTGAAGACCAAATTCTACCTGACTTTTGAAAACAGTAGTACAGTTGCAGTACAGTATATCAGCCAATAGCTAGAAAAGAGCCAGGGGTGTCTTGGCCACATTTATAACAGCTCAAGGAAATTAATTAATTACATTTAAGGGTAGTGAAATTGCACTTTGTTCCTTTACAAATAGGTTGCCTTTATACTATTTAAAATAAATACATATATGAAGAAATACAACATTATCATATTTCCAGTCTCCTCCTAAGATAACAAGCAGAAAGCAGTTGTACAACAGTTGATACACTGGATACCAAAAGGTTCTTTTCTGCCTCTGCTGCTGATACTGATGACCAGATCTGAGGATACTTGTGCCTCTCACACACTGTTGCATAACAACCTATGTGAGTTTTGTGAGCTGATTTATTTTCAGCCTTCTAGCACATGACTGCTTTAGACCACCCTCTCTTGTCCCAAATTTCTCTTGCTCCCTCCCACAATCCTTCTCAGCCTGCTGCTTTGTGGCTAGTGCCAGTCTGCATATCCTTTAAGAAAACACCTTTGAGGAATTTTGTGCCATTATGAATGTGTCCCAGACTTTTTCCAAGACATGCTGAAAATAATTTTTTCCCCTTTTACTTTTACAGCATTGCCCCATTTCCTTGATTTAGGATGACTCGACTTACGTTTCCTTACGTTTTAATCATCTTCTTTGGAGAGCATGGCGTATACCTTGCTTGAATTTGGCTAGTTGTGTCTGAATTTGGTCTGGCACATACTGAAAGCAGGCCAACTTCACATTTGGCTGGCTTAGCAAAAAGAGGCAGTATGTAGAGGAAGTTAAACATCCTTAGGGTATGATTTGGTTTGTTGGGCTCCCAAAGATAGACAGAGACAAGTAGGGAAGCTGGGTACATAATAAACTAATAATTTCCTGAAATCAGTGAGAAACATTTAGCCCTTTAGCCTGTGCTCATTTACTATGTGCATTACTCCTTGTCTGATAATGACTGGAGGGATGAATGACATGGGAGTGACAATGTGGTATTGTGCTGTGCTGGATCTGTAGAGCAGGCTGCTCTTAGGGGGGAACGCCTGTGCTATTTTGTGTTTAGTAAGGGGACCATATGTGTGCTCTGCATATTAGATGTCTTTCTTACAGAGCTTATGTCATAAATAGTATCAAGACAATGAAAGCAGTATTAAGACTCACACATGTTTAGAGTGAACCGGACATAATACTCTGTTCCTGCACCAGTATCATGTGTCTGCTTAATCTCTCTAAAATTCAAAATCCCTGGGCCTTAAGAATAAGGCTGTTTGCTGATCCCCCTCTGCAGCAGCCCTTTCTTGCTGACAGTGTAGTATCTTTTTGTAGGATTTTCCCTACTATCATGCCTTTCTGGTAATTTTGAAGCAGATGAGTGTTTGCTGCCTATATTGTCCTCTCTTCCTCCCTTTTATTTCTGTTTTGTTCTTTTCTCTCTAGTTCCTGAGAAAATACCAAACAGTCACCTCAGCTCATTGCTTCTGATACCATTACTGATATTCCCCCCTCTAAGAGCAGGTTCTCAGTTCTGAAAAGCAGTCTCTCCAGAGTCTAGAGTGAGTTTGAAATCTAGAGCAGGATTTGACTTGAGCCTGACCCTCTCTTTGACTGTAATATGTGTTTTGCATTCTCTCTGCAGTGCCTAGCTCAGCCTTCTGACTACAGCCTTACAGAGATGAGGAATTGTTCCCAGAGCCATTCAACTGTGCTAAACCTGTGTAAGCAGGATGTATAGGGATCCTTACCTGCATTCCCTCTGTTTTAATGAAAGAATAGTGTTTAGAGCTAGGCATGTTTGTGCTTCATTGCACATAGAAGCTGTAGGGAGAGAGGATGAAGGAAATGCAGTGCAATCTTTTAGCTGCAGCTCTGTGGCTACCTGATCCTCTTGACATGCCCTGAGAAAGGAGGGAAATATTGTTATCCTTTTTACCAGCAGCACAGGAACAACATGTGTTGTACTAATTAGTCAGTGCACTCTTTTGGAACTGGCAAGAGAAACCAGAAATGCTGACTGAGCCATGCCTCTTGGTTCCTTATTCTCATTACTCTTATTTGAGCTTCATCCTTGTAGCCTGTGAGAGGCAACATTATGCCATGCAGTGTATAACTGTGGAAATTGCATGGGACCATTGAGGGAGAATTTTATTTCCTCTTTAATTCTTTTATTTTCCCTTTTTTTAACACACCCCTCCCCCCATAGAATAATAATATATCTAAAAATAATGTAACCTTATGTAATTATTGGATGATATATGATAATTGGCTTAATATCCAATTGAAAAAGGGATAAAAAAGCAGCCCAAAAACATGGAAGGGAGGCCCAGGTGAGAGAGAATGACATCCTACTCCTGCAGGAAGCCAAAGTCAATGAGATTGCTGCTGGGCCACTCCAGAGTGCAGCTCTCTGGGACAGCAGTCAGCAGTTTGCTGTGGACTGGAGTTAGAATGGGCTAAGGTTACCTTCACAGCTATAATTCCATTACTGCTGCTTTTTCACGGAAAGTGATTTTTTTCATTTGTTCAGCAAATGAGGCAGAGGAAGAATGGAGGGATATGTGGCACGGAAGTGATTTCATAAACTTCAGGCTGAATTCATGTTGCTTATGAGCTGGGAGTAAGAAGATTGGGTTTGGTTCTTTTCTTGCTATGGCTGTGATCTGAAAGTGCTACAGAAGCTAGTGAATTTGCATCACATTTAAACTGGCATAAATGCAAGAGGGTTTGGGCCAATTTTTCAAATAATTGCTTAGTTTCAAGGGGTTTTTCTAAAGAACCGTTCCTGGTTAATTCTGCTTCTGTACAGGCTTCTGATGTGATTGTGTGAAATTCATTAAATGAACCAGAGAGCCTTACCTCCTGCTTTGCCTACCCACAAATGAAGATCTTCACTTGCCATGTAAAATTTAAGGTGAAGGGAAAGATCTCTTTCTTTCAAAGGATTTTCAGTACCTTTTTACAAAAGGTAATCCTCTGAAAGGCAAACAGTGTAATACCTCATATCTCCAAATTATTTTGCATCAGAAAGGTGGAGATCAAATTCACTCTTAACTTTCTTTGAAGAAAGTTAGTGAGTACCAAGAGGTAGTGACACTGAGAACTGTATATAGAGATCCTGGTAGACCCTTAAAAAAGAGCTAGGAGGCTTTCACATGTGTTTTTCGACTGTCATAGGGATTATTGAAGCTGTGGCAGGGTAGAAAGAGTGTGAAGTTTGAAGGTGAGGAAAGGAACATGCCTCTCCATTCATTTCACACATGCAGGAGTGTTAGCACCTATTTAGATATTTATCTGGTAACTGAGTAAATTGAAAAACTAAGAGACACAATAAGACTTAGGTACTTCAGTATCATAATTATTATTGTTATTATACCTGATCTAAGCCTGAATGCTTTTGACCATAACTGTCTTTGGTGGAAGCCACAATTCTCGTGTGATGAAAATCTGATTTTTAAGTAATTATTTACTTTAGTTGTAAGTGCTTAAAATTAAGTACTTTAGCTTTACATTTGGAAAATTAGCATAATGGCACCTGTATTTAGAAGTAGAAAGCATTAGGATTAATCTGATATTGTTCTTTTTACTTCAGTAGAAGTTTTCACTGTTTAATCATTCAGGGATTCAGACTTCAGGCCTGCACATACACACCATCGGTACGTGTCCATTCAGCTTCATTGCATCATAGAACTCTGGTCTGGCTTTAATGTGGTGGGATTGTAATGTGCTGTAAACTAATTTGATAAGAAAGGGAGACTCATCATTCAAGTGTGATACATATGTGTGTATGTGTGTGTGTGTGTATATATATATATATACACACATATACGTATGTATACATAAATATATACATATACACCCCCCGTGTTGGGAAATATGCCTTGCCATACTTGTGAAGCAAACTATCTTGCTTCCTAGGTTGCTAACTGGCTGCAACACTTTCTTGTATCTCAAATCTTACTTAGTTTAGATTCAAACAAAATTTGTTGCCATTTGACAGTTCGTCTGTGTCTTTCAGATATGTTGGATGTTGCTGATAAAAACCTTATATTCGCTGCATTTACGTGACAAATGGGTGCCAGATACAGTCTGAAACTAATTTTAAAGCATTTAAGGGCAATTTACAATACTTGCTACATTAGATGCAAACGCTGGTTTCTGCAAAGTTGAAAATTTTTTCAAGGATAACGAGTGAATTGAATTAATATAGCTGAAATTATACTGGATTGCTTCAAAGGCCATTTTTGAATGTGCAGAACACCTGGAAAATCTCTCATTCAAAAGAAAACCCCACCTACCTAAGCAAAGACAAATCAATATGTAAAATATCTCTGCCAAATAGAGCAGAGCTGAAAGGAGACTTGGGGAGGATCTAAATTTAAAGGAATTCTATGAAAACAATCTCCAACACTTCAGTGCAATTTTGTTACAACGGTTAAGGGCTGTCCTGTGTTTACATGAAAAAAATTAAATATTAATACCTAGCATTTAGGTTGTGTTTTCTGAATTTCAGACTGCTGTGTGATGTTTGAATCATTATTGTCATCTTGTAGATAGGTAAATTGGGCACAAATTTGCAAACTGATTTTGAAAATGAACTCTTGGCATTTTTTTAACTGAGATTTTAGCTTATTTGTAACCAGGCCCTGTATGTTTTTTAGTACATACATTTTTTGTTTAGTTTTCCTAAATGCAACCAATTCAGTGCTTAAATTAACTTACATAGTTTGCTGCTAGTGTCCTGGATTTGACCTGAAATACAAAGATAGATAGTATAAAGAGTTTGTTTTCTGTCTTAAAGAAACAATTGGGATAAAAAATCACATCTGTCTGCTAAAGGAAAGCTCATCAGATAGTGTGAACTGACTTCAGCAAAGATGCACAGACTTATCTTGGCTGAAAATCTGGCTCAAAATCAAATTATTTCCACAGTAAAATAAATAACTTAAGAGATCCAGAGGGAAAAAACCCCATGCCCACTAATATAAAATACCTGACAGGGTCTGTTTAGTAAAGATTGAACTTAATCATGATCCAGAGAGGAGCTGGTTAAAGCTGGTGGTGAAGATGTTATTAGGTGCCATTTGCTGTGAATTCTTCAGAAATTATATGGAGTATGGTGTGAATGGCATCACTATACCCTCCCTCCTTCCAGGAGCACTTGAGTCATCTTCTTGTTGAATTTCAAGAGCCACTTGAGAGAAGAGAGGCCAAGGCTGGTGTCAGATCTGGATGACAAACCACACTGGTTTTGCAGGATCTTTTGCGTTGTAGCAGGATTGCAAAAAGCAAGAAGGGGATTCAGAGCAGAAAATGCTCTTGTATTTGCTTTACTCAGAACATCAGAGGGATGAATGGGTAGAGTGGGTAAGCCAGTCCAGGGAAATGGAGAGCATTCTGCTTCTCTTGACTGGCTATTTCTGAAAAAGAACTGGGTTTAGCAACTGGTTTGGAAAATACCTGGTGTGGTTGTGCTATTCAACTGCTTTGTATTTTTGCATCAATATAAATTAGTCCCAAACCAAAAATGTCAGAACTCTAGTTGGAGCATTTTTTTATCACTTACTCCAAAGAAAATATAGACCCAATTAAAAACAACATTTGAACATAGTTAGATTCCAAGGTATTTGCGCCTAGATGTAGATCTGAACTTTTTCTGATGAAGATTGTCTTTTGTTGGAATTAAAAGGGATCAGAAATGTTGTGCATGAACATACTCCTCTGAGATTTAAAGTGCAGTTTTGTGAAACAAAGGGTTTTGGAAAAAAACGTGAAAAGGTGATGGAAATGTCAAATTACATCCCAGGATATATCAGCAGACCTGTCATACATCCAGCAGAACTAAGGAGGCATTAGTGCTGTTCTGTACCAAACAGGTGAGGATTCTTTTAGAAAGTGTGTCTGGTTTTAGTCACTCCTGTTCAAAAAAGATGAATTTCTTCTGGAACAGATAAAGAGTTTCTGCGTTTTTGAGGAATGAAAAGTTCTTCGCAGAAAATGATTGTAAACCAGTTTGATTTATTCAGCCTTGCAGAGCGAATGCTAGGAGTAGAGGTGATTATTCTCTGTAACTGCATCAGTCAGTTAAGCACAAAGAAGGACAATGTTTTTTAAGCTCAGAAAGGCAAATTTTACCTAAAAAGATAACAGTATAAATTTGCAATGGATAAATGGAATTTGGAGATGACAGGAAAATTCCTAACCCTTAGAGTGGTGAGGTGTTGCTCCAGTTTCCAAAGAGAGGTGGGCAGATGAAGAGAGTCAGAAAACTGTTTTAAAGATGGAGCTTGAAAACATTTTTTAGACAGAGCTGGTGTGGACAGAATGGACAGATGGAGAAGGATATGAGAACACTCTGCCTGACTATGAAGTTATTCAGACATGAATAAGATCAAGTCCAAAATTTACAGAGTTGTGATCGCCTGGCATCGTGACCCAGATAATAAGACCTGTTGAGTGGCAGGACGTGTTAGCCTGGGCACAGCACCACAGTAATGTAGCTGCAGAGCTGCAGCTGGTTCATTTTAAGATGGCTTTGAGCACAGAGAGGAGTAAGACATAGTTACGTCTTTTGTATAGACGTGCTCTGAGTGTGCCAGAATAAATACAGTTCAGGCAAAAAGCGTTGTGTTGCTTTTGTACTACAAAGAGGGAAAGCTACGGTGTGATGCTAGATGTTACTTCCAATAAATATAGAACCTTTCCCAGTACTACCAGGATGTGCCAACCCAGGAGGAGAGGATTTCTCTTAATCTTCAGCTTATGACATGACTTCCTTTTATGACCAGGTGACCTGCAGTGGATGAAGGAAAGGCCATGGTTGTCGTTTACCTAGACTTCAGTAAAGCCTTTGATACTGTCTCCCACAGCATTCTCCTGGGGAAGCTGGCAGCCCACGGCTTGGACAGGTGCACTGGGTTAAAAGACATCTGGATGGCCAGGTCCAGAAAGTGGTAAATGGTGCCACATCCTGTTGGCAGCCAGTCACTAGAGGGATTCCCTAGGGCTCAGTACTGGGGGCAGTTCTGTTTAACTTGTTTAAGGTTTTTTCCAACCTCTATGATTCTGTGATTTTATGAAAGGTAGCAAGGAGCAATGTTTGTCCAGATAGGATGTTGTAAATGCGTGTTTTGGATTTCAAAGAGATATAACTACACAGCCTCATTCTAAAGCCCCCTTCTGAGCATACATCTGGCATATATGTTTCGCTCACTTTCTGTCTTTCCAACCTTCAGAATAGGAATGGAGGACTTCACATCTTACAGTCAGAGAGACGCTGGGGTGCAAAAGAGAACAAGCGGGTGACTAGTGGTGCAGGATTTGGCTTTCATACCCAGGTTTGGAATTCTTTCCACCTTCCAGGACCAAAATAGCCTGAATCTCTTCCTGACCATCAACACATACTGTTTATTTAGAGAGGGATGCAGACATCCTCCCCAAAGATTTAATGAGTTGTTGGTTAACTGAAGGAGTTTTTATTATTGTTGAACTATAGCTTTTCAGTGTGCTTTGAAAGGCTTATAGATAATGGCGAAAGCTCTATAAACTCCAGAGTATTGGTGGGGCCTTGGTGATTTGTTCATCTTCGCTATTTCCACATCACACCAGGAATTTCTTCTGGAAATGCCTTTGTTGACATGTTGACAGCTTCTCTGTCCTCTAACCTGCAGGAGACTGACAACTACCGATGTGGGGGCAGTCTTCGTCTTAGGCAGGCTAAGATCTGTGTGCAAGTGTGGAATTGCAGTCAAGGAAAATGCTATTTGAGCTTCATGATTAGAGGATAAACTGTTATTTGTCAACCAATAGAGAATACGGAAACCTATCTTTATCTAACATTTTATCATTAGCTGAAGCAGAGGGAGGATTTTTAAGTTCAGTTTCAATAAAGAGAAAATATAGAGCTGAAATTCTTAAATTAGCTGCTTTATTGTAGTTAGTACTTTGGTTAATCTTTTTAATTTATCGCTTAGTACATGGCAATTACCCAGCCCAGCATATGGAAATAAACCAAGGTTATTTTATTAGTGAGATATGTTTGCAGTGTGCAGGCTGGAATGAAACCGTACAGACTGTTATCAGTTGGTGCAATAGTGGTAACAGGTCTATTGAAAGCTCTGGGTAGATTTCAGATGGTGACCTCTTGACCCCTCTTTATCAGTTCAATGATAGCAAGAGAAGCTCTCCTAGGAAACCTTGGCTTGCAATGATTAATGCTGTTCTTTCTTTAATGGAGAAGGGCTGATTAATAGGATAAAACTTTATGGAGTTATTGCAATCATTTGATGTGGCAAATCATCAGTTATCGTTATCTAAATTAACACAGGTTGGTACCAATGTAGAAGAAGTAAATTCCTTTATGGATTACCTCTAGTACAGTACACAAGTAATTTATTTGGCTTAATAGATGTAATATTCAGTCTGGCAACCTGAAGTATATAGGAGCCTGAGGTTTCCACATGGAGATAATTATTATCCTTTCAATTCATTATTTGCCCATAGAATGTGTGTTCAGCAGGTTCTGCTGATAGTTAAAGCACAAAAAAGAACTGCTGGAATTTGCAGAAGAAAGGAGGTGGATGCCTGTCCACTTCCATAGTAATAGAGAGTTATCATGTATTTTGTGAGATTTTGGCTGACTTTTTTCAGTTGGAGGAATTTTCTTTGGCTGTAGACAAGGAGCTAGCCCTCTTTAAAATGCACATTGATAGTTTCCTGACGTCTTTGACAGCTTCAGCTGAAAAACTGAAGGAAACTCAGTCCCCTTTCTGGAAAATGCCTCTCCCAGTGTAACACATTTGCAGGAATCCATAGGAATCTCTCCTTTATAACTATGTTGTATATTCTCTGTGGACTTTATATTCTAGGGGTGACAGTGTAGCACTCTGTACCAGTACTGATGTCGCTGCAATTTGATCAAGTTGTATTGCAAATCACATTAGTCATGACATGTCTACACCACCCACACATTCTAAAAACAAATAGTTGTTTCCAGAGTATGGAAAATTTTTTCAGTTCTTGCTAAATTACTGGTTCTTAATGCTGCAAACATTTTAAACAAAATTGTTCTTTTATATATGAAGTAAAAACACCTGTGCAACTACCCTTGTGTTTCTCCACTCATTTTTCTTCTGTGAGAATTGAAATGGAAGATATATTTTTATCTGGAACACTTTGGGAAGGGGAAGAGGTGAGGTCGTGGAATTACTTCAGCCACACAGTCTGGATCAGAAAAAGTTTAGGGTGGTTTGAAGAAGAAAGATTTACTCTGAAAATGGTGATGGTATCTAAGAGATCTTTTTTTCTTCACTAAACACAATGCACAAGCATGTGCCTAACTTTAAGCCTGTCCTTAAAGATCTTGCAGTGAATTATTGTATTTGTTTAGGACTCACTGGGATTGTTAAATTGATGCCCTGGGACTACGTGTTTGTTCCATATGTTTTCAAGTCATAGGTTCGTAACTATAGAGCTCCTGAATTCGCCTCAACAGAGAAGGTAGAGTGGAAGGTACTGCATGAAAAATATGAATCTGATTTACTGCTCCCTGTACTTTTCTTTTTCAATCTTTTTCAAGGAGTTATTGACTCTTTGGAGAAGTCATTATTATCAGCAGCATTTTAAAGGATAAATATAGCCTTAATTCAAACTGACAGCTTTAAGTATTCCCGCTGATAGCCAGATTCATCATTGTTGGCACGGTTAAATGCAAAGCATGTGTGGTTTCAGATTGCTACAGTGACTCTGTAAAACATACAAACTGTAATCTCAAGGTCAAAAAACCCCCTTAACCTTTTATATTCAGTGCTTTCTGTGGCACACATTTACTCTGTATTAAAAGTTAATACATTTAATACTACTTTTCCTGAAAAAAGTAATCTCTAATAGTTCTCAGTGTTCCAGATGTACCTTTCAGGCCATAGGCACATGCAGCCACTAGGGTAAAGTATTGCAGCTATTGAAAATATCCCCCAAGAATGAAGATACAGTGAAAAAATGCAGTATTCTGTTGAACCTAGAAAAAGAATACCATTTTCTAATCTAGGATCTGAGAGAGACAGAAGGCAAAAACCTGATCTATTTTAAAAGTGCAGTGCAGCTCTTCAGATCTATAGTTCCATACTTTCATCAAATTCCTAACTAGTTCACATGTGAAGCCTGCATACACAACTTTTAGAACATTGGAAATATCAGAGAAAAAATTAGGTACAGAATAAAATAACTATCTGAAAGTGTCCCCAGGTATATTATCTGCAACACCGCTTCATCGTTTTTAAAAGATACCGTAGTAAAGGAAAATTGAGGTGACCTGGTGTCAGTATAAAAGTGTGTTTACAGGAAGAAAATGCCGGGCATTAATGGGATCTTTAATCTGAAGAGGAATATGTAATGAAAAACAGTAACTTAGAGCTGAATCTAAATATATTCAAATGGAAAAACAGTTACATTTTTAATAGAGAGGGTGACTGATCATTTACACAAAAGTATCAGAAGAAACAGGGAGTTCCCTGTCTTTGTCTTCCTGCCAGGAGATTTTTAAGATGTCTTTGGTGTCCTGAAGCACCTTTACCCTGTTTACTTCTGGGAATGTATTGGTTTAATGCAGAGATGGTTGTGCACCTACTGTTAAGTTTTTGTGCTAATTAGAGGCCACCTAAAAGTGATTGAGTTGTTTTCCTACAGTCAGTCCATGTCATTTACTCATTACTGACTTACAGGGCAAAGTATGTAGCAGATGAAATACTCCCTCATAGCTCTGTGGTAGGTTTGTCCCTCACTAAAACGTGTTCATGGATCAAAAATTAAACTTTGGTTTTAAGTATGAAATATCAAAGCCAAGAAGACATCTAATGATATTCCGTAATAGATGATGCTTTGGAATAAATTAGCAATGAGGAAGGAGATCAGAGGAGTAATTTCTTAGCTGACAAAATGTTGTTGATGATGGCTATTCCAATTGTATCTTCTGCTCTGTTGCACACCTAGTTCTTTGACATAATGTGGTCTCAGCTGCTGGGATCAGTTTAATTTACTGTAAGCAGAGATGAGCGGTACCCATCATAGTGACAAAAGATGTACCTGAACCTTTTGATGAGGCTGCAGATCTTTAACACATCCCAGACTTAGGTATTTTTCCCTCCCACAGTTCAATGAATATCTACTTCAAACGGCAGGGAGAGAGTGAATAGCTGTTTACAAAGATTTGAGCAAAGCTGTTTCCCTCAGGCCAACATACATTTAAAAATCCATTTTAATGCATGCACTTACACTATCTGTTTGACTGAAACACTCAGTCTGTCCTAGTCAATCTTACGGCTTGCTAATTCTTCTATCAAAATAGGAGATGAAGAAGATTACATATGGTTTTCTTACATTTATTGCTTCCAATCATGTTATCTAGGGCTATGCATAATTGTGGATCTTTCTTCAGTCACAGAGAACTTGCAGAATTGGATACCCCCCAGAACTGATTCCTACTGGTTTCTTGAGTGAGAACCAGCCACTGTCCATCTGAAAGGCTGCCACACTGACTCTGCCAGGGTAGACCTCGCTTTCAACTAACAATCTTTAAGCGAGATTGTGTAGTGTGGGTTGTATTTGCTGAGGAGATATTGCCTTATGACCACATCCAGTTGAAGGAACAAGACCAACACCTCTCTTGCATCAGTGGCAACATTTCTTTCTGATGAGCAGCTGGTTTTGATTGGCAATGATTTAACTCAGCTATTGAGCCTCCTAAACAACCTATTTGCATGCGTTGGATATATCAGAATGGACGTGAGCCATTCTGCAGTATGACAACAGTGCATGTGTTTGGTGAAGAAAAGTAGTGAGCAGATGGGCACCAATCATTTCCTAACAGCACCTTAGGTAGCTATCCTGACATCCTTTCCTGTTAACAGAGTGAAGCTGAATAACTCTGGGCATGATGAGAATCAAGGGTAAACTCTTTCTTTGGACATCCTTATTCTCTACCTCTTCCTTGAATGCTCACACTCTCTTCTCGGCTGATGTGGAGCCTGATGGAACCCAAGCTGGGCATATTTCTGATGAATAAAATCTCCTGACTATCTTGCAGTCTTCTAGTGGATAGATGATGTTAAGGGATCATTGCCGATGTACATTCAAGTGTAGAGACGGAAAATTCTTGAGGTCTGAAAGCCGTTGCTGGAGTGGCCAAAGTAGGTCATTCATCCTACTCACAAGCACTCTCATCTTTATCCCAGCCACAGATCATGATCTTTGGCATATAATATTTTCAGATTTTCAGAAATACTTTATTGTACTCATAGGTGGTTTTCGACATAATTTACAGATCGTATCCGTATTTGGAAGCACCTGCTTCCTTTTCTACTTGGAGACTTGTACTTTTCAGACTGAAATGATTGGGACCTTATGAGAATCAAAACTGCTTCTTGGTTTTAAAAAAGGATAAAGTGAAATCTTAGTGAAATGCCTTATAAATAAAAACGTAAGTTGGCTTCTGTGAAATGGTTTATAACTGTTTTTCAAAGTGATATATGGTACAGATTATTTCCTTTGTTATGAAAACAATCAAGATACTGACTACTTAGGAGATTTTTGGTGGCTGCTGAGCTCTCTTAAGGTGTAAGCTTCTCACAGAAATTGGGGGGAATTGGTAGATTTTCTTGAAACCTGCTGAATAAAAGAATCACCTTCTGACCAAGGCAGTACATTTCTTCGATCAGAACAGTTTCATGCATGCATTTCCATAGAGGAATCTTGGTAATGGAGTGGAAGATTAGTTTAGTCACAGGAGTGTTTTATGCAGGTGTTTCAAAGGCTCTTCTCTACCATTTTCTGGAAGGAACTAATTCAAACTAGGTAGATAATTACTTCTTTTTCTTGATGCCTTAGTTGGAGGGATAAAGAGCCTTGAGACTCTGAAGAAACTGTAAAATTGATGGATTTCCTCTTGTCTTTTTTGAGTGGAAAGGTTGAGCATTGCTGGCTAGAGCCAGGCACCATGCAGGGGTACTGTACAGCTCTGCCAGGGCTGTTCACTTGTCCATGCTGTCCCAACCTGGGTTTGCTTGGCAGTGTTTCCAGTGTGCTTCATTTCTCACATAGAGTGCTCATTGCTCTCCTTGGCTCTCACGCAGTCCAAGCCTGGCATCTCTATCCTGATCTGAAGTTTGTTGATTAGCTAGTTCAGTATGGACAACTGCAGCTTTCACTGTTCCAGTTCACAACCCCAGGTCTTGCAAGCACTTCTGTTGTGGCCTTCAGCATCTTTGCAGTCCTGTTTCAAAGCCTTTTGCTGCTGAAAATCAAATGTGACTTAGGTTCTGCTTTCATCATTCCTCACAATGTGTTTTTGCCCTGGTGAGCATAGTTGCAAAAATTTGCTTCGAGCTAATCATCTGAGCACTGAATGATTGGGAAAAGCCCCCAAGCTGCACTGTGGCACTTCAGAAATAATTTTCTCAAGATCACTTAGTGGGTAAAGCTATTTACAATTTCACTTCACTCAGAAATAATTGCAGGAGGGAAAGAACCATAGATGGAGAAGAGAAATCCATTATATTTATGTGAATGCGTTATTATTTATTTGCTTATTCATGGAACCACTCTTTTAATACGCTGTAGGAGATTGTGAGTTCTTTGTTCTCTTTGCATTTAAAAAAACCCTTTGCAATCTCTGCAGTTCCTGCAACTGAATATTTTGAAGGGTATTATAAGCATAGCTAATCCCCACCTAGAAAAATCAGCTGGCCATGCCAGTAAAGCACTGCTAGAGGCAGGCAGTTCCACTAACTGTGGAATGGAGAAAAAGGGTGCTGGTATCTCTGAGTTATGTGCCTCGGCCGCCAACCTGAGACATTATCAATATGGTCATTATGCAGAGCTATGTCCTGATCACACAAGCCCCTGCCAAACTCCACTGCACTCAGCAGCCTCTGATAGCTGCATATTGGATGACTGAATGACACTAACAAAAAACCATGCGATTAAATTTGGATTTTTTTTTTTTATCTACTCCTTGTTAACTCTTAGCATATTTTTGAAAATAACTCCATGATGCCTGTTTTATACTAACAGCTGGGGTGTTTTGGCCCAAAGTTGGATTCTTAACTTGGGCTTTTGGGCAAAGTAATGAAACCGAAAGGCTCTGGTTTGCCTGACATACCTGAATTCTCCACATTAAGTGGGTGGGATGAAGCTTAACTTTATGAAATGGACAGCAGTTTTTTGTGTAATAGGTATCTATACCTTTATTAATCCGTAACTTGTTTGTTTATGCTAAAGCTACTCTTTGTTCATCTTGGTGTCCTCAAGCAATACTGGATATGAGTTGCATAGCAGCAGAGTTCAAAAAGTGTAATGATTGTGAGGGCACTTAGAAGATCACATAAGCCAAATTCTTTAGGGTATTTGTCTTGGGATGGACATACCTTGTACTAGATAGCCTTTTCCTACAGAAGCAAAATTGCTTATGTTAAAAATTAATTAGCTTGTTTGAATTGTGCATATGAAGTTATGTTCAGATCTGGAGCTCAGTTGGAGTTATTCAGGTCTAAAGGTTTAACTTCTAATCCAGCTGAGTTGATAACTCCTGACCTGTGCTTTTTAGATTTTAGTCATGTTATTTCTCATGCTGTTATATGCATTATTTAATACAGGGATTCCAAAACATGTTAAAGATACATTATCTTTAGGGACATCTCTTCACTGATTCTCAACCCACAACATCCTGACGACAGCAATATCAATGGCTTGCAAGGAAAAGTGAGATTAGGAATGTGTACATTTGTATCTTTCTTTTTAATGCAATTCTGTCATTGGAAAAAAAGGAGACAGAGGGAGAACTTTGTGATGAAACTGTTCTTCCCAGACAGCCAAGAGATGTCTTATCTACTCTTTGAGCTCTACAGACCATGACTAGGGTATTTCTGCTTTGTGCCACAAATCTATTTTCTTTTTAGCTTTTTTATGAAGATGACTTTGCTTTTACATTCATAATATGCTATCAGCATTATAGCAAGGGCCTTGCGTGAAAAATGCATTCTCTTATATACAATGACACACTGTAGACCTTTACTCTTAACTCTTAGATAGTCTTAAAACTACAGTGAGTGGAACTGTCTGTCCAAAACAGCAGAACAAAGTCAGAATTCTGATGTGGTCTAGCATTGACATCATGGGATTGTTACGTATTTTAAAATATACTTTGCAAAACTGTTTCTCTAAGTGTTTCAGGTCCTGCATTATACCGAAGAGTTTACCACATGATGCTTGCTTGAAAGTCCACAATAGTGTTAATGATGCAATGGAAGGATACGTTTGTTTGCTACATGAACTAAAGGGAAATCTTTGTTAATTGGCTCTAATACACAGCTGTATGTTCCTGTTCATATCCAGTCATGATCAGATGTTAAAATAAAAATTAAAATATTATAATAAGAAGAAAAAGTATAAAACCAGTGCAAAAATAAAGTTATCCCTTTTCTGAAATACATTCCCATATCTCAAAAAGTCTTCCAAGGTCAGAGATTTTATTTACATCTTTGTGTTTAAATCATCAGTAGAATTTTCTTCTGTAAATTGTTCTAATGATATTTTCAGTCCATTTATACTTGTGATCACAACTTTCATTATGAATTATGTGGAAAAAAAAAGTATTTCCTTTTATTTTTCAAAAAGCCTTGGTTTGCTAATCTGATTTCTCTTCCTTATTGTGAAATAGTGATTTTTCCTTATTCCTCTTCTCTGTCTCTTTCATGGTCTTGTAAATCTTCCTAATCCTGTCTTCCAAGTTGAATAATCTTACTTAATTTCTACTTGCACATAAACCTTTCCCATTTTGCCATTTTCTTACCTTCTTCAGCTCTTCTGAGGTGGATATGACTAATGCTAGAATCATTTTCCCTGCAGCAAGCACTAGTATGTTTGTTTGAAATGTATTCAGTTCCATGTACTGCTTACCAGAAAAAGGCAGCCAATTTCAAGCCCTGGTGGTTACCCTCTGTTGCTCCAAAGTGCACCTGGAGTGCCCCTCTGGCCACACCTGACAGGCCCTGATGGAGACCCCAGCTCACACGTAGATGTGCACAAACTACAGCCCATCCTGGCAGATGCCTCTGCAGGCTCCACCATGCAGTTTAAGAAAGCTTATCTCTATCACCTTGCCTTTATTCAGGACCTTTGGATTTCAGAGGACTTAGCCTATGGCATAGCAGAGGTTGACCTGGACCTTGGCTGTTTTTTTCCCCTGTCAGCACATGACTGCAGGCTAGTCCCTGGGTTAAGGAAAAAGGGAGAGTTTCCTAGAGCTTCACCAGCCATATTCTCTGTCTCAGTTCTTCTGAGGTGATGGTCCAAAAGTTCAAAACCCTTGAAGATTTTCTATAATTGCTGGACTTTTGGAATTAGCAGTCTTTGCTTTTTGCTAATACAGCATTATGGAAGTTTAACTTATTTTTACATAAGAAATGAATGGCCAAGGATTCGAATCTTCTCCCCTTGATGTGTGTGCCGAGCCCTTCTTTTTTCCTAATCAGGGGACAGTACTTGGGTTCTCTTGTAAAAATATGCTCTCAACCATAAGTCATCGTAGAAAAATAGAAAGAATACAGGGAAATGAAATGGCATTTCTCTAAATCCCCATAGAAAATAATAAATCACTGCTAAATATTTGAGACTGGAGGGGATGGAGGAGACTGAAAAGAAAAAGAAAACAAACCCAAGGATGCCATAAAATTCTAGTGTGCATTTAATGAAGTGCCTTGACTTGCTAACTAAAGTTAAATAAATACATTTGTTTTAGGAATAACCCTTTTACAATAGCGTTAGTCTCCATGGTAGAATTGGGTGAAGCAACTTCTGTAATATTTTGATCGATTTCCCCAAGTCAAAATGGTAAGTGCCTGCATTAATTTACAGAGTGTTTTGGCCATATGTGGCACTGGAACAGCTATTCTGTTTCATGCACTTTTTTATTCTAAGCTATACTGGAGTATATAGAAATTAAGTATCTTGGCATTCATCCTGTGGATGGAAGTCACCTTCAGGAAAACCAGGTGGATTGTTATTCTTACAGAGCATAAAAAGGGCTGATGAGCAAGAGAGCAGTACACACAATTATTTCATCAGGTACTGAAATTTTTTTCACCTCTGTAGGAGTTACATAGACTATCTATAATCTCCTAATTACAATCAATGCGATTTTGTAAATATCTGTTTCAAGTCAAAGGAGAGATGAGCATGTATATGTTTCTGTGCAAGAACATCCAGCTGACTGACTGCTGAGCAGAAAATGCTCACATCTCTTCAGAGCTTTCACGTTTGTCTATTGAATTTTACCTACTCTCATTTATAACAAATGGTAAATGGTTTACGGAGAGTTCATATGTGACAAATAAGCATCATGAGAAAATACTGCTGGTATTCACGACACATAAGGGGAGAATATTTTATTGTGATTATGAGCCACAGCTATTAAAACCTGTCATCCAGTGAACTTCAGTATAGTCTGTGGTATTTGCTTGGCTGTTTATGACACCACTGATTAAGCACTAACTATTTATAATTGAAATATCAGTATAATGTGTGATTCTACAACTAATGAAAGTGGGAAAGAACCTCTCAAGAGGCAGGTCAAAAAGGGTACTTGTGTCTCATATGCTGACCATCCATTATTCTTAAATTTTAAATCATAACTCATGAAAGGTTCCAGCAGCTAGTGTCTAGTGTGTGCTAGACACACCATGCTGTGATGATTATCTCCTGATTTTCATAACCAGAAGAGCATGAAATATTTAAAAGATGGGACAAAGAACTGGAGTAAGATGATGGGGTCTGCTATTTCTCCCAGAAGGTATGGAAGAAGATAATAGGGCAGTGGGATTTTGAATTGTGAAAAGATTGGATTATAAAACAGAAAGTCTTCATGCAAAATGAATGCTCATTTAGCCGATAATAATTTATATGCTTTTCCCACCACTAACATTATCATGTATATTTGAAGGCACAAGAAGGAGTAGGAAGAATGAGTAGGAAATTGTAGCAAGAAGCACTACAGTCTTTGAGACATCCTTTCTATGCAGAGTCCCTTGATGTTTGGGTGTATAGAAGAAAGAAATTCTTCATTTTATAGGGAGTAATACTTGAAGAAATCATCCCCATGACATCAGTCAGTCTGTATCTGTTGCTCTGCTTTTGTTAATATGTCCAGTGATGTGGTATTTAGGATGAAGTATATTCCTGTTTAGAATGGGAATAAATGTAATTTAGTAAAATTAAACTGGTAAGGAATTAGGACCTACTTTACAGGTTCTAATTTGCAATTCAGCTTCTGAATTTTGTTCTACATCTGCCCCTTCTGACAGCCTTGTAGTAAATAAACCTATCAGATTTCTTTGAGGTTTGTCAGCCAGCATTGTGCAGTTGGTGAAAGCACAGTGCATGGAAATAGTGGGACTTTCCCCAGGGAACAGACAGTTCACTGATAGCTGATAACAGAGACATCCTGCTTCCTGGGACAATTGAGATTAACAATCAAAGAAAAAAAAATCAAGGAACTAATGAAGAACTATAACAATTTTGTAAAAATAAAACACAAGAAATAAAAGTAATTCTTATCACTGCTAACTACAAAGTATGGAATTTGCTAGCAAATCAAAGTTGTCATTTACAGAAAAATATACTGATATTTCTGACAATGATCCCAATTTCATAACTATTGACTGGTATAACTCAGTAAATGGATTTCAGATAATGAACCTGAAATAAAAAAATGGAAGACTGAATGAATATTTGTGTGTAAATTAGAAGTGAGAAAGACTCAATAAGCCAGATCAAGTGTGGTGTGTGAGTACATATGGTGTGAATGATGAATTCATATGTTATTCCAATATGGAATAGACCTGTGAATTGTTTCTTGTGAATTCAGAATTGCAGTCTTTCCCTAAGGGTTTTAAGACCATTGGTAGAACCTCACATCTAAGGCTGCAGCTCT
This sequence comes from Falcunculus frontatus, assembly GCA_013398115.1. Classification (NCBI taxonomy): domain Eukaryota; kingdom Metazoa; phylum Chordata; class Aves; order Passeriformes; genus Falcunculus; species Falcunculus frontatus. The sequence continues at coordinate 728,777 of VZRV01008263.1, forward strand.
TCAGAAGACTTGACGAAAAATTTCTGAAGTTCTGAGTGAATTGCGTCGAATTCCATTACTTTTGATAGCATTTTTATCTATTCCAGTTAAAAATGACCGATGGACTCTTTTCCTCTGAGAGACAATTTCACAGCCAGGTAGAACTCACTGTCAGGAAGGTTTTTCACTAATGATCCTTAATTTTCCTTTTATTGCTCCCCTAGAATTTTTCATAAACAAATAAAACTCTGTAATTTAACATGTTTCCTTCAATGTGGAAATGCTGGACAGAGATTAGATCTCTTGCTGTCAACAGCAGGTTTTTATTCTTTTAGGAGCAAACAACAAGGCACTTCTCATTAGATATCATTTTCAGGCCTTGGAACTCTTGATAACCAAAATTTGCACAAACCTGTCTATTCCCAGAATTTAAGAAGGGATGGGATTGGGCCACAGTGCTCATACTTAAATCTGTAACTCAGCATCTTCGCAGGCGTAGGTCAGCAAGGAGAAATCATTCTCTTAATGCTGATTCCCAGTACATAATTAATATCTCACTATCAAGAGGCAAAGGTGTTTTGATTTCAACATATGTTTGTGCTGCTCTTCTGATTGCCGTTAGGGAGCTGCAAAAAGAATGATCTTTTCAATCTGACATGATTTTAAACTGTTTGTTGCCCATATTCTGATAAAAAAGGTATCCTGGCACAGGTTTATCTGTGCTGATAGTGAGGTTTGTGGCTGTAGGGAAATGTTGATACCATACTTCAGCATCTATCTTCTTAACATCTGTTCTTTAACAGATTGAAAAGTATAATAGATACTTGAGGTGCTGTATTGTAATGAATTGTCAACAGTCAGAATGGGGGATTATAATGAGAATCATACGTTTTTTATCTGTCATCTTGTAAACATATATTTTCTCCTTTCTGCCCTTTCTTAATTTTTTTTTATTGCAGACTTGCTTTGACATGCTTTCATTTTTCCTCTGTATTTTTCACTCTTCTCACACCATCTTACACATTTTCTCTTTTCATCTCATACATGCTAATTTTTTTTCTCCTTTTCCTTTCTCTTCTCTTTTATTATCTTTTGCTCCATAATTGTGGACCACCCAGGCAAAAACATTCTCCGTACTTAAGACAGTATAAAAAGTTAAATTTGGAAATATTCATTGCAGGGTGAAATTGTGTGTGGGTTTTCTAGAAATGGGGAAAATTTAGGTGAGAAAGTGTGGAGTTGCATCTTGCATAATAGATTTTTGTCTGTATGTGGTATCACAGTGTCCTGAAAGTGATATTAAGCCTGCTAAAGCCTGCACTATATTATTATCAGTGTGACCACAGAGTAAATTCTGGAACTTTAGATTTCAGATCCAGAACTGGTATAATTGCAGTATATTGAAAGATGTGTTCCCCCTATGTATGAGATAGAAGAAGAGTAATTTATGGTGTTTCCTAATGAAATGTAGGGATTTGGGGAGTTGATTAGTACTTTCCTACGAGCACACTAAAAGTAAATGAAAATAGCTGTGCAGTGTATTCTAACTGGTAGATTTTATTTGTAGAGCCTGGAAATTTATTAATCTCATTCTAGTTAATTGGTTTATTGCTGTCCTGTGTATAGTACATACATCTGGATTTGTCTATGATATCCGTCATGACTGTATATGGGCACCTGATATGGATACATCTCATGGTTATGTTCTGTAAACTTGTGGAGGGGAAGTTGCTCTGGATAGACTTTTGATTTTCCCTTATGTTGTCAGTGGAACAGCCTTCTGATGAGTCCAGGGTGAAAATAAAATTAATGTAATGCTCTCACTGCAGTCACTGGCAATAGGCATCACAAGAAAACAGGGCAGTAATGAAATGAAATAACAAGTTCAGTAAAAAAATAAAGTACAATAATTGATTACAACCTACAGACATGATTCTTGTTTATTCCAAGGCCTTTTCACAAAGTGATGGTGGTGTAGAAGATGTATAGAGGCAACACAGAATAAGGATCCTTTACACTGAATGAGTAATGCAGCCTTAGTATAAATAAGAATGAGGTATTCCATATAGTCAGAGTGATTTCTAGTATGAAATGCATAGGTCTGCAGCCTGACAAATGTACTAGTAAAGACACAACCAATATTGGATACCCAGTAATGTGCCTGCCCACGCCCAGGCACTAAAACTTCTTTGTTGATAGAAATAAAACAACTGCATGCTGCTAGTTTTTTGCTGCTTAAGAAAAAAAACACTTGAAAGAATCTTAATAGTGTGTCATCTTCTGTAAATCAAAAGCAATATAAAATTTCTGCCTTTCTTTTCTCTAATGTCTCCACTTGGCGCCTTACATTTGCTCCGGTCTCTGTGGGGTTGTATTGGGTCCTCTTCTCCCATCTGACTTCAGTCTTTCATTCTCTTCCATGATCACTTCCTTATTTCATGTGCCATTTATGTAAATGTGAGTGTGGAAACACCATATATTTGTTTTGTTTATTCCAATCTTTCCACTCCCTGCTCCTTCTTGATACTGACTCCTTTTGGAGTTGTTGGATCCTGCCAGTGACCCTATCCTGAAGCAGTAGCTCGCAGCACTTTTAATGTTCTCAGAGGTTTCTGGAAAGCCCAGTGAGACACTGAGTGAGCCCCACTCTCTCTGATAACAGTCCACCTGCTGAAGTCCTCTGGTGCAGGACTGCTTCTGACTTGCCCCTCATACAGATTTTTCTTCTGTGTAACTCCCATGCAAGCAGTGGAGATAATCTTTTCTGGCACTGGTCTAAGCAGAAGAAAACTCCTACCCAGTGACTGCTTTTATTTTGATTTTCATATGATGCTTAGCATTCTAGTAGGCTTGGTGTGCCCAATATTTTTTATAAGTTTAGCAGCAGGACAGATGAATAGAGCAGCTTCAGTCCTGTAGTCACCACTGTGGTATTAGAAACAAAGTGCTCAGGAATGTTCAGATTAGCAGCTACACTTGGTTTTCCTCAGGGTGGCTAAGGCCCACAGGAAACTCTATTTCTTCTCTTGACAGGTGTCTTTTAGCTAGAACTCAGGTAAAGGTAAATGACATATAAGCTCTAGAATACTTTATTCATATCCAACTATGCAAAATTAGGTTGTGTTCTGTGGCAATAAATGAAGAAAGTACTATATTGGACTCTTAAAACATTTTTTCCAACTGATTTGTTGAGATTTTTCTGTAGAATTCTTGTCTATGTTTCCTTTGATCTGCTTGTGATGGGGTATTTTGCTACTGTGTTATTTGGAATGATCTGCCTTCCAAACCTGAAGAGGAAAATTCTACTGGTTTTTTTTCATTATCTGGCGGGGTTGCTTACACAAATGGAGTGTACCTAGGAAGGTAGGAAAAATCACAGTGAGATGAGAATCTCTTCCTTTTGCTGCTTCAGGAGATGTTCAAGATTTAATTGGAGTGTTCTTAGAGCAGTAGAAATACATAGCTTCCAAATAAGCAAAGCAGTTTTCTGTTCATAAAAACTTTCTGTTACTTTATCTTATTCAACTTTCATTAGGATTTTTTGAAGTTATTGCATGCAAAATGTAGCTGCTTTGGTTATGCTTTATATGACTTTACAACTCAAGCCTGGAAACTGGTACAAAACAGGACAAGCAAATGAAGCTCTGTCTCTCTCTCCATCTGATTCCTGCCCAGTGGATGTGTGTCTGCCTTATTTTCGCTTCTGTGTGATGTTGAGCTACTTGCTTTTGCTGGAGCTAGGAATGTGCCCTCAGCATGCAATACTGATCAACTCTGTATTTCCTGGTCACTTCAAAACGCCATTTAGGTTAAGATCTCTCTGCAATATGCGTCCTGAAACACCCACTGTAATTAATTGGGATCTAAGAATTTACTAAGATGATAAATTGCAGACAGTCTAAACATTGGGTTGTAGTTGAGACTTCAACTTAAGAGTTGGGACTGAGAAAACAACCTTAGTAGACTAAAGTCATCAGAAGTCCCTTTTTACTAAGTTGTTGACACTTTTGGTAGAACATTGCTGAGTTGAGATATTGGCTAATTGTTGATTAGAGGGGTGAGAACTCTCAGAAATTGTTCCACAGCTAATTTGTCAAGTGACCTTTCTTACAAGTACCTACCAGACCCAATCCAGACCTTTTTTACCTTGTGAGATCACAGGATCTCAGTATAAGAAGCCTTAAGAAATCATCTCATCTATCTGCATCAAGGCAAGATAAATTACACATATGTCATTCTGGATGGATGGTGATCTAGGCTGTTTGTAGAGACTTTCAGTGACAGAGACTCACCAGTCTCCCCAGTCAGTCTGAGCCAGAGCTCCAATATTTTAAGTATGGAAAACCTTTTCATGTATCTAACTCGGTTCTCCTTTGCTGCAGCTGAAGTTTTTTTTTTTTTTGCCTTATCCCCCCTGGATGAGGAGAATGGCTTACTTCCTTCTTTGCAGCAGCCTCAGGTACTTAAAAGACTATTATCACATCTCCCCACTGTTTGTTCCTGATAAGGTGACAGCACAAAAAAGGATATGTGGAAAAAAGGAGGTTTCAAAAAGCAGAAAGAGAGATGAACAGCTCTCAGACTTCATAAACTTAGAAATTGTGTTTAGATTATTTGATGTTCCAGGTCTATTTAGTTTACCCCCTTTAATAGCTTTTTTTTTTTTTTTTTTACCAAAGAGGAATGTGGCCTCAGATTTGCTCTGTAGACATCAAATTTAACACATGGGATTTTTCCTTTCTGGTACCCACACCACCCAAATTAATTTTAATAGTTTAGTTTTCTTTCTGCCACATAAGGACAGATTAGAAAAAATAGGTATGGAGGGAGAAAGGGAAAAAATACTAAGCATGTCTTTTTTATTTTTCTGGTTTTGTACAGAAAATTACCCAACAGTAATGCTTGGTATAGTTAGGGAACAGCATGTCTATGCTGCATGGATTAGACTGATTCCATGAAGCTTTTATCAGTAACTTCAATTTTGTCATTGACACCATTGTAAGCTAAATGAGTGAGGAATATATGAGAGAGAGAGAGAGAGAGAGAGAGAGAGAGCTAGAAGCAATCCAGCTAATGGAAAGTGTACTGAGTAAAATTTTCTGCTTTTGAAGTATGCTGACATCTCAGCTTTTTTTCTGCCTTTCATCCAAAGTTGTTTATCTGCTGAGGTAAACGGGAGCTCAGAGACAGGTTTTGCCTTTATCTTAACCTCCTCTCACCCAGCCAACTAAGCAATGATTTTAGCAGAGATTTCCAAAATGCTTGCTGTGCTATTCCCCCCACCCTTATCTAATCCTTTTCTCTTCTCCCTCCATGCATAGGTATGTTTTCTTCCCTTTTCCTTTCTTGCGTGTTTTGGATATGTGCTTTGCAACTTGTCTTAGCTTAGTCCAACCTAAAAAGGTGTTAATTAGCTTGGAAGCACCTGGCTGGGCAGTAGTTTGTATTTCTGTTGTTTCCCTACTGGTCAGGACAAATAAAGTATTCAATCTTACTTGCTACTAGAATTATTAACAAAGTGTAATTTATACAAGGGGCCTGCTGCTATTGTCATCAAAAGAAAATCATAAAAGATATTAGGAAGCATAGGCAGTTTTTTGATATCATCTTCGGCTTTTGAACAGTTTGAAATTCTCTTTGGACCTTCATAACAACTAGAGAAATCCACTAGAAATACCTTAGCTTCTTAATCTGCATCCTGATTGATCTGTCTTTATCTTCTTCATCTAACTTTACTGTATGGGTTTGCATATATCCTTTAGGGGTTATTTGATCTTAAGTTCTCATTTCTGTTTAAGCCCCAGAATTGTTTTTATCCTACTTAATTGCTGAAGAAATTGCATGGTTGGAAGTGAGTCTCTGCTGGATGGGACTTTTGATGCTACCTTCGTGTAAAATATATGGGGACATCAGGAAAAGGGATGCTTGTCAAGCCTGCCTGAAGAGGTCTGGAACATTATTATTTTGCTTTTGACTTCATTTTGTTCCTGGGGAAATAAAATTTGCATGCTCAAGCAGGTGGGAGAAAGATTAGGAAAGGCCATATGGGGAGAGCCTCCTTCCCATGATGTTCAATTAATACATTTGCTTGCAGTCTCTAAATTTAATCAAAGGGCTGTTGGATGTTGTGGAAAATCAGTTTCCCTCCAGTGTATGGGGAGAGAAAATACCAGTAATGGTACCTTATTGTGCGAACTCTAGATAAAGCATATATGAAAGTATATAAAAGAGGTAACCAATACTTCATCTGCTCTAGGATTGAAGGCAGAAGCAGTCTATGAACCGTTTGCTATTTATGGATAACATTTTAGAATCAGACTGTTGCAATGAAGTTATATTTCTGATCTTTTAGTTGTACACAGAGAGTTTGCATTTATCCTTTAGTTTCACTGGATCAGGAAAAAAAAGATCTAAAGGAGCTCTGAGTCTGCTCTCTACATGCAGAGTAAAACACCGTATACTTCAAAGTAGCTGGGAGGAGGGGTTAGAGTTGGGATCCCTATATTCTTTCCCATTTAATTACTCAGGTGGGAGTATATGTGCATTCATTGTATTTCTAGTCAAACTGATGGGTTCAAACCTATTAATGGGAGGTGGAAGGAGTTTAGTCTCTGTCAACTCTTGTGGAGTCACAATTACTCAGCAATTGGACCTTCTTAGGTGGAAGCACAGGAGGATGTTTTTGTTGGATGCTGCTGAGTTAACACATGATGAGTAATTAACCTGTGGGAAATGCAGAAGGAGGGCAAATAAAAATTATTCTATTTTTCTTTGGAATTTTGTTTTAATAAATATCTCCTAGGCATATATCTAGCTGATGGTTGTGTATTTTTAAGACTAACAAGTTTTGAAACCTGACAAACAAGGACATACTTCTGGTTATTAAAAAGCACTTAAAACATGTAGAAGGAAATATTTCATTAAATCATGCCAAAACCTGGCAAAACAAATTGTAAGTCCTCAGTGCTGTTCTCTGCTCACTTTGAAAGAGTCTCAGTGGTACGCTGTGATGATCTGTCATGTGTAGAGCCGTGTGACTGCCTGCAAGAAAATAAGTGATACATCCTAGTAAAACCCACCAACCAATAATGACGTAAAATGCAGCGTACATAGCTTTTAATACACTTTGCTTATATAAACTCTCTTTCCCTATTTAAAAAATGCCTTGAAGTTGTGTGGTATTTGTGAGGTAAAGATCTCAGCTGCAGCCCATGAAGGGTCAAGGAGGCTTCATTATTTCCTCCAGCTGGGACTTGGTGGTCAACTGCGTCTGTACGCTGTAGAAGAGGGTAGCCTGAGAAGATGGGAAAGCCATGAACCTGTTTAGCAGGGAGAAGGTATGGATTATAAAGCTGGAAAGATACTTGGGATATTGGTGAGTGGTAAGAAAGTTTAGTTATTTAGGGCAGGAAATTCAATAAGAGCAGGGACTGGGGATTTTGTTTTAGAAGAAGAGAAATTATGGTAGTAATTTACAAGTAGCATAGCAGCTTGTGAGCTCTGGAAGATCAGCTGGGCTGCCTAGTTGTCTCATCTTTGGGCTGTAATACTGAACCTAGACCTTTACTAAGGATGGTCCTAGCAAAAAGGCCTGTGAATGATAAAAAGACTATTAAGCTAAACCTGGCCAGTTGTAACATTAGGAAGGCAAGAATAATAAAATGGATGTTGTAGGGTAGCGTGATATAGTGAGCTGCTACAAGCAGAGCACTCTAGGTGCAGAAAGCTGTGGAAAAGCAGTATGGTGGGCACTGCAAGCTGTGAGGGCTGACCTGCAATGTAGGTTCTAGAATTAGTGCTGGGTTGCTGGTACTGGCTAGTGTGAAATTTTTCATATTCTTCCAAATACCCAATGGGGATGGCACTGCATTCTTGCTTCTAGGAGTAGAAAGGCTATGATATATTTTTAATCTTTCTTATCACACCCCAAGACACCGTTTGCATTTGCTGATCTGTGTTAACTTGATTAAATGGCTGTGTTTGGAATGCCAGGATAGGGTCCAGGGTTCTTGGTATACTGTGAGATGTTAGTATAGTCTGTTTTCTTTCCTTGATGTATTTGTGGAAAAGGGAGAGGTACTTGGGGTTAAGGAGCTCCTTTGACTCTGTGCCATCAAAATTAGAAGTCAAATAAGAGGTTAAATGGAGTAGAGGCCATTCAGAAGAGGCTAAGGTGCATTAGAATATTTAAAATCCAGGTTGCCTCTTTCTTCTTCTGTAGACTGAAATAGCCTCAGACTGCTTGAAATACAGATATGTGTATGTTACAAAATAGCTATTCTGGGGAAGAAGAGGAGAACGGCTCGTCCTTTCCTCCTGATCTTTACCCCTCATAAAGAAAATTAGTTAATCTTGCTAAAATAGTTGACTGTGCTGTGTATTAGTGGGAACTTCAATTTGTCTCTGGACAATAGTCTGCTTTTGGTGTCTGTAGTTTGGCTCTTAAAGCCAGCCTACCCCAGGGGTAGGATAACTTTTAAGCTGGTGTGAATGAATCAGCTTGGCTGCTGGAATTCGGGAGAGTACGACTTGTTGTGGGGTCAGCCTGAAGTCCCTGGGTCCTGGTAAGAACTGGTTCTAATCCTTGTCACCTGTAGTAATTAAGTCTTTCTCATCTGTGTAAACAGAAGATCCCACAGTATTTCTATAATTCTGGTTATATTCAACTGTTGACAGCAGCTGTCAGAGTATTTTCTGCCAGGCCACTTATGAGAATAACCTCTGAAAAATATGTGGTAGCGGAAAGAGTGATAACCTGAAAGAAGAAAACTAAAATATTTGCTAAACATTGTAGCAAGAGATGCTGAGAAGCTATTTAGTGCTGCACATTACTTCTTTATCACTTGATTATTTTACTGTTTCACTTCTATTTACATACCCCATTGATTCTTTTGCATCTGGGTTTTGCACAATTCTTTCAATAACATACGGTTCAGTGGCTGTAATTACAGGATTGTTAAAGTTCACATTCCACTATTCATCTTGTTATCTCCAGTAATGGAAGGTTGAAATAAATGCACATAATTACATGTTTGGTTCTAAATTATTTTTGTAATGCTGTCACTAGGATACACACTTGAAAAGAAAAACTTACTTTCGATGTGTTTGTGTTGGGGTCTCTCTGGCAAAATGAAACTAATAACTGCAGCTGAATCCATCTTCTTTGGTGTTCTGGTGTCTTTGTCTCCCTACCATAAAAAGCTGCTTGTTTCATACTATTTCAAAATAGGAGCAGATACTGTACAGTATTGAAGTGCTCATTTGGTAATTCTAAGCAATGGTTTTCGAACCTGGAATATGCAGGTGTAGTTTATCTGCAAATGACAGCTCTGTGGATATGTTTCAGAGATTAAACAACTGTAGAGCTTTTTTTTTACCTTTAAAAAACAAAAAGGTGCTGCGACCCAAGATCACAAATTGAGAATGAAGAAAATATTAGCAAAGAGGACTCTTAGGCAAAGGAGGGCAAAATTTTTACAGAATTTAGATTACGATCCCATACTTTACTGGGTATTTTACACTGTTCTGTATTTGTGCTCGCTGCCCAGGATCAGGTCAAGAGCATATTTCTGTGCTGATGAAGTGAGGTCAGTACTTGTTTTGTTCTAAGGGAGGGAGTAGGATAGAAATAAAGTAGATATTTTACTGGTTCCCTTTAAAGCGGCTTCATAAAATTACTTGGGATATTTTTTTTTTTAATTTTGTGGAAACGGTATTGAAACCCTGCTCTGGCTCGGAATATCAGTCTCTTGAACCCTTGGGAAGATGGAAAAAAGCTTTGTTTAGCTTGGATTCAAACTTCTGGTGAGATATCCAGGATTATGTAATCTGTGGTCAGTGTAAAAGGAACAGTCTGACTAAAGTTGAGATTTCCGTGTCTAGCTGGTGTGCGTATGTATATATTTTAATTGGAGACTGGATGAGTTTTGTGTCACTTGTCTTCTGAGATCAGCTATTGTGTACAGCTTGACTGAAATATATAATAATTTCCTGGCCTACCTATAGTTTTCCTAACCTCTAAGGTAGAGATAGAAACTTCCAGCTGATGGGTTAACTACAAAATATAGACACTTCCTACTGTAATAATGTGAAAATCCCACAGAAACTATGAGTTTCTACTTGCTTCTTGGCATTCCAAAAGGACCATGTTTGAAATGAACACTGAACAAGAAAAGGTACCCTAGCCTTGCTTTAAGATTACTGATTATGTGGTTGAATATTACATTTGTACAAGGAGGAACTTAAAACATCTTTCTAGAAGCAGTGTGGTCTGACTACAGAAACAGAGCATTTCTACATTTTTTTAAAAACTACTTGGTATTCAGGTTTGTATCCGCTTGTGAACACTTAGGCATTACTAAATGGGCAGAGACTAATAGATAGTATTCAGAGAAGAACTAAGGACATTCATAGATAATTTGTAAGCAGAAAATGTCCCACATAAAGACAATAAGAAAATAAACAGTATCCCTTGATGAATCATAGCAGTAATGCATTCTGAATGCTGCAGGAGTCTGTCTGAAAGCAGACCACAGACTAATGCCAGCCAAGCATCTCCTGAACACATGTAAGTATTGTCTAGGTTGGTGGACTGGCAATTCTGGGAAGAACTTGAGGGTTTTCAGTATGAACCTTTCTTCTGAAAAATAATTCAATTCAAGTTGTTGACCTTTTCTCTGTGTGCTCATAAAGGACAAGGTCAATCGGTATCTTAGTGATAATCTAATCCTGGAAACAAGGACTGCATAGAAGTTACTCCTTGTCTTGATTTTGTAAAGATGGTGGAAGTTTATTAGTAGTGAGAGATGTTTCCTAGCCCCAGAGAAATGTGAAGTAGCTGGATGTTAGGGTGACAGGCAGCACTGAATGTTTAATTACTCTCTGCTGCAAATTCACATGTTTTTGAAAACATTCCTATCGCTCAAATCTCTAGCTCCAGTTTCTCCACTCTGACTCTTTAGTGCTGCTGTCTTTACAAGCTGCTGCAGAAAGATATGAAAAAAAGTGGGGCTCTTGTTGGCTGACCACCACCAGTCATGGTTCTCCTCCCTTGCAAACAAGATTTTATTATTATAAGTTGATTTATGATGTGGTAGGGATGGGCTCACATTTGAGACAAGTTCTGTCAGCCTGACTCTAGAAGATCAAAATTGATACAAGCTATTTCTTGAAGCTTTCAGGGGACCATAAAGTGAAAGTGTAAACTGTCCACTGCATACCATAGGCTTGCATATAGCCTGCACTGGGACTGCTGAGCTTGACCATCTTGCTTTGGAATTAGTTTCTGCTGTGTAGTGATCTGACTTCCCCTGCTGACAATATTTTTATTTGAAAGTAGGGAAAAAGCACGTAAAGAAATGGGCCTCAACAAAACATACCTGGGAACATGCCAATATCCAATTATTTTTCTTCTGGGGTAAGGCTACAGTCCTTGTTTGGTGATTGAAGCAGCTTCCAGGGCAGTTTCCCACCTCTTGTGGCAGGGCTCCCTGATTGTTACCTGTCTGAGTCCTGTGGGCTGTTGTGCTGGGCAGTAAAGGATGGTCCAGAAATTCTGTAATCCTGTTTTATGACTTTTTATCACTGGTTGTAGTGGATTCTGGTACAACAGCCAGAAGCCTGGTTCTGGTATTTCTCTTGAACAGCAATAAAAGTAATGCATAGAGCTGCATACCATCTTTCTTCCCTGCCGTTGATTCCTTCTTCCTCCTCAGAGGCCATAACAGTTTCATGCAAAGGCTCTAAGCTACCCAGAACTTTAGGATGATGAACTATGAAGATAGACTTTCATACATTATCTCAATGGCAGAATTCTCTCTGTCTTGTGGCATGCTCCCCTGCATTTCTTTTTCATTTCATTTTGAAGAGGAATGACTCACAAGAGTAAGAAGAAAATGTGTAAGGCAAACATATTTCATGTTTGTCCCTGAGTCTTTTTTATTTATTTTCCTTCCTTGCAAGAGACGTCAAAGGTATGCTTGTTATTTCTGAACATTTTGGGAAGAGTACTTTACTTTTAGGTTTTGGTTACCAGACTTACGTGGCACATTCTCCCTTCCTCCCACTTCAGCAAACTCCATAGGTGAAAGACTAGTTTTAGTTATTTTGTCTTCTTTGATGTTCCAGTAGTGTTTTCAGAGTCCTAAAAATACTCTGCAGGTATGCCAAAAAGTGAGATTTGGATTTAAATGGATCCACCTTGCCTAGTCAACTTTCAGATGTAATGGCACAGCCAAGATGCCTCACTGTAACTGAGGAAGGAGAGTTGCTCAAGCTGGAGAAGGTAGAGCTGAGGGAAAGTTGTGTGGTTTTGAGGAGACAAACTGTTACACAGGCTGAGGGTGAACAAATGCAATTAACTGTCAGCCTAATTTGCGTTAGGTGTGCAGATTCTAGTTCTTTCATCCACTGAATGAATCGCTTCTTACTAGCGGGTATCCTCCTGAGACTTTGGAGTTTGTATGTGTTTGCTCATGTTATTGTGACAGCTCTTGTAGCGAGAGGGCAGGTGCGTGTGATAGCACCAGTCTGTGTGCTGGATGACTTTTGCTCAAATCTTAAAGACTTCTCCAATGCTCCAGTAAAACTTAAAGTATTTCAAAATGCTCAGCTATTAAGTTACACTCCTGTGGTTTGCAGTATCGTATTAAAAGATGTCACAGATACTGGTTTTGGCATTAATTGTTTTTTTTCCAAATCAATGGAGTTTAGTAATGATGTGCTGATGAAATTCATTTGGAAGCTTTATCATGGGGTAGATAATTTTTAGATAATGTCTGTGAGCTCTCTGTGACATTTTCCTTCCCCTATAACCCCCCTGCTGTTACAAGTTGCTGCATGTACCTCACCTTGAAGAAACCCTGTGCACGAACATGGCTCCATGTACTTGGCTGTGCTGAAAACCTCAGTTGTTAACACTCAGCATCCCTTACAGTCCTGATATGCTTTTGCTCTGTGGATCTAGAATTTGACATGTTTTTTGATGGTTCAGACATGGGCTCCTTAGAGAAACTGTAAGAGTTGGCGTCAGTCCTGCCCTCAAGCACCCTAACTGCTGACACATCCAGTTTTTTCACGTAGCTCACTCCTACAGAGGTCCACGGTGCTCCCTTCTTGTGCGTGCCATTGCTTGCATTTTCCTGAGAATGAAATGCACTAATGAGAATTAGTGCATCTCTGTCCTCTGAGAGCTATCCCACTTTTATTAAGCTGCATCCCAGTTCTGTGGCATACAGTAATGTGTTTGTGGGCTCATTTGAATTTGAATCTTTGTGTTTCATTTTAATCTATGAATCAAATTAAACACAGGAGTTCGAAGCCAAAGATCTCTTCAGTGTTACTCCGCCCCATTTCTTTATCAAGTTGGAGACCTCGCACCATGTTGTAAAATGAATTACACACAAAGTTTTTATTTAAGACCATCTGTTTTCCTGCTTAGATTTCATGATTGCATGATTCTCACTGCTGTGAATATGTAAGGGTTATAGACATTGCCAAAGATGTATTGGCCTAATTAGGGCATTGAAGCTCATTTCCGAAGGTACCAGTGTGAGGCTGTTGCTTAATATCAACTGCTATTCTGGCATCTGTCTGATGCTGAAGGTGAAGAAAGAAAAAAATGTGCCAACCTTTTTTAAAAAAAAAGAGAGGTGGAAGGCAAGGCACGACAGACTCAGAGCGGCCAGTTCAGCATTGCTTCTGTCAATAAATTGACAGCATGTAGTCTTCAATGTCTTTTATCACATATAACTCACAAAACAAAATCCTTCAAAAGAAATACTTTGGCATTCAAACTGCAACTTCCTTTGCTTAATTTCATCCTTTTCTTCTACTTAAGAGTTATTTAAGATACTCTCTGTTTTTGCACACTTCAAATTTTTGCAAGCAATTACATCCCCAGTGTGTTGAGCCAAGCTTTTTCCTTTTCCAAGCTCTGTCGCTGCTGGTTTTTTTGTTCCATGCCCCAGTCTTGTGCAAGCTCCCCCACTTTTTGTCTCCTTTGCCTCTGTGCTCATATGACTAATAAAGCATAATGGTCCTTGTCCTCTTTTTGCACAGTGCTCTTCTATTCAGAGACAAACTACTCTTAAGAACCAAATATTACTGTGGGTGAAGGAGCTACCTCTTCTTATGCTAAGTCGAAGGTACAAATCTGTGTTCCATTGTCTGAAAGTGTCTGGATGCTTACTGCCATCGTGATTTGGACCATTTACACAAGGATGATCCGTATTGTAACTGCTTGTTGAAAGATAGTCTGTCCTGTTTACATTTGAAGAAATGCCACTCTTTATTCGCTGCTTAGAAAAGTGCTTCAAAAACATAATCAGCTTATCATTCCATGTAGCCCTGTCTGGATGTGTTGCAATTAGCTTAGGCCAGTCTTTGAGGAGAAGTAGGAAAGCAAAAGTAGTTTGCTGCAGCCACCATGATCCAGCGCAAGCAAGCTGTTCATGGGGAAGTGCTGGGCCAGACTGTTGCTGTGCCTGACCTGATGCTCCCTGGTCTAGGAAAAATAATGCAGAATGGGAAAAGTGTTCTCACCTCCAGGGTAGTAAAGATTTCTTTAACTGATAGTGGTTCCGTACACAAATGAGTTCCTGAGTCAGCAGCTGTGAAAATTTATGAAAACAACTTATGCAGGCTGCTTACATCTGTGTATATGGGGTGCGGAGGGGGACCATTCCTCCTCTGCCTTGTCTTGGCATGTCACATCACACAGATGGGTGCAAGATTATCACAGATTGTGCATCTGAAGTATTCCCTGGGTGCAAGGCACAAATAAGTCAATCACTGGCAGTACCGTGTCCGTCTGAGTTTCAGTGCATCCTTGGCTCAGTAAGCCTGCAAGCTCAGCAGGGAGCTTAAATGGAGATTTCAAGTGGCTGGAGCCTGTCCTTGCTGGATACTGAGCCAGTAAGTGTAACTATGCCCAATTTGATGCAATCAGTGCTCTCAAGCTCAAGAGGGGTAGAGTGTGGCAGTGGAATGTACAGGGGAAAGGGTGGATGGCTAGTGCTGATGGATGGAATAAGAAAAAAGAGGTTTTAAAAAACCTAAAAATGCTGGGGAAGCTGGGTTGTGAGATACCTCAAGAATGTGTGCAGGACTTGAAAACTGGGCCAAAGATGCCAAGGAAGATGAGCTGTGTGAACCTTGGGATTTGAGTATTATCTATGGAAAGGAAGGGTTAAGTAGACGTGTAAGAAGATGCCTAATATTGCAAAAAGAGTAAGAAATGACATTTTACTTTTAAGGGATGGAAGGGGGCACTCGGTTCCTCTTTTCTTTTGTACTGTTTCTTGACAGGGATAGAAGGGATTGTTTCTGACTAGAAGGAATGTGCTGTGAGGTGTGGGTGGATGTGGAAGACATCAAGAGTACTCTCTGTTCTGAGACATATAAGGCATTTTAGGGTGAAAACTGGACTGGAACAGAAAAGGTATGTTGCACTTCAAGCAACAGGTATGTGGCCCACAGGAGAAAAGTCTGGCCTGACTCGTGTTTTATTTAGTAGATCCTACGTATTTCTTAGTTACCATTTGTCCTAAGTATTGTTATGGATACTAAAATTGATAAAGCCTAAGATATATACATGTTGAGCTACATAAGCAAAGTAGTTCCTGACATTCACTGACTTATGTCACCAAACCAAACCTGCAGTAGTCATGCTGACATGGATGTGTTCTAATTCTGTTTTAAAGTTGGGTGATATTTATCTTGGGGGCAGCTGTAGCTCATCAGCTGAGAAACAGTTTATTGAGTCAGGATGTGTGCAGGGACATTGAAATCAATTGTTATTTACCTGGTAATAAACAACTGTGAGGAACCAGTGGAATCTGTTGTGGAAAGTTGTATAGCAGGCCTTAGTATACTTTTTTTTTTTTTTTAAATCCTGGTGTGCCAGAGACTTTAACATTTTGTTTTGCAGTACTGTGATTCTGACCTTGGGTGCCTTGGCATGTCTGTGCTTTGAAGTGTCTGTTATGAATTTCAACATATGGTCCCAGCAGCACCTCCCTGTCATGTGGCCCAGTGACACCAACTGCAGTTGCATATGGAGAAACTGCCTCTCCCTGCTCTTGTGTGTATTAGGAGACCAAGATCCTCCCATGAAAGTGCAGTGGAACAGAGCTTGCAAGCTCATTATCCAATTTTTATACAGTCTGGAGAGCATAAGCTTTGTTATCAAACAAAACAGACTTCCAGCTAACTGGTATCTTACCTTTATCCCTAGATAATGCTATATACAGCGTGTGAGAAATACAGTATCGAGAGGAAATGTTGTTTCTACACCCCAGACTGGGTAACGCTGTGGTAGGAAAACTGAGATACTTATCTTAATTTTCCTCCAGCCAGTATTGAGTTGGCTGCTATTACTAGAAATGTGTGCCTTCTCGGGGTATTAGTCAACTCTTGGAACAAGTTTAGCTGAAGTAGTTTCCCAGGTTAATGTCATAGTTCAGATAAGTGCAATATTTCCTTCTGGTTTTTTCCTTGAATTTCCTGCCTCTTTAGATGAGGATAATCATGTTTCCAAAACACACAGTATTTCAGTATGTGATACATTTCTATGTAGAAAAACGAACTGTTGTCAGAATTATCCAACTCCATGTTTAAAAACTGATGTATTCAAGTTGTCAATAACAGATGTTGAATAAATCAAAAAGGAGTCAGGAACCTGTTGTTTATCCCTAACATATGGGTAATTCGTGCTCAAGAGGCCATCAACTTCCCTCATTCTTATTCCATACATGCGCAGCTGTCTTCAAAAGTGCATGGAGAGATGTCCTGTCTCTGGGCATTGTCTGGTCTCTTATTGAAAGGTTCAGCAAAAGTGCAGAGAAGGATTTTGTGCAGCAAAACTACTCTGAAGATCTAGACTGAAATTTGCATGGTTGAGTCCACAGGAAAGTTTTAAAGGTTCTTCATTTGGCCCTCCAACTTTTAAAAAGTAGAGTGTTTCACAGTACATTTCTCATGATTTTTTATTTGTTTGTTTGTTTTGGAGGTTTTTTTGGACCTCAGGTAGTCATTAATATGTCATCCTTTTGCAGGTTATACTGCAGAGCTTATATTGAGAGCACTTTCCAAGATTAGTAAATGTAAATAGTTCACAACAACTGTTCACTGCTTGGGGAGACTTCTCAGCTGGAGTGCTGTCAGAGGATCATTAGAGCAATTTTCACATAATCATAGTCTTGACTGTTTGCAGTTTGTATGTGTTAGGGAGCTGGAATCATGTGGTACTGTTTGCGTGGAGTCAGTTTACGGCTGATGGGTTGTCCTGAACAATGATTTGGTCATAGTGTGAGTTTTCAGGAGTTTGAAACCTATGAAAGGCTTCTGAGCAAATTGTGAGTTGTGACTTTTCGTTGTGTTTTTTACTTTGGTGTGAATATGGTTTTGATTTGTTGGGTTTTTTTATTTGCCTTGAACAGTGGGAGAAATGCATGTCTGTGGTGCACTGTAAACTTTATTTCCAATGTACCTGAAAGTTCTGAAATCACTGTACAATCTGTACTACACAATTAAAGAGTTTTTCTAAACCAATCACTGAAATACAGGTACAGGGGAGCAGCTTTTTTCTTTGGTGAGGTGTACACAAGTAATTTATTCACTTATTTATTCAAATAATGTTTCAATAAGAACATATTATTGTGTGCTCTTTGAGTTCCAAAATGAGCCAAGCTCGGCACTTGTGCTGATGAAGGCATCAGGATGCTGTTCTGTGACAGAATCAGCCAGCCTTCAGTGAAGGCTGCTTCTCCAACATTCTGACCTTAAACAGGTGCTGCCATTGGAATTCAGGTGAAAAGTTATTCCTTGTGACCTTAACTGACCAGAACTGAATAGAACCCCTCCAATAAAGCAACTTTTCTGGTTTTAGATGGATCAGAACTCAGCTGGTCCATCTGCCTTGTGGTGTGAACAGTGTGGGGTCTGGAGATCTGCACAGTGGAAGGGAGAGTGAGAACACAACAGCCAAAATTCAAGTTAGCTGATGCTTCTGGAAAACATCAACCTCATGTTCTATTACTGTTTTTCTTACAAAAGGAGACAATTCATTAGTGATGAAGAACAGCAGCTTATTTTATAAAAGAGAAGCAATCTGCTGTGAGTTGTAAGGAATGCTGTTCCAGTTTCTGAGAACTGTTTCATTTATCAGCTGACTATCTTGACTGGCGTTAGTGTCTTGAGCTCATCAGGCTTGGGTGCTGACTTATGACTTAGTCATTTGCCCTCATGGAGAAAGCCATTGTCATGCAGTATAATGTCACTATGAAAACATGTCACTGATTTATGAGGTGTTTGGGGATATCATTAGGGGCATTGATTTAAAATTTCTTCTCAAAGTGGAGTTTGGGGAAAAAAAAGTATATATATACATGTCTCTGTGTGTGTGTGTATTTATATATGGCAAAACCCCACTTCTTGGTGAAGGAATACATAAACTTTTTGAGGGAAATGAGCTAAAAACTTCGCTTTCATGGTCCTTGCAAGCTTTGCTTTCTGGAATTTCTCTAGTCCTGCTAGAAGCAGAACAGCCCTTCTACCATGTGGGTGGGAAGTCCTTATTAGAAGAGTGGAGATGTCAGCAAACTCCCTGAAAACATATCTGTAGATGTGTGCTCAAATGAATTCATGGATGTAGTCTGGAGAAATTCCTAAATGTTTAATGCTCAAGTGAGTCAGTGCCTTGAGATATGGCATCTGAGACTCATCTGAACAGTTTCTCTTCACTTTAGTAAGATGAAGGGCATTTTACATTAAGCTGTAGCTCAGAAGGGGAATGAGGCTATTAGTAGGAGTTAACCAGAGGGTTAAAGGAGTTACTGTGAAGTATCTGGTACTGACAACCATCAGGGTGGAACATCAGAGTAGATGGAGTGCAGATATGGCATGGAATGCCTCTTCTTCATATGCACCATTTAAAAACAATCATTATTAATTACGTAGGTTTTACAGCAGTGTCAGTTCAAATAAAACCTCAGAACAGTTTGATCTGTTGTATGTATTGGAACAAATATGGTGCTTGGATCAAGGGAGTCCAAAGTCTAATTCTAAAACAAGAAACAGATTGAGGAGAAAAGAACAATTTAAAGTAGGCTTCAGCGCAGCACTTTGTCCAGTTCAGAGAAAACTTTCATGAAGGTGCTGAATTTCTAAGATAACTGTGACAAACATGTTACACTTGCCAGTCTGGATAAAGTATGTGATGTGAGGCACTTAATACGATTGAATTCTTGGCAGGAAATATGGAATATGTATGGGCTATGGCAAGTATTGCTTTATTTAGCTACTGAAGTTCTTGTGTGCAAGATGGAAGGTGATCCTGACTCAAAAGAGCAAGAAATTGTCCTTAATGTGAGCAAAAAAAAAAAAATTCCGGAAATTTTAGTTCTGAAAAATCCTTACTTCTGTGTAAGTTTTCTTAATGGAAATTAATTCTGCCTTTTCTAATATTTGTTCACCTCTTTCTTGTATAATCTTTTATTAGTCTTAAAATCAGACCTCTCAGTTTTTATAAAAACTAAATTCTAAAAGGTAAATTACAGTCCATATTACTCAAGGGATTCAGGTGAATAAAAGAATACCGCTTATTAAATTAAAGATATTGGGATGGTCTTACTTACATTAATCATGAGATCTACTGAATATAAACTGATGACAACATGAATATTTAGTGGGGGGGAAAAAAGACAACTTTCAAGTGAGGCTTCCCTAGGGAATGTTTATTTTTTGTTGATCCAAATTCTTTTGCTGCACTTTCTGCTTTTGGCTTCCCTATGAAGGTTTCTGTTAAGGGCTAGGTCTGGAGCTGGAAGAGCAGTAGGCATTTCAAAGTCTAGACTGCCTTTTGGAAATTTAGACTAGAATGGAAATGTAAAGATTGTAGAGATGCTACTGAATTATGAAGGATTTCCAGCATTTTCTGTAGCTTCTAATACTCTGGCTACAGCTAAAACATGAGATACTTCACCTTATCAGCAATCTAATACCATAATGCGTGCTCTCAAATTAGTAGGACTCACACCTGTGGGTTCTGTTTGCTGTCTAGTAGAGCTCCCTTTGTCATTATTCTAAAGAGTAAAGGTTGGGAATGATCCCATCTTTCCGTGCAGAAGTCATTTTGCTTTTTAGCTGTGCCATGGGTATGATGAAGTACTGTCATGCCCAAGTCTGGCATACCTCACTGAAGTCCAGCTGGAGACTAGCCATGTTGCAGATGTCAGTTAGGTCTGTGGAAATGATAAGCTTATGGAAGAATCTTCTGTAAGGACGTTCCTTCTCCACCCAACCTACTTGAAGCACCTAACCTGGGCTTTCAGCTCAGGGTCTAGGCCAAAGTTCAGAGGAACTTGATGTATAAGATCCTGTCTGTTCATAAACTGTAAACCTATGAGCTTTGAGTTTTGTTAGCTGCCTAAGGTTAGGTATATATCCCCACAGTGTTTCTTCTTGTTAACAGTTATGTACCCTTTGTTTATAGGGAACTGCATCCATAAAAACAGAAATAAGGTTGGAGAATCAATAGGTCGTGCAGAGGGAAATCTGAGAAATGCTGTTTCCCCACTGCCTGCATGTTTGGAGGCTCCTAATTGCTCTCTTTATACAGAGTCTTCAGAAAAGTTACTATCTCAGGTGCAGCCCTTCTGCCTCTCCTTTAGCTCAAGAGAGCAGTCAAACCTAGTTTTTTTTGCTTCCTTGAAATAGCATGGAGGGATTGATACTCTCTCCTAACTTATAAATGTTTCACAACTCAAAATGAGACCGAAGAAAAAGTAAACAAGGAGACCCATAGGAGAAAAAAAAATCCTGTTTGTCTTTTCAAAGACTGAAATTTAATTAAGTATTAGTGGAATGTGGTGTATGACCTGGGGGAGCAGGAGCAGTTGATGGATGACCTTGTAATGGTTTCTGGATCATCACAGCTGTATTTAGAAAGCATTGTAGTATATGAGGATGTATTATAGAGAGAAGAAAGGGACAGGAGGCAAGATAAAATAGGGGGAAAGAAGAATATGAGAGAGGTAACAGGACAAAAGCTGAAGATTAAGAACAACTGAGGGTATGTGCTTGTAGTCTGAAACGTGTGTGTGGAGACTGAATGTGGGAGAGGAGGTTGCAGAGAAAAATGCAAAAAAAAAAAAAGCACTGGAGTGAGAGGACAGGTTATTTAATTTGCTCGTGACTTGTTTAGGTATTAAACCAGCCAAGTGTGTATTATTCTTCTGGGCACCCCCGTTCCAGAAGGGTAAAGAGAGGACTGGTTGCCCAGTTCCCTGGGTGCAGCCCCAGGCACCGACAGCATGGCAAGGCTGGGCAGACCAAACCTGCTGGAGGCAGAGAGGGGGCTGAATGGAGCTCCAGCTTTGGGAGCCCATGAGCATTGAATATTGAGACTCGAAACAGTCTCCCCAGGGGGCTGTAGGATAATCCTGCAAATGGGAGGATGGCAGGAAGTTGTCATGGAAACAGAGGGCCTGAAAGATTGACTCTGAGCAGCAACAGGCCATTGAGGAGCATAAGTAGGATTTATAGCACATTATACTGTGAAAAACAGGAGAAAATTACTGTAAAGGCAGAAATTATAGCACAACAGAACATATCAGCTCTGAGATCCATCTTGCTAATTAAAACAGCATATTCAGTGGTGGAGTGTGTGATAAGCCTGTTAGCCTAAATGGGAAGATGTTATCAATACTTCATTATAAAGTTTATTGTCTTTAAAGTAACTCTGGAGGAGGGGCAGGGAAGTGTGGAACCTGACTAACCAATGCCCATCTCTGCTCCGTGTACTTAATAAATATCTGTTCACTGCTAAGTCTTAAATCTCTGGAATGTTTTTGCCTCTTGAAATTTTCCAGCTATGGGTCACTTTGTGTGTGTTTGTGTGGGTTAAATAAGGAGCCTAAGGAGGGGGAGATGTGTGTGTGGAGGGGCTGTGCTAAGCAAGTTTTAGTATCTTACTGAAATCACTGACTGTGTCACCTGCATTTTAAAAAAACAGAAGCGGGGGCAAGTGTTCCTGAAATAGGCTCTAATTTTGCACGGTTCTAGTACCTCTTAGCTGAGGATCTCAAATCCCATAATATGGCTGGTGAGAATTGTGAGAACTGATTCAAGGTCATCTAGAAATCCATACTGGGGCTGTGAACTAGTTACAACTTTTTTTCTGACTCTGAAGTAATTTCTGCTAGTCATTAGAAGAATTTTCCTTCTTTTTTAACATTATTGCATCTCCTGTGTCCTTTTTTCAGCTCTATCCCTATAGTAATCAAATAACCACTTTTTGAGCTTTGGCTGCATTAGTTCTAATTGACCCAGCAATTCCTGCGTAATAGCACACATGCAGAAGGTTTGAGTGAACACTGTTTAAAAAAATTAGCAGCTGCTGCAGTCTAATCCGTGTAGTACATCATAATACACTGAGCAGGAGATAAAAAGCCCTAGGACACTTCTATTCAATGAAGTAATTATTATTCTTGTTTGAATATCAGCATACTATTTAAGAAAAAAAAAATTAGAAAGAAGAAAAAAAGCCCTGAAGCTCAATTATTGACACATGGACTGGTGTGCTGCAAGTGCTTTATTACAGAATCCAAGGCTGTGTGTCTTATGATGCTGGCTTTTAAGGTTTTAGCACATTACAGTACTGCATCAGTGTTTAAAAATAACCTAAAACCCTCTACTTCATCAGCTTTGAATTCTTAACTGCAGTGAGTCTCTCATTTCTCGCTTCTTACTGTTTTCTTTACATCTTTGTGCACAATGTTTCCCTTAGCAGAAGGCTATGAAAGGATTGGCGTAGGCAAACTGAACACCTTTAATGATGGAAGTGACAAAATAGTGATGGTGGCTCATGGCAAAGAAATTTAACAGGCTGTTCACTCCTAGTATGTTGCAGCCAAGGCCTTCCTGCCTACTCCCCTTCTGGAAGGAGAGGCTTTGCAGGTAGAGGATCATTCCTGGGCAGATACAAGGAATCGGTGGGAAGCTGAGGGCTGGCTATTCTTTCCTTCCTTGGCCCACCGCACTACTCTCACTCCCCCTCCATAGCTAGACAGGGGAAAAAAGATGCAACAAAGGGGTTTTAGGTTGAGATAAGGGCAGGAAGAGATCACTCACCAACTATTTTAATGGCCAAACCAGACTCAACTCTTATGAAGCTACTGGTATCTTCTCACAGAAGCCACCCCTGCAGCCAAAACCTTGCCAATGCAAACACAATATAATTTCATACTTGAGATGCGTTCCTCTTGCCAGCTGCAGAAACAGAACTGTATTCCCTAATGAAGTTTGAAGTGCTGATGATCGTTGTTTGAACAATTTCAGCTTGTGACTACTGGGAATTATGACGCGTAGGTCTTTATAACCATGTGGATTTTTCTACCTGAGGTTTCTGCCAGTAAAGCAAAAGTAAGTTTTCTGTCCCTGTCTGCTTCTCCAATGGCGTATTTTTCTTAAGTGAAAGCTGAGGTGTAGTTTAAAAATACTGTGTGCACCCAGCCTGAAATACCAGGAGGTGTGATCACTAGAGCAGATCTTGTGCGCTGAGTAAGAGGCTACTTGGTTACACTACCTTTCAGTGAGATGAGTTTGTGTAGAGAATGGTACAGGTGCTGCTCTGGCATCTGTGTCGGGAATACCGTCCTCTCAGACACACCACTTGAGGGGTGGAAAAGAAAAGAAATGCTGTGTTAGCAAGGTTCAAGTGGGCTGAACAGCAGAAGAGGAATGTAGGAAAGCAAATGTCACCAGCTGAACTCATGTACTTTAATACTTGTTGAAACTCAAGGCATCTGGTGGGTCAGTGCTTCTCTAACGTGTTTTTTAAATGAGATAGTCATTAAAGTGGAAAACAATCCATATTAAACCATCTTCTAGTCTACTCTTCAGTACTTGAGAGGTACAGAGAACAGTAAGTATAGAAGTATAGAAGCATGTCTATACAGAATAGTAATCTCAATAGTTCTATATTTTTTAATTTATTAATGATAAAAAGGAGGGGGAGAGACGAGATGCAGTATTTTTTTAAATCCTTTTCTGATGGCTTGTGATCTGAGAACAGTTTGCCACTGAGGTTAGTACATGGTAGGTTACATTTTCATGGTGGTTTTTGTGTGTTGTTTAAAAATAGTTGAGTAATGAATGTTTAATGAATTAGTATTTGATACTGTCTACATTACTGTTGGGCAGTGTTTAAATCTTGGCAGTGATATCAAGTTAAACATTTCCACTGCTGGCTATTGCTTTTGCCTGGATGGTGTTGATTCCACTGTGCAAGTTCATGAAAGGAACCAGTTCAATGATCCAGAAAAATAATTCAAGAAAACAGTTTTTTGGTCTGGTTCACTCCAAGTACCTGTGACAGCACAATGGAGAAAAGAACAGGGGGCACAAATATAAACCCTCACCTCATCCCCTCACAAAGGGTGTGGAAAGCAGATATGTTGCTGATGTGTTGTACTCAGCATTAATGCAAAATGTACTGTTGTGACTTCAATATTAATTTCAGCTCCCAGTATTCACAGCCTCTGTAGCAAACAGCCTTATTGTTGTGCCTGGTTGAACTTCTCATTGGAATATTTTGCAAGGTCACTGTGTGTATGGAATCATTTGCTATCTAGGTATTGATTAATCTACAAGCAGGTTGATAAGGGATGGATGAACCAAGCAGCTGGAATAACTGAATCCTAATATTCTTAATGTTTTTCTTCAAGTCTGACTTTCTGAGCAGTTTTTATTACTGGCTATAGTCACTCTAGGTGCTTAAAAGTTTAATCCATTGCTTTTAGTGAGAGCTTTAGGGGGAGAGAGAGAGCCCTTGGGGTTTGTCCTAAAGAAGATCCAGTTGGCAAGACAATTAAATGAACAACCTCCAGCCCATGCTGTCAGCTTCACAGCCAGGCAGCAGCTCAAGAAAGCATATTCAGCATCAGCGGAGATTGTAAAAGATATCACAGCCTCTTAGTGAGTCATCAAACCCACTGCAATGACTTTGCCCACCTAATAGCTGGTGAGTTTTGTGGAGTGTTTGGGTTTTTTTGTTTGGTTGATTTTTTTCCAAGGGGAATTAAAGCATGCCAAAGTACTGTGTCTGAGTGCTTTGGCCATGACTTTTCCTTGTACTTTAGGTAGAACTTTTACAACTGTACTTCTAGAGGTCTTTCTGGTTTTTTTAGGATTTTGGAGATCAAAGCATGTTTCTTCTTCAGGAAGGACAGGCAGGTGCTGCTGAAAAGAACATTTTCTTGGTCTATTACAATAACATATGTGTCTTCATGTGCTCTAAAACTTTTAATTTACATCTCTCTTATATGTAGAAATAATTAACTATAGATCTTGTTGCTTCCTCTCAACTCTACTCTTCACCCTTTCCTTCCCCTGTCCTCAATTCTCCATGCTTTTCTTTTTCTCTTTGTATTCTTGTTACAGTCTATCACTCTTTCTGCACCATATTCCCTTCTGAGAATATGCCTTTTCCAAATTTAGTGTATTTGACTGGCCCTGATAACTACTTACTGCAGCCAGCACAAATCTGCTCTGAGTAGCACCATTTGGACAAGTAAATTTGCTCACCTTTGATGCTAGTCTTGTGAGAAAGCATGTAATTGTGGTGTCCTGGGGCTGCACCATAGCACTAGGAGGACTGTAGTTCGTTATTTGTTTCCTGTACTTTTAATTCCCACTTATGGAAACTCTGTTAGAGTAGTTGAAAGAGGAGAAAGTGATTCAACACGAAGTGTGGTGCCATTTTTATTTTGCCATCAATATCTTGCATGTGTGCTTTTGGAATGAAAGAGAAAAAGGGAATTGGACTTTCAGATTTTGATTTCTCTGCTGAAAACTTGAAGAACACTTTCTGATTATCATCCTTGCTGTCTTGGACACTTTTTTTTGAGCAGAGGCATCATTAACTATATCCAGTAAATGCTGGTGATGTGAATGCCAATGGTGAAGGGGAACAGCTGTTAACAACATGGTTAAATTATAGCATTTTTTATGTCTTTTATACCATGTGATAAACAATGGAAAGTCTATTCATTTCTTTAGCAAAGTGCATGGGGTGGTAAGAAGACAACCCTGTGGAAGCCATGGATGATATTTTCTGTCCAAATGTGGGAAATTCTGTATAGTAAAATAGCCATCCCTGTTAGATCCTATTTTAGCATAAACTGTTTATCAGGATATTAACTCTGTGTGTTTGGTTTGTATGTAGCATAGACAAAGTGACAGCAGGCATTTAAAAGGGAGCCCTTGTATGTTCCTTTTGCTGTCCCCAAAGTGAATAATGCAGGTTCTGTTTAGTGAACTCATTTTACTCTCCCTAAACTATGCTAATATTTCCAGTACAGCCAGATCAGAACTGTGGGGTTTAATACAGCAGTGTTCCATGAGGGGGGAATAGAAGTGCCTTTCCTCTGAAAAGTGATGATGTGACTGTTATTTATGTGTGTTATGGTTTAACCTCAGTCAGCAACTAAGTACAATGCAGCTGCTGTCTCAGTCCCTGCCATCCTGAGCGGATGGGGAGGAGAATTGTGGAAAAAAAGTAAAACCCGTGGGCTTACATAAGATTAGTTTAAGTTTTGAAATTAAGTAAAACATTATGATAATAATAATAATAGTGATGAAAAGGAAGACAACAGAAGTTGGAGGAATAAAACTCAAGAAGAGCAATGGTATTGTGCATTATTTGTCTATCACTCACTGACTGATGCCCAGCCAAATCCCTGCAGTTTATAAACTGAGTGTGACATTCTCTGGTATGTAACATCCCTTTGGCCACTTCTGGTCAGCTGTCCCAGACCTGCTCCCTCCTGGCTTCTTGTGCACTTGTTTACTGGCAGAAAATGGGAAGCCAAGAAGTCCTGGACCTAGGGTAAACATTACTGAGCAACAGCCAAAAGCATTGTTGTGTTATCAACATTATTCTCAGAGTAAATCCAAAATGCTGCACTGTTCCAGCTACTAGGAAGAAAATGAATTCTGTCTCAGCTGAAACCAGGACTTGTAGGTATATTTTTATTCCACTGTCTCATTTGAAACCAGCCCTTGGAGGTCCCCAGTGGAGAAGAAATCCACCTTCAGTGCATGGAGGAACACGTAGCCGAACAAGTGTGTGTGCCCAAAAGACTGTGGCCCTGTGAGAAGCCTGCATTGGAGAAGGTTCCTGGCAGGACCTGGGTCCCCATGAAGAGGAGCCCATACTAGAGCAGGTTTGCTGGCAGGACTTCTGACTTTATGCAGGACCCACACTGGAGCAGACTGTACCCCATGGAAGGGTCCCGTGTTGGGTCAGTTTGTGAAGAGCTGTAGCCCATGGGAAGGGGCTGTGCAAGAAGTTTGTGGAGGACTGTCTTCCAGGGGAGGGACCCTGCAAAGACCGAGAGGAAGAGTGGGAAGAAAGTTCATCACACACTGTCTCTGCCACTCTAACTCACTCCCTTTCACTGCTTCTGGGGAGAAAGTAGAGAAAATTTGGGGTGCAGTTGAGCCTGGGAAGAAGTATGTGGGAGGGGGGAGGGGTATTTTTAAGATTTATTTTAATTTCTCATTATCTTACTGTGATTTAATTAGTAATAAATTAATTTCTGCAACTTCAGTCTGTTAGTCTTGCCCATGACAGAAATGGCAAGTGATCTCTCCCTGTCCTTACCTTGACCCAGGAGCCTTTCCTTATAATTGCTTTTCCTGTCCAGCTGAGGAGAGGAGTGACACAGTGGCTTCGGTGGGTACCTTGTGTCCAGCCAGGACCAACCCACCACACCCACATACGTGTCTGAGGTTTTGAGGCTTTTTTTGCTGGTATTTTGGTCAAATTGCCGATAAGCTTGAAGGATGACTCAAGTAGCTGAATGCCTCAAGGAAGTCAGTTGTGTGATTCATGAGGATTAGTCTCATCTTTCACATAATTTTATGTGATGAGAGGGAAGATGAGTTTTACTTGATCTGTTTCTGAAGTATAGGTTTTATTCAGCTGTTCATGCTGGTATGGGTGTAAATGAAGACACTGATATAGGAACATAGTCTATATTATCCACATGAGATGAAGGATCAAATCATGGTGTTTTTGCAATGCAGGATGAAAGAGAAAAAGTAAAATGACAGCTACATGAGCTCTCAAGTGAATGGTCAGTCAGTATCTTTAGTGCTGAGAGGTATAAAGGATGCTCTTTCCCACCAACAGGTTTCCTCATTTAGGCCAGGTGTGATAAAAATGAGGTGCCTGTCGCCTGACTTCATCTGAGTAAACCTGTAACCTCTGCAGTTGGAGGTGTGATGAACTGCTGCCTTTGGAAGAAGTAAGCTTATCAGTTTCTTTCCATACGACTAGACAATACGTTTCTGCAGGTAAACTGAATTCAGCAGAGAGAGCCCTCTGCCGTAGGGCTCAGATGCTTTGTGTAATCCTGACCTGTTTCCTTTTCATTCCCTTAAGTCCCACCAGTGCCTCCTTACAGTTCTTTTGTTGCTGAATTTCTGTGTATTCATTTTGTTTGCCTCCGAAGAGGCGCTCATAGCAAAAGGTAGATTTCATTCATAAATTGAGGGGTAAGAGCAGGAGTGGACAAGTAGGCTTGCAAATCCACCACAATACCTTGCAACCTATTATGCAGTGATACAAATGGTGTTTACTAGCAGAAGCACAACTGTTTTCAATGTGTAGCTAATGTTACCAAATGCCCTTGAAAGCAGAAATAATTCTGCCAGCTGGGCAGAGTAACATCCACTTTCCGACAGTGCTCATGTCTGGAGTACTTTGTATTCCTTATAAACTTTGTTGGAAATGACATATTGTAAATCTGGCACTAGTTTGCAGTAGTGAAATGAAGGAAAAATTGTTTTTGTAGACTGTACAGACTTTTACCTGGAAGACCTAAATTAATTGCCTTGCTGTAGCCCATGAACTAGTTTCTCTTACCATCTACCAAGGTGATTTGGGAAGCAACCTAAATGGGGATATGTCCCACCAGGCTTATTGCTTGGATTTTGTTTTATTGCTTCAGTAAGTGATGGGTTGCTGTAGGATTCCTCTGGATGAGATGTCCATGAATAGAAAATTAATTTGTTGGCACTCTAGTGAAGAAATACAGTAAATACAAACCAGAGGCATCCAGCCACATCAGACAATGTATGAGGTCCTAAGCTCTGAAAGAATGAAATTTATGTAATGTGCCTTGTTGATGTATAATGTCTGACAGAAATACATGTGATACCTTCCTTTTTATATATGATGAAACTCTCTGTGTAGTGTTGTAGGGAAGTATTCTAAAGGGAAGATGTGCACTTTTTTTTTTTTTAATGCAGTAACTGAACCAACCATTGTGGAGTTACATAAGCCCTCCAAAACCGTCATATTGACCACACAAAATTAAGCCTTAAGCTTCTATTCAGAGATAAGACTTTCCAGTAGTTCTCAAGCAGCCTAATCCACTGACCTGAGTGAGACCTGATCTCTGAGCTATCACAGAGTACGTTTTGAGTTCTCACCTCAATCCTTCACTGACATATGAGAGAAGATAGGAGGAAGTCTCCAAGTTTCTATACTCATTCTGTATTTATCCCTTCTCCTTAGGTTACAGGGCAGTTTACTGAGAAGGAAGGAAAAACATTATAAGGATATAAGTTTATGCCACAGTAAAGGCATAATTCTAATGCTGGTCATGTGTGATTATGTAACTGCATTGACATTGCATCCCATTGTTAAATATTAATTTTAGAGATGTTGTGTCTGCAAGATTCCTAATGTGGCTAGAAGAGCAAAGACATGAGTTGCCATCTACCTCTTGGCATTTTGTGTGTTTCCTGATCAGCCAGTTATTTAAGTGAACTCTGTTGACTATTGTGATAATAACTGCACTTGATAAAGCACAGCATTGCTACTGTATTTGCTGGCTATCAGTTATCAGTGGGCTTGAAGCATGACATTACCGAAGAAGATACCATCTCTGCTCCAAAGAACTTGTTTAAAAATACCCAACCAAACAACATACTGCCTCAAAAAAAAAAAAAAAAAAAAAAAAAAGACAAAACCAACCAGCAACTACACCCAAACCCAAGCAAATCCCTGCATACAGGCATACCTCCTTAAACAGGCAGTCAAAAAGGTGTTGGGGAGATAAGTAGGAAGAAGTAAAATGTTTACTGGAGTAGATACAAACATGAGGCAGGCCTTTGCATTGGCAGCTTTAGCAGGACTAAGGAATCCAGAAGCTGCTGTTCCTGAATTGTTCTCTGTTACTTTGCATTATGAGATTATAGGAAAGAAAGCAAGTCACTGTGGACAGAGCTGGCCCCTGAATTGTGCCTGTTCTGTGGATGAGTGAAAGTTTTCCATTAGTATTAGGCTAATAGCATTGATCTAAAGGGAAAAGAGGCAGGCTTAAGACTTCATCTAACTCTAACCTGCTTTATGGAAATAGTGTCTTGTAGCATAATGTGTGTTTCATCAGTGCTTAGGTAGTTGTGCAACACATGGGTTCACTGTTGTCCCCAGGTTTTCTCCCAATGGGAAGACTTTCTTGCTAAAGAAGGGAGGAGCTCCTTTTAGTGTCTGCTCTGAAGGAATTCACTAAGGTCTTGGCATTTGCACTCTGGTGTTAGAGAGCAAGAGGAAAAGACTGAGAAAGCACCCAGTCACTAAGACCTTTAAAATCAGCCTATATTTTTCTGAGCAGCTGTCGATGGAGTCTGTGTGAGATTATTGTTTGCAGAAGCTTTATTGATCTTGGCTTTGAAGCCCAGAAATCTGTTTACGGCAGCCTATAAAAATGAACGGCTACTTCTTTTGCTGAAGGTTAACACACTGTGTTTGTTTAATTGAATTGAAATGGCTTTGTGTTGTCTAAATGTCAGTGTTAATGAATTTTCGAGTGATTCTAGATTCTCCTAGTTGGATAAAAATACATAGATAGAAAGCAATGTGTTAAAAGGGGGTGCTATCCACTTCATTAAAACAAGATAAACATAGATCTGAGAGAATCACTATTGCTTTTTACACAGCTGGCTGCATCAGAAGGTCCTTTAAGGTTTCCAAGTCTGTTTTGTTTTCCAAGTCAGTTTGTGTTATTTGCATCTGTGTTTCTCTGAAAACAGTGGAAAGAAAGGAAGAAATGCAAAGGGTCAAAAGTGGCACCTTTGGAATATTCAGCTTTTCTAGAATATTACTTGATGGAAGAAAGATCTTACAACAGTGAAATGGGAAGAAGTATTTATTTATAGCTTCCTGATTGCAATGAGAGAGCTGGAAACTTGTGGTGCTGCTTGGCTGTAATGAGTACTTGCCTGGACTGCTGTGGACATAATTCCCCTTCTGTTTTTTTGTTTGTTTTTTTTTTTTTGGTTATGCAACTAATTCATCAAACCTTCTGTCTAATTTGATCAAATTTACCTAATTCCCAGGTAAATGAGTGTATGTTGCAGACTGTAGTGGAAGTGTAAGGCACAAAGACTTAGTCTAGAAGAAAAGTTTACCAAAACATATACATATGTGGGTTGTGATATTTGTTTCGAAGACATTTTTTTCCCTCTTAATGTTGTATTGATAGGCTTTCTTAAAAGGATCTTAAGTTTCTGTCATAATCTGATTAATCATGAGAGTATGTCTGAAAACTGCTATGGTTCAGGATGCTGATGCTGTGCACTTGGACAGGTTTAGAGGCAGTCCTTTTCCCCAGATCCTTCGCCGTGCATTTAACTATAGATAATATATTTTGTCTATCTATAAGTGGATCAGGATTTTGCTGAAATAAACATTGCATGAACACGGCAGGAAAAGGTTGCTTTTGTCTTGATTATACCCTTAGTTATGTCTCCTGTGCTTTACCTGTTGTCAAGCTATTCTCTGTTACAGGCTTCCCCCTTCAGTGTCCTCTCTTCTGGTTACTAGACAGTTATATCTGACAGACACCCGTGACTGCAACATCTGCTTCTCTTCAGTTAATGACTATTTTCAGGCTTTGTGTCCTCACCTCAATTTGTACATGTAGAGAGACTACAGGATTGGAAGCTAAAAGGGAATAAGCAGAAAATGGTTGGGAGGCAGAAGAGAGGTATATTTTAATATACCTCTGAGGAACTGGAATATTTAGCACCAAGCCAACGAGTGTAATTTTTTAAAAATCCAACACCATGTGAGTGCTCATTCTACCTATTAATGTATTTTTAGAAATACTTAGAATTCCTCCCCCCAAGGTGGGCTTCATTTCCCCCACCATTTGGGAGTTCAAACAGAGCAATGGTGTTCCCCAAGGAATATGAAGTTACACAGATCATTGCTCTCTGCCAGAGCTTTCAGATCTCACAATGCTCTTGAGAAAGTTTGTTCATGAAACACGTTCGTCATCTATTAAATGTGTTCCCCAGGGAGGGGTTGATAATATACAATTAAATGAGATGTGAATACAGAGGGTATCCCAAGCAGCTGTAACCCTCTGGCTAAAATCTTCTTTTGGTGGATGCAACTTAAATAAAGGTGAAAGGAATACTAGCAGATAATAGATAATAAACCCAAAAAGATTCCTTGAGCCCTTCTGTATATCAGTGTGGTCCTCAGCAGAGTATTTCAAATCTTTGTCCCATTATACCTTAACTTCATCATAAAAAATAAGAATATAAAAAGAAATAAATTTATTAGAGGCTTCTTTGAAATCCATTCCCAATGTTAAAGGTCCTGTTTCAAAGCCTTTCATCTCAATAGGTTTTGGATCAAACGAAGACTGTAGATTCGATCGTTTCCTGACTTGCCTATCTGGAACTTGAAGGGATGGAAAATGCAGTGAATTTCTATTTGCATGCTCAAAATGCAGTACATACAAGAAAAAATGAAGATGTGATAGACATTTACCCTTTTGATTTGCTTTAAGGAAGTCTCAATTGAGAAGCAGTGTCTCATCTTGAGGCATTGAAGTTCTCTGGAAGATCTTAATTTGAGTTCATTAAGAGCAGGAATGGCACCTGCTTGGGGAAGGAGGGAAAGACATTGTAGGAAGGATCCCAGATGGCTTAGAGCTGTATTTATTTTGTAATTTGAGCACTTGTTTTGTCTGTTTTTAGTAAATATGTCAGTAAGTACAGTGTTGCATTGTTTCCAGTAACTTTTTTTTTAACTCCCAGGTGATGCTGCAATTATATTTCTAGTGAAGAGCGTAAGTGAATGATCTTTAGGAACACTTGTTTTACAGGTTGCAAAGATTCACATGGTCACATAAAACTTCCAGCAAAAGTGGTGATGCTTTTGGTACATCTTTTTCTGCACCTTGGATATTTTCTGAGCTAAATGTTTGAGTTTAATGTGTTCAAATGGTTGAACATACTGTTTTCTACTGTTAGTGGTAAGAAGATTCCTGCGCACAGTGGTATAACTGTATTTGTGAACTAGTTTTAGGTCATTTATAAGAACTGTGAGAATCTGAGTTTTTTCTACAGATGGAAATTATTCCATGTTATATTTTTCTCTAAACTGACAATGTGTGCAGAAGTGGCCTATTATATCTTAGAGATTTCACAAACAGATGCTTGAGCAACAGAAAATTGTACTTCCCGTGTGAAAAATACAGGGTTATATTTCCTTTGACTGTCAGAGATCTCTCTGAACTAAGTTTTGTTCTCCTGTTATTCCGTAGTCTTTATTTGTATCTTTGGGAGGAAGATGGGATTTAGATTACCTTTCCAGGCTGGCAATGGGACAGCAGTAGAACTGTCTTTGATGTATTTGTAAGGCTTCTAGTAAGGCAGGAAACAGTGGTTGAGCCTTTTCTATGCCATGCAGATAACTTGGTGCGGATGCTTAAATTTTATGTCTCTTGCAGACGTTCCGCAAATTAATTTTCTATTTTGATTTGGAAACAATTTTTGTTGTTCTCTCATGAAAACCTCTGCAAATGAGTTGAAAAGGAAACCTTTGAGTTAAAATAAATTCAGCAATAGCTAATTGGGTGTTCTAGACCATTCTGCTGCAGGGCTCTGCAGTATCATTTCCAGTTCAGTGCATTTTTGTATGCACCCTTCCTTCTCTTGAGCAGTAGGCTTTTTTGACTGTAATTTTTGTAATTATTGTATAGCTTGCTTCTACTAATTCTTATGGAGAGAATGCACTTTCAGGATAACGTAACATGGATCGTGGTGGTAAGATACAGTGCCTCAATGGCAAACCACCTCAGGCGTCCCAGCCTGAGCGTCAGAGAGTGAAGGTTAGGGTTTTGCATGGCAGTTATTGTAGTCCCACTGAATCTTTAAGGTTGAATTTTTTGGTTCTGTTGGATTTTTGTCTTCCGATTTATATTGATAACTTAAAACAATAATGCTTTTACTTGGTTTTAAAAAAAGACAAACTTCATAAACATCAAAATGCTGTATCAGCTTTGCTTGCATTTGTGCCACTGGTAGGTCAGGAGAAATGTTTTCTTCCCAGTGATGTCACTGCTTTTAAGAGAGGTTAAAGAGCAGCAGATGTCCTGTTGCATATGTTTGGAGGGATAAGACTTATGAAGGCATGGTTGTGGTTTTTCATGTCTTCATTTTCCGTGCTTGTCACTCTTAGCTATTTATTACTTGGTACTCTTCTGTGCAACTCATTCCATGAAAATATGTTGGTCACTTCTATTATTGGTACTTCTGTCTCATCAGAAGCTGTGACTCTCTGATATCGGCATAGGAACCTATCAAAATGGATGAGATATTGCAAGGAACAAACAGTGTTTTCTAGCTTTCACACTTTTCACCATTGAGTTACTGTCAAAAATCATTATCAGGAAATATCATAAATGCATCATAGAGTTTCTAAACAGAAACAAAACAGAAGCATAGTAATGTGGTTCTGCAGTCCAATTTCAGATTGTCTTTATGGACTTCTAGGCCACCTTTGGGAAACCCCCTACTGGAATCCCTGAATTTTTTCTCTGTTGTCTCACTGACTTTGTGGTGCTTGGTAAATCACAGGGAGATGGAGATGCTGTGCTACTGCACTTCTTGATATAGTCTCCTGGGGATTGCAGGCTCTTCCACAAGTGTGGACCAGTGAGGTGCTTTTTCCTGACTGTCAAATACTAATAGTATTTATTCTTTCTAAGCACTATTAAATCATAGAAAGAAAAATGGATTTTAATTAGACAGTGTTGTTTTGAATCCATCCTGGAAATTATCATCACATTTTATAAAGCCAGCATCATGCAAGTGGTTTTTAATAACAAAAAAGGGAAAGGTGACCTCACAGTCTTTCTTGGAATTCTCTTCAGCAGAATATGTCTGAGCAAGGAGGTCTCTGAGCCAACATGGTAGCTTCATCCAGTGCTGGGATTTGTTTCCTTGGGGTGTATTGGGTGCCTGAAGTAAATACAAGCAGAGAGCAAAAAGAAATCAAAAATACTTTATGTCTGTTGTGAGCTAGTTGTGTGGTAGTATGTCTAAAAAATCTTGTATTATAAGATTTTATCATGTTGTCTCGATAATTGTTGTCTGAGTAATAAGGAGTGATTGAAAAAACATTTCTTAAAAATTATAAGGTCAGATTCTGTTTCCAAACCTGTTTTTATTACAGATTCCTGGGGGTCATTCACTGACCTTAATGAATAGCTTTATTCCATTTCTTTGCATGACAGCACAGATTTGGAAAGGAATGTATTATTTCCTTTTTCCTTTAATTTCAAATGAGACTAGAAAGGCTCCCGTCTCTGGGGATATTAGTAAAAAGCATGTGATTTCCCCATTTTTGACTGACATATGGCTTATCCAGTCAGTCTGTAATAATCCTTTGCACTTGTCACATGCTTACTGATACCAACGAACATGTGCCTTCTGGACTACTAACTACTTGAAAATAAAAAAAAAAATAGAAGTCGGAGCTTGCTTCAGTTTTTATGATGAAGTGATCCAGAAAGTTTTTCTTATTCTAAGGTAAGTTGATGCATTTTTTACTTCTTCCATATGGAAAAACAGGAATAGAGAACAATGTTCCTCATTCTGATCTTTGTGTCCAGCCCTCAGTTCCATGCTCTGTAGCACAAAGGGAAGACTGCTTCCCTGAGCATAATAAGGATGCTGAACAAGCACTGCTCCATGACATTACATTAGCCCTTAAAGGCTTAGTGCTGTGTCTGCGCAGAACAGAGGCAGAAGCTGGTGCATCTGGGATCCATTTGGCAGTTCCCATTATCACTCATGACTCTGATTGCACATCTTCTTGGCAGCCTCACCTGGGAGGGCCAGGAGTGAAAACAATTCAAAGGTGAACTTAGTTCTCAGCCCTAGAAATTCATGACTCGGTAGCAGCAGTGTTGGAGGCAGTGTAGTTAAAACCTGTGTGGCTTCTCCCCTGTGATAAATCTGCCAAGCAGATGTCCTTATTCAGAGCCATGTCAACCGAGAAAATTTCAGCAGTTTTAAATGTGCTAGCAAAGAAAGTCCTTTAAAATCTCAGCAACGTGCCCTTGTGTGCGCCTCATCCTTTAGAAGCAGTCGGTTGATGAGTTTGTTGTATCCACATGCACAGGTACTTTTAGTGTGTTTTATTACATTAACTATTAAAAAACAAAGGAGACACTTATATAGAAATATATGCATAAAAACTCTTCAAGCACGCTTCTAGACTAATGTGTAGTGAATAGTATGTCACCATAGAGAAAAGACAGCATTAAGAAATACTGAAATAACGGAATAAATCAACATCCACCTGTCAGAAGAACAAGTTATAATAATCTTTGGTGGTATGGGTCACATTTCATGATGATTTTTGTCTTTTCTGTCTTCTCTGGATAAGACATCCTGGTTCACTTAATGTGATTGAAGTTCCCTAGATGATGCATCAAAGTTGTGAAGGCTCTTTTTGTCTCTGGTTACAGAATGGGTAAATGTCTTTCTATGGTATTTGTCATGTTAGCTTATTGGTGTAAGGAAAGGGGATGAGAATTTGGAATTAAAGCAAAAGAATAATCTGATAGGGCAACTAAGTGACCATCAACAGATTACCATTAGGGGGTTTATTGTGGGTAAACGGTCAATCATAATGTAATGTAGTGTTTATTAATACTGTTTATTTACTTGCCCTTTGTTTTCATCTTGAGTAATCAAGCTTTCTTCCATCAACTTTTCTCTAAGCACCCTGTGTAGATAGAAGGCGAGAGTGAGACTGTGAAAATCATCCAGTGTCCCAGAACAAACCAGCAGCAAGCCCAGGAAAATACTGCATGCACCAAATTCCTTATGTGTCATAGTTCCTTAGCCGTCCCAGCTAGCCCCTTCCCAGTGTATCAGAGTATGTGTCTGTATGTTGAAGAGCTACGAGATAATGTTGCAGGAAGAATTGATTAGGAGTAATTTGCCAGGGGAAGGGAGCTGTATTGTGTGCTGTCAGCAAGTAATGAAGCAAGGACGCCAATTGACAGGTGGACCAAAGCATTTTCAGTAGGAGGGAGGAGGAAATCGTTTCCAAGATGCAATTGCTCTAATTGAGGCTGTGAAGAGATAAAGGGGGAAAGTTTGCAACAGCTGGAGACTGCTCTGAAGGAAAACTTTGAGGGTTTGTTATCTTCTCAGGAGGTCTTTTAGTCACCATGGTGATGCCTCTGGCAGACATCAGCAGGGAGGGAAAAAATGCAGTGAAACTAAAACTGAAGTCAAACAAAAGCCCCCAGGTGAAAGGTCCCTGACATATGGCAGAAAAATAAAGAAATAAATACTGCTGGTGATGTTCTTTGAACTGGCACTTGAAAAGAACTTTAAGTACACATCTGAACAGTGCTGGTTACATGCTCTGTGTAAAAATTTCAGTCATTATACAGCAGTCTATATTAGTCACCAGAAACAGTAGTGCTGTACCTGGGGTTTTGGGGCCCATATGTACTTCTTTTGGAAGACAGTTTTCTTGTGTGTCCACTAGAAACGCATGTAGAAAATTTGATTGGGTGCCTAGGCACTTTGGCTTTGAAGTGAGGATGGTTATTTGAAGGCCTGCTTCAGAACTAGGAGGGGAAAAATAAAAGCCTGGAGAGAGCTCATCTTCATTAGTGCTATGGCAGTGTTCAGTCAAAGGTTGGAGTTGATCACCTCGGAAGTCTTTTCCAACCTTAATGGTTCTATGGTCAATATTAATTTCTTGTTGCCCTTGATATTCAGCTTACTACTTTGTTTCTTCTTGGTTTTCCCCTTCCATTTTCATTGCATTACTCCTAGCTGTTCCTTTTTGCTGCCACTTGGAAAGTTAATCTCCTTTTTCACTCTAGGAATCTTTGAAACACACTCCTTAGATAAGCTGTGTGTAGAGTACAAAGCTTTTTTTCTATTTCCTCAGTCAGTCCTTCTAGATGTGGATAATTTAGACTGGAGCAGAAAGGGATGAGGTTAGCCAATAATTCCGTCTGTTTTTCCTTTCAAATTGCAGATAGATTGATACATTAAGTTAGTTCAGGAAAATACATGCATTTAAAGATGTCTGTGCTTCAACATTGTTGACACACATGCTGTTGTTGACTGGCTTATTTATATAGTGGTGGCAGGCAAAATACCCCCATTACATCAGAATCCCCTTGAGCCGGTGCTGAACAAATGAATCACTAAATTTTATTCCTGTACTGTAGATACAGGTTGTATCTGTATGTCAGGATCTCCTGTAATGTCAAACTGGATGCAAATGAATTTACTGAGGAACAGAAGGAATAGCAAAGAAAGAGTGGGAGCTGCAGTAATAGGGTTGTGTGCCTGGAAGCACAAATAATTTTATTTCAGAATGCTAGATCTGTTTTCTTTTAAAACAGAAATACTTTTCTTCAACTTGTGTTGCGGTAATCTCTAGAGATTCTAATCAGTGGCTGACCTTAAGTGGTATACATGTGTAACTAGGAACTTGCAGACACTTTTCTTTCTGATTAAATGCTGCTTGCCTTACCCGTCATTTCATAATTCACTTCTCATGGGTCTTGTTGAAGATATATGTCATAGAAGAAGATCTGGAGGGGAAAACATTGCAATTATTTTCTTTTCTGCATACAAAGGGTAGCCTGGAAGGAGAAATAAACATGAGCACTATAATCTATGATGCTAATGTTGCCGAAGAAGTAAAACCAAGTTTTGCAGTTGATTGAAGGAAACAACTTCCTTAGCCTTTCCCCTTCTAATAAAAAGAGCGATAGCAATATGTTTGCAGTAGGAAAGCATGCTGAAATCCAGTATCTTGATTTATGTAGTGCTTAGTGATGGAAATCTCCACATCTAAAAATGAGAGCTGAGCAACAATGGAACTTTATGTTTTCCTGCAAACTTGTTAAGCAAGATGCTGGCATGTTGTTAAAAGTGCAGGGGTGGGGGAGGGCTCTTGTGGTTTTGTTAGTTGGGTAAGCATGTGTAATTACTGCTGTCATGAGAGTCTCACGTGAGATTTTTGGAATTTATATATATTTTTTTTTATGCTGATGTTTTCTGAGTATATTTGTTTTGATTCCTTTTTTCCTACAAAATTGATCCTAAGTGGTGTGAGGAAAAAATCCGGTACTTTTCTACCCACCAAAGAGCTTTCTTTTGCAATGTTGCAATGGAAAATGAGTGTAGTGTATCTGCAAATATGGTGGAAAATATTTAACTATCCTAGATAGTTAATAGTTATTTATTCTTGAGATACCAGCTCCTTTTACCAGTGGCTTGACAGATCTGCCATTTACCTGGTTCTTGCTGACTCAATACAGAAATGTATGTAGACCATATCTCTTATGCCTCAGCTCAGTGTGGTTGTAGTTGCTCAGTGTCTGTATTGATTGATCTTTCATGAGTGGACAAGTAACAATGTTATTTTGGCATCCACTAGCACAGGGTCTCTCTTCTTTTCTCTGTAAGGCATTGTTTATACCCTCCCCTTGATGTAGTTCAGCTGCAGATACACCAGGGCAAATGAACTTGCACAGGACCGCCTTAAACTCCCTCATTATATATAGCCTAACTTGACCTAACTCAGAAGAGAGGATTGTACATTTTTTACACTGTTTGGTTTCTAGTCTTTTTCCCCTGGATGGTCTAGCTGCTATATAATCCCTAGCAAGTCTTCAATTTCCTTTTGCTCTACCATGACGTAACTGGTTGCTGATAGACTATGCGTAATGCCAAAATAACTGGACAGAAATGTCTATAATTCTGCTCAACTGTGTGTGGCTTAAATCTGTTCTGGCAGTGTTATAGGAGGATTGCCTTGAAAAAGAAAGATCCATCCCACCTACTCATGGAATATGTTGTCACAGGAATATGTGAGTGATGGAGGAAGTTCTGATACATTCTGTAACAAGTGGAAAATTTCATTGGTAGTGACTTCAGTTTTCCAGTGATTGGTTTTCCCCATTATTTCCCCAATACAATATGTTACAGAAGGTATTATATTTGAATGTAAATTAATATGCAAGCAGATACTGCCTTGGAGTACTGCAGTGAGCATGATTTCTTTTATAACTAAATGTACTTGAATTAAATCACTGACCTGAGATGAATTGCTCAGATTTATGCTTGTTGCAAGGTCAGAATGACATTCTCTTTTGCTTATGTTTGTGACCTTACTGTTCTGTTGTGGCAATTATTGTCAGCTTATCAATTCAGCATTTTGTGACTTATCTTAGAATCAAATGGAGAGAATAAAAGCCAGAGGCTGTTGTTTAAATATAAATAACTTTGAGGATTAGCAAAAGTGACATGGAAACTGATTGGATGTAAAAATGAATAAATTAATGTACAAATGTGTAAAGTACTTCAAAGTCCGGAATGGAAGCCACCTTTCAAAATAACCTGTGAACCTTTGAACAAAGGAAAATGAGCCCATGGAACAGCCTGCACCTCTGAGACCACTGAAAAAAAATCAGCTTTTCCTGGAACTTGCTTTCTGTTCTTTGCACACTTTCCAATTTCTCAGTACTGAAGGGAAAATGTAACTGTCAGAATGACATGTTGGAAGGACTTCCCTGAAGAAACTGCAGCTCTCATAGGCTTTATGAGTATCTTATAGCAGCATTCACTTATGGAAAAGCCAAAAGAATTCTTTAACAATCTTATTCTCTAGAACAAAGGAGCAGAATTAGGAGTTGGATTTGGAGCAGAATACCTAAATCAGAAGATCTGACCTATAGCTCCAAGTATATGACACGAGGGAGCCCACTCAACTTTGCTAAAATAAAGAAAATATCAGATCAATGAACTATGAGTCCAGACCCATTCCACAAGAAGGAAAATGCTTCTCTGGATTTGCCGGAAAATGGGTCTTTATGATATACGTAGCATTGGTCATACCTGATATGTTCATGAAACAGACAGTCGCATAACTCAGGAGCAGGTCCTGTTCTTTGATGAACTAAATGGAGCAGGAATTTCTTTTTATGTTTTCAGGCCCTGAAATAGATGAAGGAATGCTTTCAGGCGCTGAGACTGGGTTTTCACAGGGGAAGATCTATTTTTAACAGGAATCTTGAGGACAGCGTATGTGAAGAGAGGGAATTCTTTCTAGGATGGGAGAAGTATTAAGATCCAAGAGCCTACATCACACTGTGGCACTTTGATCTTCAGTAAATACAGTGAGAAATTGTGAGATACTTGGAGAGAAAATAGGTGGGAAAACCAAAACCAAACAAAACAGTCAAAATGTTATTAATGACTGGGAAAAAAAAAAAAGAGGTAAATGCCACGTCTACTAGAGAATTACAGAGTAGTCAGCCTAATACCAGTTCCTGGGAAGATTACTGAGCAAATTTTCCTAGAAGCTACCTGCAAGCATGCAAAGAATAAAAAGCTAATTTGGAATAGCCCACATGTATTTACTGTGGGCTGATCATGCTTGGCCAAACTCATTGCCCTCTGCAATGAGACTAGCTCTGTGAATAACAGGGGTGCAGCAGATGTTTACCTTCACTTCTACAAAGGCTTTGATACTGTCTCCTGCAGTACCCTACATACCAGCCTTTGAGATATGGGTTAGGTGGGTGGGAAGTTGGCTTGACTTGGTTGAGAGGGCTGTGCTCAATGGCACAAGGTTCACCAGGCAGCTTATGACTGCTGATGCCCCTCAGGGATTGATGCTGATGCCAGTATTGTTTAATGTGTGTGCTGATGACCTGGGTGATGAAACTGAGTGTGCTCCCGGTAAGGTTGCAAATTATCAAACTGGGGACAGCCAGTGATGAGCTGCAATTCAGAGGGACCTCAACAGGTTGGAGAAATGGGGTCATCGTGATGAATCTTACGAAATTTGACAAAAGAAAATGCCAAATCATGTAGGTTGGAGAATTCCTGTGCAAAAGGGGCAACAGGGTATGTTCCAACTGAATGGAAGAAAGCAGCTGTGTAGAAAATGTGTTTAACCATTTGAATTAGAGCCAGCAGTTTGTCCTTGTTTGGAAAGCCAATTACAAACCCATCTCCCTTAGCAAGAATGCAGTCAGCTGGCCAAGGGAATGCTTTCCTACCCTGTAGTCAGTTGTGAGACTACCTAGTGTACTGCATTCAGGTCTGGGCTTCACTTGAAAGAAGGCCACCAAGGTGGTAAAGGTGCTGGAAAATACAAGAGAACATGCTTTGTTGAACCCTAAGGGGAAAGAGGGAGGAAAATCTATGGTTGTCTTTAATTACCAGACTAGGATTTTATAGGTGTAAGACTCATCTTGGAGATCCACAGAAATAGCATGAGAAGAAACGGGCACAAGATGGAATGTGGAAAATTGTAACTTACAAAGTAGGACAGCAAAATACTGCAACTGGTTGCCAATGAAGAAGTTGTTGTGTGTCCTTTCTTTAAAGTATTTGA
Source organism: Falcunculus frontatus (assembly GCA_013398115.1). Classification (NCBI taxonomy): domain Eukaryota; kingdom Metazoa; phylum Chordata; class Aves; order Passeriformes; genus Falcunculus; species Falcunculus frontatus. Next base: position 771,522 of record VZRV01008263.1, read on the forward strand.
AACCAAATGGAAGTAGTTCCTAAGTAATCTGCTCTCATTGACCTTGCTTTGAGTTGGAGGAGAGGGGAAACTAAATGATCTCTACGTGTTCCTTCCCATTATCCAATGGTTCTTTGTTTCTAAGCATCTGAGGTAAGAAGGTCCATAAGTTCGCTGTTTTCTGTGGGAGTATAGACCTGATGGAACAGTGCTGCCAGTTCAACTTCATGCAAGGTGCTGGCTTGGAAATTACTTTTTATCCATAATTTACTGGGGGTTTTTTATATTGCATTTAGAAGGAGGCTTATGAAAGATCAAACATAAATGATTAAAAGTTTGAGTAACAAGGGTTTATAAAAATTTTGTCTTTCTGTCTCACCTGCCAAAGAAGTCAGGAGGTACGTGATTATGTGACACTTGCATATCTCTCTAGCTGTCACCTGTGGAGCTCTGTAGGATGCAAGTGCTGCAATTTGAGGAAGAATGAGTGACCCTTAACGGAGGGCTTAAGAGGCATTCCAGGCCTGGAGATAAAAGGTTGAGGAACAAATCCTCTGTATTACTGAAGTGTGTGAAAGGCATGAAAGAGCTGGAGGTAAATCAATAGTTTGCATTTACAGCATGGGAGACAAAGAAAAGATAGACTGGGATTTATTTTTCCAGGTTATTTGAGAAAGATTCCCCCCCTCCCCCCCCCCCTTTAGGGAGTGCAGCACTGAACTTTATACAGAATTCTATGTCTTTGGCACCCTGAAAGATGTACATGAAAGAAACTCTTCTCTATGTTGTCTCCCAAATAAATGATGTGGTAATTAAATGCTTTATTGGGAACGAAGCTGGCAATTCACCATAAAGTGGTAGAGACAGAAGCAAAAAACAGAGAGGTTTAGTGCTTAGAGGTAGAGATTAGTACACACTTGAAATATGAGTGAAGAAAATGCATATCAATTTTAATCAAAATTTCTCAGTGGGAGAAAAGGTTAAAAGGACGTGGCCTACCCATTTTTAGCTATTTCTTCAGCCATATTAATTTAGCTTATCTTTCTAGAACTTCTTAACAATTCCCATTAAATATCATATGGTTTGCTCACTGCTCTAGTAAGTCCTTTCTACATATTTAGATAGGTGTTTGGTGGCACCTGTCACTGCTCTACCTTAACATTGTGCGGTGATGTGGTGCATTATCCTCTAATATAATGATAGATTAATTTCAAAGGCAAGCAAGTTAAATTTCTCCTATTAGTTTGTGTAGGCCGCCTTCAAGAACAGAACATTTCAGGGCATTTAAGATCAAGTACTGTATAGAGGTGCAAAAATGTGGCGTTAAAGCATAATTTAAAATGTGTAAAAAAAGGTAATATCCTTCTCTGTAATGGTATTTTGGATATTATTTGTAATATTCATAGGAACTTATTGCTTCTCTGCCTGAAGTCACCTAATGCTTTCAAAATGAAGTGTAGGGAAATCACTGCTGTCATTAGATCGATGTGATCAGCCCACAGACCTTTCATTATCCTCACTTGTGTGACACATGCTATTGCTTTGTGCAGCTGAAGGCCACAGACTCAGGGCCTCTTAAGAGGTGATGTATTTTAGTCAAGATTGTAACTGCTGGATTTCTCAGAATACAATAGTGATGAAAAAACTTTTAGAGAGTGGCTGAATATCAAGTCACAAGACTTAACTGGTAGCCTCTGCCAGCAGCGAGAAGCGTTGCATTTGCTAAACTGCCTCGTGCAAGACACGTCTGATGCTGATGTGTTCATCGCGGCAGTGGGGATATCTTAGTCTCCAAGTACTGTTGAGACTGTGGTACTATGTGCCTGTATCACCCTGCTCTTCTGCATAAGGTCTAGGTGCTTGTTTGACACTGAATCTCATGGCAGGAGCTGTTGCTGTGTGTAACTGTAAGATAGAGGCCACTCTAGGGTGGTGTGAAAACTGTGATGCTAAGGTGCTTTCTAGTGAAATGATAAGAAAGGACTATGGTCGGATGGCTTTTGTGGCTAAACTTCACCTTTTGCCGTGAAGGAAGGGTAGCCAGACATGGGAGATTACATGTCTCCCTTGAGTGATATTACATTTGTAATGTAATACAATGGAATAGCAGAGGATGCCGGGAAAGAACTGATACCAAAGACGAAGCAAACTGGCTGAGGGGAATGAAGTCCCAGGTCAAGATGAGCAAGTTATTCAGAACCACTCTTCTTTTTCTCTTCCCTGCTGACTTTCTTCAGATACAGTTGTTCTTGAATGATCACAATCAGTATATCAAAATAAACGCTTTATAGAGTAAGGTAAAAGGAGTTGCTGGGAAGACTGTAAATCCTCTCATGGAACAAATGATAACTCAGCTCAAGAGCCCTTTTGTCCTGGGAGTATAGGAAGGATATAAATTCTCTGAAAGTATCTGTCAGTCGGAATTGCTCTGCATTCATCATGCCAGCCCTCTGCATCATTCATGAATGTCATAAGACACTAAAGAATTGGCACTTCATGGTGAGAATGATTAAACAACCATTACACTTGTCTTTTACTCTGGCATGGTACTTTTAACAGATTGCCGGTATAAAGTTCACTTATGGCCGTCTCTCCTGCTGGTGGATGTCCTTTCATGGTGGCAAGAAGAGGGAGTAGCAAGAAAAGCTTCCTATCATTTACAGAGTAGTTTCTGTGCCATGTTACTAGCTCTGGATACCTATTGTTTTTACATTTCCACTATGTGACCTTGGGGAAGGTTAGAGAGCCTTGGGAATGGTGAGCTTCCATAAATGAATTTCTTCTCATCACTGACCTTCCAGTACTTGTGAGGGACAATGTCATATTTGAGATGAGGTCAAAAAGCTCAGAACTCTGAGTTTCTTTCCTCGATAGACCAAAATGGTCCCCATTTTGTCATAGAAGACTAGGCTGTGTCTACAATAACAATCAGCATGAGAGCTGGTTTTCAGAATGAAATTTAGTACCAAGGACCTGAGATCTATACTGCAGGCATTTTGCTTCTGAAGTGTTACTTTGGACTAGCTCTATTCTGGTACTATAGACTGGTACCTTGTTAAAAGCTGGATTGCATCTTCCAGTTTAAGATTTTAAGGAGTCAAGCTTGTGTGCTCTGAGACTGCTCTGACAAGAACCAAAACATGGCTAGTGATGATAGATCAAGAAGTTTATTTCAAAATCATACAGTTAAAATGCTGGTATGCATTAAATTTAATTTAATTCAAATGTTAAAATGCAAAAGGTTAGATACCTGAAAACCTGCTTCTTTTTCCAATCTCTGCTGCTAATTTAGCATATTAGATTTGGTAAAACTCTTACCTTCTGAGGCTTTAATTAATACCTAGTCGCTGATATTTCTGGCCCGATGTTTTTTAGCTGTCAAGACTGAAAATTTGGGTTGGGTCTCTTGCAACAAAGACAGTAGATGTAAACTGTATTTTCTGTTTTGGTATCTATGATTAAGGAAATGTGAGCACGTATGTAAGGAAGAGTGAAGGATTGCGTACAGTTAAAACAAGAAGAACCTTGTAGACTCAGACTGGTCATGCTAAGTGTTATGCTACTTAAACCTGAAGTGACTAGATGAAGCTGAGAGAACAAAAGTTGTCTTTGCAGTTTTGGTTTGGTTTGGTTTTGGTGTGGGTTATTTGTTTGGTTTTTTGGATTTTGGGGAATTTTTTTGGTTGGTTGGTTTTCATTGTTTTGGGTTTTTTGTTTGTTTGGGTTTTTTGTTTTGTTTTCGTCTTTTTTTGAGGGAATTTGTTTTAATGGAATAAAGTATAGCTTAAGGATAAACACTAGAAAGAGATTCTTCAGAGGAGAGTTGACTGGGCTGAGATCAATAATAGCATTTTGGCCTTCATCCATCTTGAGAGGTATCTAGGCCATTCAGATCCTGTAAAACTGTACTGAACTAGCATTCCTGCTCTTCCTCCAAGCCCCAAGTTAGCTATGAATCCTGCTGTGCTTCTCCTTGCTAACAGCAGTCTCTGTATTCAGCTCCTCTGGTATGCTGCCTTCTGGGCTTCTCAGAGGACATCCTCTGTGTGTGCTCTTTTATCAGCAAATACCAAGAAATAAGAAATTGCATCATGATGCCACCTGCTCTTTGGCAGCAGAATGCAGCTAAGAAATGTTTCCATCTACCTTTACTGAATTTAGTCACAGTTCCACCTAATGAAGTAGTGGAGTCTCTTTGTAGGTGGTGAATAACTTGACCCCAATAAACATATCCTGCTGTTCTGCAAGGGTCACAGTTTTCCAGGCACTTTTACCCAGTAAATTTCATATTTCGGTTCTGTTTGTAGTTTCTTTTGTCTCTTCTTCTGGTGCATAGTGGTTTTAAACCTTTTGTTTTCTATTTTGTTATCAGTACTGTGGGGGGTTTGTTTGGTTTTTTTTTTGCAAAATGCTTTTCATGCTCTGTAATGTGCAGGGGAAAAAAAAGGAAAAAAAAATACCTGGAGGAATTGTCCTTGTGGACTTTTTCCTAGATTGATAACTGTCATCTGGCTGCATAAAGCTGTGGGGGCTGAATTTGATGACACGATTGGTCTCTTTACTGAAAGAAATTACTTAAGGATGGAGGGTGGTGGTATGATATAAGTCTGCAAGGCAAAGTTGATACTGAGAGGATAGATATAGGGACAGAGTATTGTGCTTTACGGAACAAGAACTAGGGAGCATGTAATCTATTTAGCAAGAGCAAGTATGAAAAAGATGATTCTTCACACAAAAAGGAGATCTTTTTTCACTCAGGCTGAAAGTGACATCAGGAAATCTCTAGTCCAAACCCGTTTGGGACAAGGTCAGCTGTGAGGTCAGATCAGGTTGCTTGGGGTTTTATGTAATCATATTTTGAAAACCTCCACACACAGAGACTCTAAAATCTCCTTGGGCAACCTGTTTGCATGTCTGCCCTTGTGAGGAGAAAGCTCTTTCCTGCTGTAGAGTCAGATTTGCTCACTTCAAAGTATAGCAGTTGCATCCTGTTCTTCAGCTGTGCACCACTATGAAGAGCCTGCCTTTGGCTTCTCAACAACCTCCTTGCGGGTGCTGTGAAACTGCCCTTAGGTCCCCTTGAAGCTGTGTTATCACCAGGCTGATAAAGCCTGAATCTGTTGGCATTTCCTCACAAGGCATGCACTTCATCCACCCAACTGCCTTTGTGGCACTTCACTGAAGGCGCTCCAGTTTGTCAATCCAAAATCAGATGCATTATTCTAGATGCAGTCTAACAACCACTGAGAAAAGGGGAATAATGACTTCATCTGCTAAAAGCCTCAGGTCCTGTTAATGGAGTGCAAGATGCTGTAGGCTGCCTCTGCTGATAGGCCCCACAGCTGGCTAATGTTTAACTTGCTACATCAATGGCAGATTTGTGTGAGTCATTGCTAAGGGTTTGTAAGACATTGTGAATGCAAAATTTTAAATGTATTCAAAGAGAGACTGGATAAGTACTTGAAAAATAGATCTCTTTGGGATTACTGTATAAACAAACCATGTGAGGCTGAGTTAATTGATGAAAAGACTCATGGTCTGAGTGCATACTTAAAGGAAATAGACTTGCTCTACTCTTAGTTTTCCCTGGGTATCCACTTAGGATCAATGCTGAAGACATGACAGTGATCCTTGTCTGACCAATCATGGTTGTTATAATGCTGAAATATTTTCAGTGTTGCAATCTTTTACGTTTAAGCTGGTGTGCCTATGGTCGTCTTCTGTCTGTATTAGTCAGCAGCTAATCCCTAAATTCCTTCTGAGTTGATAAACATCCCCAAAATGCCCCATGGCAAATTCATATTTGGAAAAAAACCTCCATCTTCCTGGTATCCCAGATTTAGAGAAATCCATATTTCAAGCATAAATTATCTTGGACCTTCTAGTAGTTCTAGGAACACTCCCTTGCTCTCCTTCTTTTCCTCTTCCAATCTTTTTAATGCAGTGTAACTAATAAGAAGTAACATACTGTCTGATCCAATTGTTGCCTGATGCACACATACTGGGAGGAAAGTGACTTGTATTAATTTGCTGTCATTAAAGAAGACAAACACAGAAAGCAGGCGTTATCCGAATTGCTGCTTCCGTTTTGTGTTAGTCTTGCAGCTTTTATAGCTCCTCCTCCTTTTTATATAGAAGCTCCCTCATATTTTAAAGTGAGAAAAGAATTTCAGTTTCATGTCAAACAATGTCTGATTTTTTGAGATGAATATGGTGTTCAATTTCAATCTTAGAGGGTTTGCCAAGGGAAGAGTGAGCATCCTAAAGGAAGAAGTGCTAGTTCATAAGAACTCTAAGCACAGAAGCTTGCTTTTCTTTTTTTCTTTTTTTGAGGATTAGACTGGAAGCTTTGCATTTTCCAGGGATTTAAGTTTTCTTTATTCATAGGCAATTTAAAGCTCTTGATAAATAAAAGGATGTTTCAGCAGTTTTATCATAGAAAGTATTAGATCTGTCTTTCTTTCCTCCCAGGAAGGATCCTGTGATGGACGTGAGCCAGATGATGATGGTGATTAGATCCTGTAACCTTTTCCACCCCCATCTCCTTTTTTTTTAAATCAAGCAGGTGTTTGTACTAATAGACCTTTTAAACTCAGGGTGTGGAAAACACAGCAATGGAGTCACAGAGATGTACATGTGCCGGAGAAGATCTTTAGGTGAAGGAGGAGTAAGACTTTTCATCCTGATTGATGATACTCAGTTTTGATGAGACTTGAATTTTTTGATATGGGTGATTGAGTGGCAGTAACTCAAAAGATGTCCCTGGGAAATCCTGATATTACAGATCATTCTTATAGTGTCAGAACATTGGTGTATATGCTTGAAGGCAGGGGATGTGTCAATGTCTAGCTTGGTTTTGGTTCCTAAGATATAATTAATTCTTTTGTCTAAGAAGTTTTTTTATTTGGTGTGATGTATAGTGGGATAGAAAGGAGTAAAAGAGGGATTAGGATAGCAATGTAACTGAAGTCTAGGATTGAGGGCAACAAGATGACAGTTTATAAGTGGAGAAGGAAGAATAGCTGTTGTTGAGACTGATGCCTTGGTAAATATGAAAGGGCAGAAGGAATGGGACAATTCTCTCTTGGTCTTTTTTTTTATTCTCCATTCTTAATTTGTTTAATAATGGTAGCTGGAAATGCTATCATGCATCTAATATAACTGTGAGACCAAGAAGCTGTGTGATGATGAATGCAATGCATTTAGTGGACAAGACCCACAGGAGTAACTTTGCAGAAGCTGGCAATTGAAAACACCTCTTAGGTCATCTCTAGGCAATATAGATGTTTCAGCACACCTAGAATTGACCCAGTTGAAGTGATTTCAAGTAACGAAGAGTCAGCTAAATCATCCACGCTCTTTGAGAGTATATTGCAAAGCTGGGTGAAAACTTCACTTAATTTCATCATTATTGTTAGCATATGGACACTGCTTCCTTTCTTTGACTGTCCTCAAAACATTCTTTGGTCATTCTTTCACTCTTTTTACTCCTAAGAAATTAATTTAATGGAAATTTAGAGTTGTACAGCATGTGTGTAGCCTATTTGATGTGGCCAGAATGAGTTAAGTATTGAAAACAACTGTCAGAAGCTTCATTTTTTACTCAGCCACTGTGCATCCTTTTGGCAGTGTACAGGTTTCAGCTGATGTTTTATTGTTTGCATTGTGATGTCATAAACTTTTGGGGAGCAATAAATAGACAGATGTCATTTGGACATTGTGGTTCTCTTTTCTGGTTTGTGCAGTATGTGTTGTTTGCTTTAACTCCCCCTTAGAGCTGGTGGTCAAAGCATGGATTGTTTTTTCTCAAGAGTGTAGCAGGCATAAATAAATAAGATGCTAAACTGTCTGGCCAAGTAAAGGCCTGAAGAGCTACACTACAGTTGTTTCTCTGACTGGAAACAGAGTGGTCAAATATGGAGTCTACCTTAAGCAGCAAACATATGGCCGAGAATGTTAATTTTGGGGGAAGTGATCAAATCAGTCTGAACAGATTTCTGGCAAAATATCTGATCTATTTTATCAGAGTTTTCTATTAGAACACTAATTGATCTTAGCAGCTCTTCCTTGTTGCTTTGTTAATCTCCACTTGTGAGGGTGGAATAGCTCTCTATACCATGTTTTTTTGAAATGCTTTTTATTACGTGACAAAGTTATGATGCTTCCTGCAGAAGCAAATTTTGTCTCCTTAGTTTCTGCAGATGTTTTCCCGATCTCTTCTCACTTGCTCTCATGCCAGTATTCTAACCTGCATTCCTTTTACATGCCTTTTCTGGTGACGGAAATAGTAAATGAATTTGCTAGTCTGGGTACAGAAAGATAAAGGTCACCATTACTTTTTCTTTATGTAAATTTGGAAGAAGTTCTACCTTTTCTTATTGAGATTTTGTGGGATTTTTTTAAATGTGTGTATAAATTATCAGGTCTCCATTATTTAGTTACTCCTTCAGAGGGCTGATGATTAAAGGGCTGCTAATTACAGGTGTTACCAAGGTTTTTTTCCCAATGTGAAATGCCTCTTGATTTGCTCACCTAACCTGTGGTCATGCACAATGTGTTACTGATTTCATCCTTTGACAACATTGCTTCTTGAAAATTACCTACATTTCAGTTTGCTGCCAAGAAAGGTGACTAAAATGCCATCATCATGAATTTTCCTGTAGTTGAACTGATAGCTTGTTAAATAGCAGAAGGTTATGATTATTATTAAACATGTTAGGACCTTTGCACCAGCATGTGAAATACCCTAAGAGACTCATCTGAACTACTGGACTAAGCAGAATATAATATAAAAGAAGTTTCCACTCCTTTTACAAAAATGTTAAGAAGTAAAATAATATCGATACTTGTTATGGTTTAGAAATGGTATTCCCCAATTTAATGTATGGTATTCTATACCACTTATGTCATGCTCAAATCTTATGCCTTCCAGCTGTATTTATATATACGAGCACATAAATGATTTGCATAGTCAATGGCCATCCCTCCAAGAGGTCTGTTGAGGTCATTTAGTCCATGTGGGTTCTATCCATCCTGGATGTCTTCCAGGATAGGAGGGCTGGTGTGTTTTTGGCTGGTTGCCAGCTGCATCACAAGCTCATGACTGAGGTAACTGAAGCAGTCTATCCTCATTTCATTGTCCATGGTACTTCTGGTATACAGTGACAACATCATTCAGCAACCAGTATTATACAGTTCAACACTACAGACTTTTCTCACCCAAAAATCAAATTCCCTTGAGGTACACACTGTGTTTCCGTGTTCCTCTGTAGTACCCACCAAGTACATCCAAGTCCCTGAGCAAAAATGATCTTACAGATAGATTTACCTTTGCTTGAGGCAGGACTAGTCCAAACTGTCTTCCCTAGCACCTTTCTCCTGTGCACCACAGAGACTTTATCCCCTTCTGGTATGTGGAGGTTATGGGCAGGGCCAGCTCGATTGGTAGAGCTTCTGGTGTTAACTAAACAGGTGGCCTTCACTAAATGTAGATCCCAACGTTTGAAGATCCCACCACCCATTGATTTCAATGTGATTTTTATCAGTCCATTGTACTGTTCAGTTTTCCCAGAGGCTGGTGCAGGGTGGGGAACATGATCCAGTCACTCAATACTGTACTCTCTGGCCCAGGTGTCTACAACGTTATTTTTGAAATGAGTCCCATTGTCAGACTCAATTCTTTCTAGGGTGCTGTGCCGCTGCAGGACTTGCTTTTCAAGCCCCAAGATGGTGATCCAGGCAGTGGCTGGGGCACAGGGTGTGTCTCCCCTTATCTCTCCTCAGGGCTCATCTCTGGAGGTGCCACAGCATTCTCCTTGCAAATATTCTGTCACTTTGTCAGGGTCCTATAGTTGTTCAGGGGTGAACTTCCAAATCACTGAAGCAGAAAAGGCCTTCAAAAGGTGGCCCATGCCCTCCAACATTCCATGCTACTCATGACTACCCACCCTTGGGGCAGATTTCTGAAATGTACTCAAGTAATTATTGTAGCTTTTGAATTGGCCTGGGTTCTTCATAATTTGCTTTCCAAAGGTACTTCTTGGTTGTAAAAATATGAACTGTAGCATTTACACTATGCTAAACTCAGACTCTCCCAGTGCAGAGCTGCTGCAGTTAACCCTTCAGTGTATAAACATTGTACACGTATAAATGTACTGTTACATTTTCTTGGCCACAGGGAAATGAATGTGTATGCTATGCTGTAGCTGAGGCAAACCAGGCTTTTGATGGCTTAGTAGATGCAAATAGAGAATTTGCAGTCAAGTATTTAATGTGGGGAAATTCACAGGAGTGCAATGCACAGAATTTCTAATTTGTGCAGATGTAACAGACATGTTATCTACTACTCTACTTTTACTTTCCTACTTTACTTTCCTACTTTACTTTGCTGTAGTTGTGCTATGTTGATTGAAGGAAACTGTTCCTTAAAACAGGTTTTTGGAGTCTTTGGGCAAAGATGAATTAAAATGGCAGGTGATGGTGCCAACTTAAACTAAATGCTTCTTAAAACACCTCTCTTGTAGGTTTTATTTGCTGTGGCTTATAGCCTTGGTTATGACTTGTCTGTTAGGAGTTTTCCATGAGGAGTCTTTGCCTCAAACTATTTTGTTTTGACTGAAGATGAATAATATAACAGTTCTATTCAGGAATACAACTAGCAAATACATAATTTACCTCCACTAGATATGCAGAGTGCGTTGTCACATATGTTGTAACATACCCACCTTTGATATTTAAATCTCTAAACATCAATGATATAGGTTACAAGTTATGTAATTTCTGGGAGAAATCAACTGCCAGTCTGCCACACTAAGTTTTGTGAGTTTATAAGCTTTGTGTATGCTAAACATGTTATGGTGTCTTAGTAGCTTAAATCTGTAGGGAGTATTTCCTCACTATATATTTCTTCAGTTCTCTGAGCTCCCAGTGCTGACCAAATTCTGCATGCAACATGTAGAGTAGCTGAAAATACTCTACTTCCATTTGGTTTTATGTGTTTCTATAGTAAATCTGGCCCAGGGCACTGTGAGAAGTGAGATTGCTCAGAAAACTGACTGGGGAAATAATTTTGTGTGCTTGTGTCCTTGATTTTATTATTCTTTTTTTGCATGGTATAGGTTGAATTTAGTGTTATGTAGTTGAAGTGGTGAAACACTGTAGCAACAATACATTGTAATACAATGAAATTAATCAGTCCTTCAGACTTTTCTAGTGTTAGGGCACACTTGGTGTTGTATTAATTAAAGGAGTTACATAACTAAACCTTGAACAGTGAGGAAAAACTAAATATAAGAGTGTAGTCTACCGTCTGTCTTGAATAGAAAGTGTCTTGGAAAAGAATATGGGTTCCGTCTAATAAAGAGGTCTGTAACAGAGCTTAGGTACAAGATCTCAAGATTAACAGACTTGAATTTCATGCACTTTTTTTTAAATTAGAATTCTTTGGTTAATTGTTCTACAATTCTCTGCAACACCACAAAGAAAGGATAATTGTTGATTTAAGATCAGAAGGGATTGCTGGAGGTAAACTGGTCTAGCCAGCTCACTCACACCAGCTTAAAGCAAGTCCAGTCAGATAGAGTTGTCCAGGCCTTGTCAAGTTCTGGTGAAGCTGAAATCTCCTTTCCTGAAGTCCAGGGTTATAATTTGCTTGTTCAAGTCTCTTGAACTTTCAAACTCTATAAACTCATGGTTGCTGCAGTCAAATAGAAGTATTTAAGTCAAGTGTGTTTGTGTTGCATGGTTGAGCTTTTTATTTTTTCTTTTTATATGATTGCAATGTGGTACTAACTCTTGTTACACTTCCACTTTTACTTGATGTGCCTTATGTTTTCAGACTGAAATGACTTTTTTGTTCTTATTTTGGGGAAAAAATTATACTGGCACAATGTTAATATGCATCTCTTTCCAAACACATCAGTGGAAATCCTGTGTGTCCTCAAAAAGTTGGTGAAAGGAAGGGACATTGATGTATCCAACGAATTGTACATTCAGCTACACACAGATAAAGCAAGTGGCCCATCTCTCTTTATGCAGATATTTATGACCTGGAAAATAAGAAAACAACTACTGGCCATCAGACTTCTCCTTACAGGTCTGTTTGGGTTAGTGCTGCTCTGGTTGTTCCATCTGAATTATCTTTCTTTCAAGAACTCAATGCCTTGCTAGAATATGACTGCAAAATCCGTCATGGTAAACCCCTGCCACATGTAAGTTAAAGTTGGACTGCCTGTGTACCAGCTGAACTCCAGAACGGAATTGACATTCCCAGTTGAACCAGAGCACTACGTGTCTTCATGAAGCATTATGTAGAGCCATCTCACAGAAAACTGAAATAAGACGCAACAGAGGCAGATTTATACTGTGCTATTTCTTGGTGTTTCTGATCCTTACCTTAAGAACCTTTGGTACCTCAGTACCAAAGTACTGAATATTGCCAGGTTAGGCTTAGAAGCAAAATCTATGCTCTGTGAGGAGAAAATAAGATCTGTTTAAGTAGTTAAGTCTCATGAAAGGCCTGTGAGGACATAATTGGTTCTAATTGGCTCTCATTGGAGGACTGACATGGTCTACCTGCAGCCAAATGATTCTTAGAGAGGCAAAGAAATCTGTCTTCATAAATAGTAAAGAACTCACCTCTAAGCTTGTCTTTGCTGCTGAAAGGCCTGATAACCGGTGCAAAGAGAAAGGAGGAGAACTTGCAATTCAACTGTGAGTAATTTTGGGAAGTGAGTTTTAATTTGTGAAGCCATCAACAATGAGTAAATCTAGTTTTGCTTACCACATTGCTGTGCCTAGTTTTACTCTGTAGTGCAGATACACACAAGTTGTAGAACAAACTGGTAAACTGAAGGAGTGTATTTGTAGTGTAGTTTTAGGGGGGCTGTTGTTATACCTATGCATGGGGGGAGGACACAGATGATTCACTGCCTGGTCATCTCCAACTGTATAACCATAAAGTTCCAAATAGAGCTGGGGATGTTTAAATAAACGGACAAACAAAACCTCTTTCTACACATCTTAAAATAGTCATTCACCCTCTAGCTGGAGTTTAAAGCTGAATGAAGAGACTGAGTCTGTAAAATTATTCCTTTTGAAACCTAAATAGTGTATGTGCACAGTTCCAGAATGCCAGAATGTGTTCTTTTGGTAATTCAGAATTATGAGTGAAATTTCCATGTAACCCTGATTTCGGACACATTTGTCTGAATTTACTGAGGGCATGTTCTGTTGGATGTGCACAGGCCTGGAAGGGAAGAAGGAAACTTGATTCATTTTCACTCTGTCGTTGAGTCAGCTGTTCACAAATCATTTCATTCCTCTGTGGCTGAGTTTTTGATGTCTGTTTTGGTAATGTGTTCTGAGATGTCTAGAGGAAGCCTCTTTAGCAAGGGAGAAGTGTATCAATTATTTCTACTAATGTGTAGCATTTATTTGGAATTCAGGTCATGAAGAGCTTCAGTGAAGCTGCAGCTTTGTAGGCAAGTGTAGAAATTACACTTACATGATCCCACCTGTTTCTGTATCTAACTACATTTACTCTGTACAGGGTCGCGTGATACGTGTTGCTGATTGGTATGGTGCAAAAAAAAAAAAAAAAAAATCCTCAGTTTTAGTTTCACTCAGATTAGAAAATATACCCAGTAATTGCCTATACTTTCTACATCTACTTTATCCTTGTTGTAGTAACAGAAGCTGGTTATTTTTGCTTACTATTCTGTAACCATTGTAATGGTGCTCAGAAAAATGGGGTGTAGTAAGTGGCTGAAACACGGAGGAGTGTTGTTCCTGGCCTCCCTGTAGATTTGGACAGGACAGGAATTTTAGATATATTTTCCAAGAAGCTCGGGGGCTGATTTTGTAACTGCTGAGTTATGAAATCTTGCTCCTAACTCAGAGTGTTGAGTACAAGTCAAAATGTGAACTCCACAGGCTTTCGCTTCTCCGCTTCCTCATCTGCGACAATAATTCTTCACTTGCATTTCTGCCTTCCTCAGCTCAGATGGCCCTCATGAATGTGGGAGGACAGTGTTCAGCATGGGAGAGGTTTGGTGTCATCCTTAAAAACAAGGGCAAGGAACAAATTCCCAGGCTCAGTGGTGATGAGACAAATGGTGCTGGAAATATGTGGACTAGATACCAAAAAATCTCATGAAGTGTTGAGAAAATTCTAGTCCCCTACTATGTGTGAATAGTCTTTAGCTGAAGGCAAGTCCAACCTCAAGGAGAAATGCTAAATATTTCCTTTGAATGCCCTTATAAGATTGAATCCCATGCTTTTGAAACAGGAGTGGTTTGTGGTTTTCCCCCCTGAACGGCAGTGTCCTATCCAGCCTTGTCTGGGGTATTAACACTAATGAAATCATTCATTCTTGATAAGCTGTCTTGATAATTCTTCATAAACTCTTCACTTATCTTTGTCTTAAGTGCTGCTTGTCTTTATTTAGGAACTAATAATGTACTTCATCAGGCCTGGCCAGCAGGACACATTGATTTCACCCCTGTAACTAATGAAAGCATGTGCTTTCTTAAGTTGTTTCTCTTGGAAGTCATAGCATTACCATCAGACTTGCCAAATAACTAATATATTTTTCTTTGGTTTTGTATCTTATAGCTGGTGCCACATATATATTCGGGAAGAGTGGAGGTCTCATCCTGTACACCTGGCCAGCTAATGACAGACCAAGCACAAGGACAGACCGTCTTGCTGTGGGCTTCAGCACAACAGTGAAGGATGGCATTCTTGTCCGGATTGACAGCGCCCCTGGGCTTGGTGATTTTCTGCAGCTGCACATAGTGAGTATAGACAGGCCCACGTCTCCCCCAGACTTGGGTTTCTCTTAACTGGATATGCATTTGAAGAAAACTGTTACTCTAAAATACCATGTGTCATATTCTGTACTTTACATGTCTTCAATTCTCATCAGATTAAACTGCTTATAGTAGTTCTTTAGGGTTTTGTAGAGCTGCTAAATTGGATGCACAGAGAATTGAGTCTTGATGCCAAAAGAAACTGGGGAGGGAGGAAACAAAACAAAACTCGAAAGCTGTATGTGATTCAATAGTAGGATTTATTCAGAAAGTGAAGAAACATTTTGCATCAGTGGTAATCTAGTGAGTCATATTCACAGTCCTGAATACAGCTGAATCTATGGTGAAGTATTACTATTCTTGGAAAGCAAAGAATAAAAGGGAGCGATAGGGTGTTGGTATTTTCCTCACGAAGAAAGTTAAGTGAGAACTGAACAGATCCTCAAGCTGATATAGCTTGCTTTAGCAGGGTGGTTCAAAATAATAAGAATTTGATGTTAGCGCAACATGGCTTTGCAAGAAAAAAACAGACCTTTTTGTGAGAACTTGAGCGAAGGGGGTTTTAGGAGAGTTGAATTATTTGACAAAATGAGAACACTTAGAAACTTTTGGACTTTTTTACTTTATGTGATTCTTTGGGAGGAGAATAATTTTGTTTTCCTCTGACAAATAGCCAAGAGGTTTACTAGAGGTAGAGGCCAGTCATGTTACCTGATGTTCACATTCTTTCCAATGTGTTATGCATTAATTCATAGTGGAAAGGCAATTGGGCCATTTGCAAATTTTGAATGAGCTGGGGATTTGTTGACATTTCATGGAACCTTGAAGATATGTTAACAGGAGGAATGCTAGGGGCCAAAACAGACCTAATGTGAGTGATGGAGGGCCTTAATCTGCTACTGGAGTTTGCCGTGTTCAGAATCATGTAGAAGCACTGGATATATTGCAGGGTGGTTCTGAAATAACCAGAAACAAGGTTCTAGTACTCATCGCCATCATTTTAAGTGTTTTTTGTTTTGAATCCTGTTGTAAAATTCAGATTCATTGGAATGGGATAGATATGGCTTGAGCCATTTGACTGTCAGTAATTCTAGTTTTTCTCTTCTGTGATATATCCAGATATTTAGTTTGTTTTGTGCTGGAATGACAATGAGATCGAATTGTGGCTTTTTTTTTTTTTTTAATATAAAAACAGGCTTTCTTCCTTTCTTACAAACAAAATAAAAAGAACCCCAGAAGACTGTAAAAGTGAACAGTGCTAAGTCTTAATTGGTTGGAACTCTGTGACTCAAATTAAGCAAATGTGACTGGACATATCTGAGCAAGGCAATAAATATTCTTCAGGTGTTATAACGTGTAAAATGCTATCAAATAACTGGAAAACAGTATTCTTGCATGTGAGGAGAGGTGCAGAGACATGAATTTGCTAAGGTTGTAGAAAAAGTCTAAGATGGGATCATGTTGCTCTTGGATGCCTGATGGGATGCTATAGAGGAAATGGAAGTCAGGCTCTCCCTTGTAGTAGTCAGTGAAAGGAAGAGGAGAAGTGGACACAAGTACCAACAAAAGAAATTTTAGTTCTGCATTAAGGTAAGAACTTGCACAATGACTCTTCAGCATTAATGATAAAGGCACATAGTTCTTCTCTATATCTTGATCTTGAACATCTACGTTTCACTACCCTTAATTGAACATTTTAATAACTGATTTTTTTTAATTATAAAAAAATTTGCTGAAAAGACTGAAAAAAAGGAATCAAACCTGAGATGTAAGCATTCATTAAAAAAATAATAACACAAGAAAATCATTGCTTTCTCTTTCCAATCAGGTTTGGAAAAGAAAATAATAGAAGTTTTTCAGCTTCTTCCCCATATTTTTTTTTTTCCAAACTACTCTGTATAGAATGGTGCTGATTTCAGATTATTTCAGATGTCTAAATAAAATCTACTGATTGTGGTTGTTGTTATTGCTAAAAGTTTCGTTGAATGCTTCCTGTGTAGTTTGGCCAATTTTATCCCTGAAGCTGTTCACAAGCAGTAAATATAGAACTAGTTCAACTTTAATTTCTCTTGTTCTTTTGTGGTCAGGATGGATTAGGAGGATTTGCCAGTCATTTATAAGGAGCAAAGGCATGCTGCTGTGCTCTTCTGGAGATGGTATTACTGTTCATCATATATATCACTGACTCTACCTAGCTGTTCAAATAAAGAATGTGGTCTGGGACTCATGCTGTTATATGCAATAGAAAAGTTGAAGAGGAACTTTTAAAGTTTTATTGACTTCTTGAATATCTGTAGGAGTTTGTTATCTCTGGTTTATGGTACAAAGTAATAGAAGTGAGTTTACATCAGGATTATTTTGGAAACAGTTGAAATCTGAAGTTAAAGGTGCATCTTGAAATGACGCTTAAAATGCAAGACTATTTAGGATCTCTTAGCAAATTGCATGCAAGATTTCCATGAGACCAAGATCTTTTGTAACTGTCTGAAAACTACCACATGTTTGTGCTATCATAATCAAAGACTTAGTCCACCTTCTTTCCTCAAAACGTTCCATTAGGCCATTTTCAATTGTCAAGAGAAACAACGCCGCATGGGTCAAATTGTAATAGAAATATGGGATAAATAGATTTTTAAATCAAAACTATGAAAACCGTTCAAACAGATTATAAAATAAACTTTGAAAACCCAAATACTTAGACCATAAAGCAAATTATAAGAGAAAACACTAAGTTTAGTGGAATTTATTTTATATGTATTTAGCAACTTGACTTTTTCAGGTTAAATTATATTTAATAATAATAGTAATAATAAAAGTGACAGGGATTTTCCTGTCTTAATATGGGGGATACCTCTTTTCCTGGAACCTTTTTAGATATTCCATCCAGACTCTTTTGGATGCTATTTACTGGATGCTGACCTCATCACACTTCCTCGGGTGTTCTATTGGTGATAAAAGGTGACAAAAGCCACCCGATGATCACTGTTTTCTAATGTGCATCACTAAACTAAAATCTAATCCCAAATTAATAGTATTGCTATAGTTTATCAAGATCTGATTCTATTTTAAAGATTGTAAAAGTTGCTCATATTCTTCTAAGGAGGTCTTTTAATAGTTTGCCACTTTTTGAGTATTATGTATGTTCTGTAGTGTCCATTGTGATCTCTTTCTGTTTGTAAGATTTGAAGTCAAGATGTTTTATTTTGAAGTTACATATTTGCCTGTTTAATTTACCGTTGTTCTGTTGGAATTCATTTTTAATTAAGAGTCTTTCAGATATTGTGGAAGTTTATTGACTAAGATGTCTGTTTTATATGACTAAAAATTACAGCCTTTGAAACTATTTTCTCTCTTGACTTACAATGAAGTATGAAGTGGCAGCCCTGCAAAAATGGATAGCATACTATCCAGATCGATGTATATGAAGCATGAGGTGTTTGTGTGAACAGACTGTAGCGCATGGAATGAAAGTGTTGCTAGATCATCAGATCCCTCCTTATGATATTTTTTTGCTTTTTTGAAAATTCGTTCGAAGCACAAGTCCAAACCTATATCATGAAATTGTCTTCCGCAATTGATACTTAAAAGACTGCATGTCTTGAGATGTGGGTTGAATGCTTCTGTATGTTCATTCACCTTATGCTACTACACCTTATTTTTTGTGCTTTACCACATACAATACATAGAGATGAAATGGGGGGAGAAACAGCTGCAAGTGATGATGGTGTCATTCTTCTGGTAACTGTGGAGAGAGAAATCATTTATGTGTGCTGCTGGCTTAGTCTGCATTCTTTCATTTTGTTCTGTATGGTAAACTGCTGTCAAGCCTCTGGATCTTCAGAATGGTGTTGTGAGACTGTTCCAGTTTCTGAATTCCTCACAAGAAAGAATTTAGGTTTGGGCAAAAATGTTAGTGATTTTGGGAGGAGTTTTTCTTAAGTAGACCTAGGCTAGTGGGGATCCATCGTTTAGCACCAGACTGCCACTGACTGCCACTACAGAATTTGACATAGCCCATTCTGATTTTTAAGTAATAAGCGTGGGAAAAAGTAAGTCTTCCCTGAGTTAGAGATGACATTGCTAAATGAGAATGAGTATAAATGAAAGGAAATCAGTGTATACCTTCAGCCATTCATTTTCTTTTCAGTTATACTATGGTTGGCCCAAGTCTGTGGATTTTAGAGTTGTAAAACCAATTTGGGCTCCTTTCTATGAAGGCTCCCTTCAAAATTGCAACGGCATGTCATCTGAGCAGATACAGAAGAAGGAGAAGATTTAGGGTCAGGAGAAGGATAGACCCAGGGTTATCCTTATCATAACCAGAGGGTATATGATGAACTGAATAACTTAAGGGCTACTCTGAGATAATAAATGGAGGCAAAATACAATAGGAGTTTGTGTTTTACTTTTCTAAAACCAAAATCTCTTTGATGCAAAATATTTCAGCCTTTCCTAGGCTGAATACAGACTGAGCATTAATAGGGTTACATTTTTATACCCAAGAAAGTAGAAAGAACAGGGTCTCCTTGAGACTAGCCTGCATTATTTTGCAGGCAGTGTATCAGCAGAGGCTGTACACCATGAAAAATAGTGAGTGATCTTCTTCAATATCCTATCTTGTGTTTTGCTTTATTTTTAGCTGCCTTTACTGATGTTACAGTTACAGTTTTCTCTTAGGGTGATTCACCATGTTAGACCACCTTTTTTATTCTTTTGTAGAGCTCTTAGTTTGTTCAGGTTTAATTTTCATGAATATAAATAATTTTATCTACCATATCCTGACTGTGTTTCCGTTGATGTCTATTCAGAATGGTGCTTTTACTCTTGCCTTTCCAGGATTTCAAGCACTGTAGAGCAAGTCTTTGAGTTTGATACAGTTCTTGGAGAATACCAGAAGTGGTTAAGCTGTTATCAGTTCCAAAGTGTTTAATGCCCGTCATGCCTCATTTCCTTCATGAAACAGCAAAGAACTGTGTACATTTCTCCTAATTTAATTTATACAAATTATGAGCCCCTACAGATTGGTATAGAACACATATTCAGTCAAAGATGTTCTGTAGTGAAACAACCAGTGGATCAGCAAAAGGTGAAATGTGACAAAGGCCTCATTGTTGAAGCAAGAAATTATTTACAGAATGGCTAAGTACAGGAGACAACATCTTGCATAACATGTTTAGCTGAGGAAGTGAACAACTAGTGAATGAGAGTGACTAGACTGCCTGCTGGTAAGGGGAGAGGATTAGGATGAGCTTTCAAGCAAAAGATTATAGTGTCTGGATTCTTATAAGTTCTAAAAGAGCAAACTATCTAAAGACGTTTTTTACCAAGACAAATCTAGCAACCATCCTGAGGAAGTGCTCTGCAGGTCTCCTGTGGTTATTAACGTATAAAAACTGTCTGAATGTAGCTATCTGCTAGGAGTAAGTTCTCTGGCAGAGACTCCTGAATATACTGTCTTTAGTAGGTACCACCTGGGAATTAACATATGCTCGAAGGCTTGAAACCATGACTGCTAACCTCCTAGGCAAGATGGAAAATGAGCCAGATGAGGGACTGGAAGGACTGTTGTGATTTAATGTTAGTGTGTGAAGATTCACTGGAGTCTCTCCTTCATGTCATATATATCTTTTATAAAAATTTGTTACTGTGATTTGTCAATTCGTGAAGTTTAGACTAACTAGTTAATGGATACCTTTAACTTAGGTTGCGTTCTATTTAAGGTAATTGAGATTGGCAACAAAGTCCTCATTTAAGAGGTGACATATGTGTACATATCCTGCAGTATCTTAACAAGTGTCCTACCTTCTCTTTCCATTGTGGGATAGGTTTCATCTTAGCTATGTAGGCCAGATAGAGTGCTGGCACTACGAGGATTGGGGTGACAGTACTGTTCCCCAGCAGCAATGAATAACTTAGGAGACTATAACAAGCACTGAGCTGTTGCATGACAAACAGATTCTGAGTGTCTTACAGAGCTCATCACAAGTGTTTACGTCCTTTCTATAATTA
The DNA here is from genome assembly GCA_013398115.1 of Falcunculus frontatus. NCBI lineage: Eukaryota > Metazoa > Chordata > Aves > Passeriformes > Falcunculus > Falcunculus frontatus. Next base: position 792,321 of record VZRV01008263.1, read on the forward strand.
TTTGTGTTATTAAATGCAAGTTGTGAGTCACGTCTTCCTTTTTCCTTAGGATGATAATCATCTTCAGCTGAGGCTGTCATCTTAATGGTGCTCCATTTCTTTATGTTGATCACAAGAATTGGAGATGGTAAAATTACCCTAAAGGCTAATTTGTAAGTTAAAAGACAAACCTGGATGAATTTGGAAGTCAGTGAATATGACAACAGTGCACCTGAATTTGGAAGGAAGCACAGCTGGAACAGCTAACCCAAATTGACCATAGTAACATTCCATACCATAAGATAATGTGCCTGGCAAAAAAATGCAGGGAAAGGAAGGGTAAGTGGGGATGCTGATGGTTTATGGTCTGTGTCTTTTCAAGTCAGTTATGTGTGTTGAGGCCCTGCTTACCAGGAAGTGGCTCAACTTCTGCCCGTAAATGGGAAGCAGTACGGCTTTGCTTCACTTATTAAACTGTCTTTATCTCTATCTACAGGTTCTCTTACTTTTGCTTATCCAATTTTCTCTGCATCCTCGCTGGGGAGGAGTAAGCGAATGAGCACCTTGGGGGTGCTTAGTTACTAGGCAGGGTCAACCTGTCCTACATAGTCTTGACCTGGAAGAGGGCCTCTGTTCCTGACCATGACGTTTGAAAATAGTGAATGTATTATAGGCTACTATATGCAGATCATCTGCACAAAAAAATTGACTATAATAATAGCTGCTTGCCTGTTGTGTCAGGTTCATAGAATAAAAAATCCCATAACAAATATATATGATTTCAGCATTGTTATTTTGCCTGAGAGAGGCTATATCTGAATGAGCCTCAAATCTGAGATATGCACATCACTGACTGTTCTGCCAGCTGGTGTAAAACTGCCAGAGCCTGGCTTTTTTTTTTTTTTTTTTTTTGATGGAAGCATTTTATTTAAATACGTGATGATCTTGTCCCAAAATGCTCTTAGTCTTTTCCTGTCCTTTCCTAAACTCTTTCAGTCTCTGAAGTCCCATGTGTTTGTGCATGCTGCATTTATTGTTCCCTAGAGCGCACAAGAATTAGTAAAGAAAAACTAATTTGAAGACAGGAAACAGACTTTCAGTTTTCAAGCCAGCTTTAAAACATGTTATTGTTACTTCTGTTCTTATTTTTAGACGGTAATTAATAATCCGTTTTTAATGTATTTTAACATTGTGCGTAGGAATTGCCTGTCTATTGTTATCTCCTGGCTCTTGATAAGGAGTTTCTGGTAGGAGGCCATGAGTTGAGACTAAACCTATGAACATTTGAGAGTTTCTCACCCCGGTGTGCCCATTCATGGCTGGCACCATTTGGCACTGTGCCCCATCCAGTTGTCTCAGTGACCTTTTGAGCTCCATTCCCTGCTCTGTCGCCGGTGTCTGCACCAGGTGTTTGAATGAACGTGTGGAGCCAAATGCAGCGGTGCGGGAAATGGCGCGCTGATGTCCCGTGGCTAAAGATGATGGATTTTAGATCCCTGGCTCCATTCAGGCAGCATGGAAGCTCAGTGCTTTGATACAGGGATTCATTAGCTCCTCACTCAGTGACAGTTTATGCAGAGATTTTAGTGTTGTTGCAGTTGTCATTGAACATTGTGAAGCCGATTAGAGACATGGAAGAAAGAACTGGTAGGGCAGTGTTGGCATGAATAGTAAATTTGCTGATTAGACCACAAGTTAGCCTGATTAGAGTTGCCAATCTGAAAATAATTTGGGGAGTTTGGCTCTCAAATCTGTTGAATTCAGCTGGTCAACAGAGTGAAAATTTAGAATTGGAGGAGATGGAGGACACTCAGAGGGAAGTTACATTTTGGTAACTTTCTGAAATCTGTCTTAAAGATATGGGCAACTAAGTACTATACCTTAAAAGACAGAGCTTTGCTGAGTCAAGGAAGCATTTACTAAGATAATAGTGATTTAGTATAGTGGACAGTATTTTTTCAGAATACACATCTACCCCTTTTAGTGTTGTACATCTGGCAAAGTCAGACACTAGTATTTCAGTCTGAGTGCAGAAATAAAAAAAATGCTGCTAATTAGAAGCAAATGGGATTGCTCACAAGAAAGATTCATCCCTAAGTATGCAACCTCTGTTTACAATACACTCTGGAGCTTGAAATGTGTTTATTTTGTCCAGGTTTGTCTTAGGATTCATTGTGGTTCTGTGAATTGCTATTAGGTGTTAAACGATCAAATCACAGAGTATCTCACAGTATCTATCCAAACACCCTGTATGGCAATAAATATTATGCTGTTGCTTGTTCTTGTACACTGTACAAACAAATACTGTGGTTTGCTTGATATTTATTTTACTCTCTCTTGTGACTGTAGTATTTAGGTAGAATATGTCATCTAGGGCTATATAATATAGCATAATTTCAATAAAACCTGAGATGAATTGCCTTTCCTGTTTTCCAGTACTTTCTCTTAGTATTTCGGAACTAATCATTGTCACACAGTCTTGTCAGTGAGTGAAAAAACAAGGAAATATTAGGAATACTTTTTTTGATGCTGAGAAAATTTAGATTCTGCTTCTTAATATTGTTCTTTTAAATACTAAATACAAAGGAGCTGAAGTAATATGAAGTTTTTTTCTGGCTGAGTCAAAGAAATAAGACCATCTCTAGTGAAGTTTTTTGCTTGAAATAACCAAGACTCGAACAAGATAAGTGTAAGGTTTTCAGTACTCATTCCAAAAGAGACTAAAATCTTTCATATTTGTAGATTCTAACAACTGGCAATATAGATTTTTGTCCTTTACAAGAAGCTTTTAACTTACAAGCTTGGTCAGACCAACCCATCTTCTGTATGCTTGGATAAATTGCACTAATAGGTTCTAAATTAAATCTGTTTGCAATTAAAGCCTTTATCACCTTCTCTATGGTTGCATCAAAAAAATAAAATAAAATTCTTGATCTTCATGTTAATGGATAGCAGCAGAGTACAATAATAATTCACTGCACATGTAGACATACTGAGTACTACTCAAAGGCAATTAAACAAGGGCAATTGTCAGTATAATTTACCCCAGCTTGGTATCTGATGTAACCTTCTCATCAAAGGTTAACAACTGTTTCATACTACATCAGCTACGGCGAAATGAATTATTTCTCTGTTAAGCCTCTAGGAAGAACATCCTAAACAGGAACATGGTATTGAATCTTATGAGGAAAAAAAATATGAACTTGATGTAATCCAAGCAATATTACACATTGTTTGCACTATGACTTGAATTTTATAGGGTTTCAAAACTCAATGCAGGGAAAAGATAACTTGATCATTGATATGCAGCTGACTGAGATGGAAATCATCTGTTCTAGAGAACATGAAAGACTAGTCCTGCACAGTTTTGTATAATAAATGAAAGGCAATTTCCCCTTTTCCTATTCTACCAGGACACTGAAGAGACAATTTTGAGGAGAAAACACACTGGAGTTTGGCTAAAATTTTAGCATTCAAATTCTTGTGAGTTTCTCTCACCATGAGTTTTCAAGAAAGGGCCACAGTTCCTATTCAGAAACATTGTTCTAACAGTTACTATAATGCCTAAAACATACTTTTGCATGTAATCTTAGAACAGCTATATAAACACATCACCATATCTCTTTGAAAGGTAGACATAAGCATGCTTATCAAATGAGAAAATTGAGGCTTTAGAGATTAAATGATGTTGGGCTGTTGTCTCAGAACTGGAGCTGGTTGGCTCTGAATGTTCATCTTTTCTTAAATCAGAAGTCTTCAAAGTGCTCCCTTTTCCCTCCCCTAAGAGGCTCAGTATCAACAGCTGGGGGAAGGCAGTGCCCTTGGTAAGCAGCTGTTGCCCACACATCTGAGAACTGATTTTACAGCAGCAGGTGCTGTGTGATGTTTTTTTGTTGCTTGTTTTTCCTAAGTGTGCGTGGAGCCTGAGCTTGCTTAGCTTGTGTGTTGTTGGGATCAAGGCAGAAGTGGTGTTATTTGTGCTAATAAGCCTCCCCCATTAGTTAACCTTTCAGTACATAAAGCATGATTGAACTGAAGGATTCCTGCTGGTTTGAAAGGCTTTTATGGTAAATACATGATACAGGCGTTTTCTGCTTCCATCTCCTTATGTAAAAGAAGTGTGATAGTGGGACGCAGAGGCTGTAAAGACTTCAACAATCTGAAAGCAAGTTGAAGTAAAGCTTATGTAGTGTGAATATTCTCTTAAATATCTTGGCATAGCTTTTTTCCTGCTACATTTAAATTCTTGGTGCATTGTTTAAGCAATTTCTAGCCTACAGAAAAAGACTGCCTCATATAACTGGTATAATTTGGGCCAGTGCAAAGCATCAGCTGAGCACATTTTTACCTATACCTGATAATCAAGTATATTACTAGCTCTGACTGTCCAAAGTTACTTTCAGTGCACACAGCCCTTGTTTTAGCTTATTCTTTGTTCTTGTCAATTACTGATGTTAAGAGTGCAGTTTCTGGAAGGTGGGTAATAGCAGTCATTAAGCATGAAAAAGAAAAGTGTCTTATACTGACTCAGGCTTACTTTGGTATCTTATCATGCCTCTTTTATTCTATTGTTTTTAGAAAATCTCATCTGAAATCAAGTACCACATGCAGGATTTCAGGTTTTGGATCATTGAACCCCTTTAGTATGTTACTGCTCAGCCTTAAAGAGATAGTGGGATTAATCAGTTCTGTAGGGAGCCATGTTCATGCTTCTAATATGCTATCTAAACTAGCAATAGGAATGAGATCCACTAACTTTACAGGCATTTCCCCCTTTTTAAGGGGAAAGGATCTGGTCTGTGTCTTTGGGTGCATTGCTAAACAATTCTTACAGATATTTTTGTCACCAGCAGATCATCCTTTCATAGAAGGTATATTGTATCCTAAATATATTCAGATAGTCTAGGCCCTCAATGAACAATGATCTTTTGCTATAGTTCAGGTGCACAGCACATGCTGCAGCATTGCAGATTAAGTAACTGTGTCTTCTGTGCGGAACAGAGAGGTTAATACAGACTTTCAGGAGTAGCTACTGGATTTGCATTGTATAATGAGCTGGGCAACATGTGGAAAAAAATTTGGGATGTGCCGGAAGATACTTAAGCTATTAGACTAGGAGATTGTGAAAGAGAGGTAGGGGTTCCCTTTGGGTGGGATTTTCTGTGTGGTGTTGTACCAATATACTGAAGCCTATGTCCGCAGCATCCATCATTCCAGGGATCACTGCTAAGACTTGCTTTTTCACCCTTACAGTTTTGGGAAGGTTTGACAAGAGGAATATAGTCCATTGTTCTGTTACACTGAAAAGGCTTTCCTGCCATGTGTTAAAATCTAACTGTACTGATTCTGTCCAGTTGTGAGACTAGAAAATTTTCTTTTTGTATTTATTATTTGAAGAACTTGTAAGTCTCTGCATGTACAAATCTTCTCTGTTTCTTTTATTGCAAAAGTTTACTTCTTATTGTTGTGCTTCTCCACCGTATTCTTGTCTTCTCTCCTCTGTGTTTCTGTGAAGGGAAGGAGACTGTGGTTTCTCATTTATATTTCTTTAAAACTTAACTTTTGGGAAGCCAAATTAACTATAGTCCTCCTACAAGTGTTACTGTTAACTACCTTTATTTTTTTCAAAGGAGATTAGTTCAATTTTGATTGGAATCTGTAGGTAAAAAGGCGTATAGTTCCAACTATTTTACATGTTAGAAAACTGTTTTGCTTGAAACAGGTTTAAAAATCCTCATTAGTTTTTATTCTGATGAGAATTTGTTTCCTGTATTCCCTTTCTGATGGAAAAATCACTGGTTTTAGGGCTTCACATATAGATGAGGTTTTCGGTGTTGCTGGGTGTGCATCTTGATTTAGGAACACAGAACAGGGAAAGGACTATCTAGGTTATCAAGTCCAGTCCTCTACCCTCATAGCTGTACCATTGCAGCCTCTTTTCTGGCTGTATCAGATCTACCTCATCCCTTCTGGTTTTGCTATTTCTCTTGAAATGCTGTTCTAAAATCAATTTTTTCCTTAGATTTAAAATTTAACTTATTTTCAAGCCTATATGTATTCGTACACATCAGTTTAACCTTCATTTGTTTCGTGCCAATATTGTCCGTCAGCTCTTCTCTGTTTTTTGAAGTTTACCTGTTGGTGGCATTTACGGAGAATTGTATTGCCTGTGCATTGTGTCAGTAACTCCCCACCAACCCCCCCCCAGGCTCTTCTGGGCTATCTCTGCATTAGAATGGGTCATCATGAAGATATCCCAGGACTAATGCAAATTCAAACATACAAGTCCACAACCTGCAGGTGCAGACAGGTTTCACTTCTTTTGCACCTGAATGTTCAGCTGTGCTTGGGAGGATTTATTCACACACCAAATACGCACTGCTACTTTCTTGTAGACCCATTGAAAGCCACCCAGGGTCTCTTTGGTTCTGAGCTCGGTTGGCTGTGTAGACACAGCTGGGTGCATCTGCACACAAATATCATCCAATCACATCTGTTCCAAAATCCTTTTACAGCAGTGGTGTGATCAGTTTAAAGGATGTGTTCTTAACCAAAACCTTTCAGTTGCCTCCCAGTGTGGTGGTGTTCATCAAAACGTCATTACTTATTACATGTGATTATTTTCTTAGAACTTATTTTTCCAGGTTTCAGTGACAGCTGGTATTAAATGATAATGCCGAGTTAGAAGGCAGAGGGGCTGTTCTCTGGTTTACTGTTGTCTGTCGAGGAAAAAAATAAGGAATTTTGACGCATTAGATGGCATGTTGACTCAGTTTATGAAACCTTTATCAGAGGACATCATGTGATATGTAGTCTCAAGCCTTGCAGTGATTCCCAAGATGGCTATTAATGGGCTTGTGAACTTGTGAATAGAGATTGGTAAATCTGGCCTTTGAGATAATTGAAAAGACATCACTTGTAATGTGAGAAGTGGCACTGGAGGATGATTGCTGCTCTTTAGGGACAGAGGCAATACGTTGTTGCACACAATTTGGAAGCAAGGCACCCAGTATTGGTCTACTTTGGCCACGTCTTAACATCCCTTGATCAGATGCACAATGCATTTCCTGCCTGTCCTACTCCTATCCCCCTCCTCTCAGAAGAGCTATTTCTTAGCAGACTCATTTAATTTCCTCAATGAAAAGCTTAGATTACAAAACTGGGTGTGAAAAGAAGCTAGGAAAACAAAAGATTTATAGAGGCACAGGGAAGGAGTATTTTGCCTTTAAAAATGCAGAAATAGGCAAAAGCAGGAATGTGAGCTGCTTTGCCCACCTCATTTAGGTACTGCATAGTGTTTTCAATATTGTTCTCTGCATAACACCTGGCCTTAATCTGACACACGTCATAATGACCAAAGTGGTGATAATCCAGTAGATTTCTCAGTATTGCTACTGTGAGATGTACATGGTGCCTGATTCTTGTTTCTTTCTTCTTTGAATTTCATTGTCTTCAACGAAAGTGGCAAATTGTTGTTTTAAATAACTGTTAAATATATCAAGGTTGGGGCAAACTTTTTTTTCAATAGAGGAATTATGAGTATAAAATCCCTTCACTACCATTCATAGAATTCTCAGAATCATAGATTATCCTGAGCTGGAGGGGACACACAAGGATCATCATTTTCTGCTCCTGGCCCTGCACAGGACAGCCCTAAGAATAATGCCATGTGCCTGAGAGCATTATGCAGTGTAGTATTTGGCTCATGATGCATCTTCGCCGGTGCTTGCTGAAAGAAATTCCTGAATTGAAGCTACCCATGAAGGTGGTGCTTGATAGTTACTGCATAGAAGCAAGTCTGCTTCTTTGAACATGAAAGAAAAAAATTAATTAGCTTGTTACAGAAGCTTTTTGGCTTTCACATTTGCACTTCTGTGTCAAAAGCTAGCCTTTTCCTGGGAGAATGAGTTGCACTGCTTCTTTCCCAGAACTGCTGAGACAATAAGTGGTTTTGGGGTTTGGAGGTCACTCATATCACCTGGGCAAGGCAAAGTCCAAAGAATACATTTGAGCTAGTTAAAGAGCTCAAAGCTTTAGCTGCTGAGCGTTGTTCAGTGTTTTTTAAGAAGTCATTAATTTTTAATCTCCATGTGGTTTTACTCTAGTACAACTAGAACCATTTTTTTGTGCTTCTTGCCTATTGGAGTAGGTGATAAGTTCCTGAAACCAGGCAAATGTGGGGTAGAGTGAGTTCATCTGAAGGGCTGTGCTCTCTGGTGGGATTGTTGCAGTCTGTCTTTTGTCAGGTGTGATGGTTAGTGACACGGACTCTGTTCACTTGAAGTATATTTTTGACCAATGGAAGAATAGAAGGGAAAAGGTTACTCTTGTCACTTGCTTAATATGAGAACAAAAAAAATTACTTCCTGCGTAATTTAGGACTTTTGGTTTGTCTTGCCTGTACTAAAGAGTCTGTGGTCCACATCACTACCAAACTGCACTATCTTGGGTGTATAAATTAGGTACAGAGATGACAGGGACCCCTAGAAATTATAGCATAAGTGGGCAGATATCTGCAAAAGTAAATTAATCTGCTGCAGATGTGATATATCCACAGATATGAATGCACCTTGTTTAAACACTGCTGGGAGGAACAAGAGGGGTGGTTATGCAGCCATCTGAATTATTTAATCACGTATGTAAAACTGTGTATTGGGTGTAAATGTGGGCAAGGTGGAAGCTGCAGGGTGACTTCTGTGGGACAAGACCAAGGTATGCCCCATGCCAAAGTCATCTGGCTTCAAAATGGGCCCACGGCAGGACACAGCTGAGCCTGTCAGCCACACCAGTGTCACCTGTGGAAGTACATTCAGGAAAGTACAGAAAGCCAAGAACAGGGTGAGGTTTGAGGAAAGGGTGATAGACATCTGAGGTGAAACCAAGGTGAGAGGAGGAGGAGAAGGTGCTCCCTGGCAGAGCAGATTATCCACTGTAGCCTGTGGAAGACCCTATGCTGGAACAGATGGATATTCCAAAAAAAACTGGCCTGTGGAGAGTCCACTCTGGAGTAGAGGAAAAATGTAAGAAAGAAGTAGCAGCAGAGAGGAACTGCTGTGTACTGACCGTAACCCCCCCTTCCATGTTCATTGCCTCACTGAGGGGACTGTGTGTAGCTTGTGGTGATAGCAAGGGCAGGGGACTGAAATCTGCAGTGAAGGAGTAAAGTTGAGCCTGGGAAAGGGGGTGGAGAGGTGTTTTCCTTCTGTTTTAATGTTGGTCTTTTTTCTTCCTGCTAACCAAACCAGTAAATAAATAAATACACTTTAACTAGTAGTAAATTAATTTCCCCCAGCTGCATCTGTTCTGTCCCCAACAGTAATTGGAAAGTGATTTCCCTATCTTTATCTTGAACCATGAGCCTTCTTGTTCCTATTCTCTTCAGCATAAGGGAGGACAAACTAGGAAGGAAAGTGAGCAAGCAGCTAGGTGAGAGTTTGGCTGCCAGCCAGGTCTAAGCCACAGCCCCTACAAAGCATTAGTGGGACAGTTATGAGCAAATGGGAGACTAAAATTCCTTCAATTCTGTTGTTGGTAAACCTGAATCTGCTCCATATGGAATGGCTGTATTTGGCCCTAAAAAGTACTTTGAATCTAAAAAGTCAAGATAGTTGAGGGTATCTGCCTTAAAGACAATACATTTAGGCTTCCAGGGGTCATCACTGCATCTCATGCTGTCCAGGTTTGTGCTGCTTCTTATGATTTGTGCCTCCTGCGTCCCTTTCCATGTCAGAGGTGTAAGCAGAGTATGGATGGTGTGCTTGGAATTGTGTTGTAAGGACTGGCTCATAGATTATAGAAAATTTGTAAGAAGCCGTGGAATATAACTATAGTCATTTAGAAGTTTAAAAGAAAATAGAAACCCTCACCAGATCTGGAAATAATTTTCAAAGTATAAAAGGACTACTGCTTGAAGGTAAGAGGGTGCTTTATTGTACTAATACAAACAACTCAGTTGTCTTACTTTTTTGAAAGTGTTTTGATTATTTTTGATAGAAACAGACTATTCTTTGGAGAATTTTCACTGAGATCAATATTAGATCTGAAGGTCTGTAATGATAGTGTCTTACTAAAACCCCTGGTAGTTTTTGTTGTTGAATTTCTCTTTTACTCATGTCCTCTTTGTTTGACTGATAGAATTATCTAAACGTGGTTAAGACCAGCATGAAGAAGCATATCTTTTTAGCCTATGTGTGTGCTAACTTATTGCCTGTTTCTGCCCCCACATTTGGAGTGCTGGGGGATTCCCTCAGGCTTTGGAAGCTCATTGAAGGGTTGCCAAACTGAGGAAAAGTATGGTTTCGTATAGATCAAGGGAGTATAGTCTTAAAAATACGGGGATAAGGGGACAGTGCAATAGTCCATTTAGAAGGATGAAATGGACATTTCTCCAAGATCCTCTATGAACATGCAAGTTAATGTCTAAAATGGTCCAGGACTTCCTGAAACTTTATCTGAAGAAGGGTGACAAACATCAGCAGAAACGTATTTGCAAACACTAATTTATTTAAAGTGGAAGGTAAGATAAAAAGAGATATAAGATTAGTACAATGGTGGGGTATCTTCTGTAAAATTTCTGTAAACTTTTGCCTTGGAAAATGTTCTGTCTACACTGAACAGTCAAGCAGTGGAATTACCTGAGGGTAAGTTTTCTCTGGAGGATAAAAGCTGAACTTTAAGACATTAAGTATTACTAAAGATAAAGTTTGTTCCGTAGATCTTTGATGCAAAAAGGAATAGAAAATTTTTTGAAGCAGAAGGAATAATAATGCACATTCAATAGGGTTTGGTTTTTTTAGGTAGGCTTAGGTCATTTTTAATGACCTTAGAGGGGAGGAATATGATGTCATTTTGCCAGTTCATGACAATTTTGTATACTAGTTTATTATCTAGTGTTTATTATATAACATCAGTATGTGATGTTATATAATAAACTTATAGTCATTAAAGTTGGAAGTTAAAATTGATCTATGATGACACAAACCATAACCCGAGTATGATGAAAAGCACCTTTAAATTCTGAAAAATGGCAGTGGAAAAGTAGGCAGCATCTAGCAGTAATGAAGAATCCCAGAGAAGGAAAAGACCAAGGTAATCATCATTTCCTCTCAAGACAGATTCTGTGTTGCGTTTCCTAAGTCTTTTTCCTTTACTCTATAGTTAACAAATGATGATGATTTTAGCACTTTGTATAAGTGATGATTTCACAACTGAGTAGGCTTTCATCTTTAACATGGCAATAAAATCTTAATATAAATTGTTAAAAAGGCATGTTTCTATTAACATTTCTTAATTAAACATTTTTCTTCAATGATAGATTTATTTTGCAAGGGAAATAAATTTCACATATGTGAGGACAATTAATAGAAACTCTGCTCTCATTTTCTGAAGATCATTTTCCCTGCTAATATTCTGACATCTTTCAACATTGTCTATGAGTATTCAAAATTACCTGTCTGTGGCAAACTCCTGGCAGGTTCTTTATGTCATAGGACGCATATATTATTTGACTGATACATTTACTTTAAAACAGCTGTTGCTGTAATTTTTCTTTATTAAAATGCAAACCTACATAAAAATCTACTGTGTCTCATGGTTCAGTGCTTCATTACCAACAACACTGAGTGACTCAGATGCAAGACCAGAGTCCAGTACAATGCAGTGGTCAGGAAGGTTCTCGAGGTCTGAAGTAGTTTCATCTTCTGTCTTCCATCACTTTGAATTTTTCCTTAGAAGTCTTCTGTCTGAAAATGTGTTTGATGTTTTCCTTCTTTGCTTGTGGGATCTAATCATATAACCAGAGTAATACAGTTGCTAAGAGATGTCATCAGCCCTAAAAACCTGTCACTGACTTATAAATACTTCTGGATATGGAGAAAGAGAATAGTGGACCAACTGATTAATAATTGATAGCCTTCATTAGTGGCTTCAACTCTTCTAATTAACCTTCTGTTTCATCTGAAACATGTCTACATTTTCAGGTCAAGCACTCAGAGTGGGATACACTGAACTGTCAAAATGAAATATGAAGTGATGGGCTGGGAACTCCAGAACAGGTTACACACAGTACTGGGAGACTGAGACAAGTTCTGTTTAAAATTCACTATTGTACTCCAGCTTCATTCCATACACTTCTATTATAATTGCTTTTTGGATCAGTTCACCTGTAATTTTACAGCACGTGTGTAAAATGAGGTGTGTAAAAGATGTGTGATAGGAGAATATTTACTGATCTTGGAATCCTTTATGGAAGAGCCTTGTATGTGCCATGAGAGGGGCTGGAATGCTTGCATTGTGCACAAACCTTTCTATGAAGCTCCGTGTCCAGCCCGAGGCAGAGTATGCACAGAGTTACATTCTTCCTCACTGCTATATTTTGCTCTTCTGCCCGGTATTCTCAAAATATGTATGACTAGTTTCCATGTCATTTTCAAACTGCATGCTTTTAGAGAGTGATTTTTGTTCCTGCCCAGTACTCCCGCACACACAGAGTAGACTTAGAGGGCTATAAGGTCTACTGCCGGCTTGGGTTGTTGCTTACTAGCTGACATTGAAAATGAGGACAAAAGAACTAGTAATTGCTGTGCCATCTTTCATTTAATCTTACTGGGCTGATTTTGTATTTGTTTAAAAGCAAGCCTTGTTGTTAGATTTTATTATACTGGTATAAATAAATGCCTGGGGTTTTTTAAAGGTAAAACCCCATGGAATGAATCTCAGAAAAACCTACTTCAACAACAATCAGCACTGTAGCAATAATAAGGAAATATAGGAAAACACTGTATCAATAAAGGGGAACTATTATCAAGAAATTGAAACAAATTCACCCCGGGAAAATCACATGAATTCACAGTAATTATCACTCTCAAATTCAATCTAAGCTGAGTGTGACCAAAGCAGACTGACCCAAGTATAGTTTAATGGGAAATAGTTGATGCTTCAATAGCCTAAATGAAGAGCTGATTCAGGCACCATTCAGAAAGAAAGGCTGGTTGGAGCTATTGACATTTTTGCTTCTCTCTGCAATTATAAGAAACATTATTGCCACCTCTTGGAAAATGATTAAAATAATTGCTATCTCTTTGTTCTCCTCCTTCGACAGCAATCACTGGGTGCCCGCTTCCTTCTGTGTCTTGATGTGTTACGCTTTGAATCTTTTTTTGCCAGGGAAAAAGCTGGTCTCAGCATAATTGGGCCATTTCCCTGTCACAGTAGCTTCCTTTTGAATCTTGTTACTCTGCACGGGTTGTGATGAGGTCAATTGTATTCAGTCAAATGGCTGAGCAGATAAAAAGTGTGCAAGAACAAAGTACCTGCTGTCCATGCAGGTTGGAATGAAAGTGTGGAAGGACAGTCTTGGGTAAAGGGGTCCCTTTGCTAGTTTCAGCCAAGCTTTACCTAGTTAGGACTCACACTCACCTGAATTTTTCCTGCAAAGAGAAAAATTAAGTGACCTTGTGATGTACAAGCCACCAATCATTATCATTAATATCATGCATGATGATTCCCTGATGGTCGTTTCAAAATTTAGCATCTCTCTGTACTCACTTGCTGTCACAGGTAAGTATCTGTATATATTCATGCAACATCGTTGCTTGGTACCACCGAACCATTGCCAGATGACCTTGCCATATCATACAAGTTGTTGCAACATCATAATGTGAAACTATCTCAGATTGATGTGGGGCCACGACCCGGCACAGTGATTATTGATTCAACATTAGGGTTCAGGCTCATACCTGCTGTGCTGTTGCCATCATTATTGACTCAGGAGCATGAGGCAAGGTCATTCTGTGAGACATTACAGACCAATGTTGAGATCCAGCCTCTTTGCATATTGATGCAATGCTATTATCTGTTGTTATAAGCTAGTTTATGTCTCTGTGGAGATTATCAGATGTTTGAAGCAAAGTTTCCTCTTACTTGTAAACTATTATTAAGATATTGTAGATTGATTGTCCTGTATTTAGCTCAGCTAGAGTTATTTTTCTTGCTAGTATCTGGTACAGTGCTGTGTTTTGGGTTCAGTATAAAAATAACATTGATAACACACTGATATTTTAGTTGTTGCTGTGCAGTGCTTACCTTAATCAAGGACTTTTCAGTGTCTTATGCTCTGCCAGAGGGGAGATGCACAAAAAGCCGGGAGGGAGCATGGCCAGGACAGCTGACCAGAAATGCCTGAAGGGATATTCCATACCACAGAATGTCACACTCAGTATATAAACTGGGGGAACTTGGCTGGGAGGGGACAATCCCTGCTGGGGTCAGGCTGGGCATCAGTCAGTGGGTGGTGAGCAATGGTATTGTGCATCTCTTGTCATTTTGGGGGTTTTATTCCTCTCTCTTTTTGTTATCTCCCTTTTCATTGCAGTTACAATATTTTTTATGTTTTGCCTTATTTCAGTTCTTAAACTGTTCTTATTTGAACCCACAGATTTTGCTGTTTTCCAGTTCTCTTCCCCATCCCACTGAGGTGGGGGGGCTAAAAATGAGGGGGCATCTGGACAATACTTGGTTGCTTGCTGGGGTTAAACCACAACAGTAATGCTTTAGTGTTATTATGTACTGATGTTCAAAAGGTTATAAGCTCATCAGTACTCTAGTGAGCCAAGCCCTCATCTGTTGACAGTGTATCTCCATCTCTACTGTCACCACCAAGGCACACAGATATATTAGAAGATCATTATTAAGGAACAGAAGTCTTAAAGTCAACAGTTTCCATGGGTTTGGGGCAAATTTATTCTCCTTAGTAAATTGTACTTTGATACATTGTTTTGCGAATTGCGTTAGCACCAGATGGTATTTCATTTTCTCACACATAGTTCCTTTTGTTTTAAGTTGCAGTTGTGAATGCTCAGTATTTCTACAAATCATCCTGGGGCCTATAGCTGGCAAATAAAAGTGAATAGTAAAACAATTCAATTTACCCATTTTGAGTATCTGACCATGCAAATACTCTTCTCTTGTGTGTGTAGTACTTCCTTGGCTTTGACTAAAACTAGCAAATGACCCAAAAAGCTGAGATTCTACCATGGAACATCTCCAGGCCACAACAGGGCTAGAATATTAGTGATAACTGCACTTTCTTTTGCTACTTGAGCACAACACAGTAACTGATGGGAATAATGTTGTTTTTGTTGTAGCTGTGATGTCCTAAAGATCAAAGCAGGATTTGTATGTTGGCAATAACTTTTATTAGACCGCCTAGCAGATGAATGTCTGGAAGCTTTCAGGGAAATGAGGTTTTCTTCTGAAAGCCGTAGTAAAGTAACGTTTTTTTCCCTTTGGGACATGAAGAAAGGGCTTATATTTCCCTAAAACTTCATTTTCCTAGCTATACTATGTATCAGTCTAATAAACGATGTCACCTCACTCAGTAAGTTGTTAATGTTGTGAGCAATCACTTAAGTGAGTTGAGAGAAATGCTTGAATCAGTTTCTCACAAATATTTGTTTAAAGTATAGAAATGTTGTGGTTTGGGAAGTCTTGGGGGCTCTTCCTGACTCCAAAGAGGGAATAGTATTAAGAAGCAGATATTCTTTTGAGACTAAAACTTCATGAAGCAAACAACCTAAGGCAGACAGATAGTATTGGTGACTTCAGCCTAAACATATTTCCTTTTGCAATGGTAATAGCTTGAAATAAGTTATTTTAATGGGAAATGTCAAGCACCTATATTAGGAAGAAGCCTGCTCTGTAATGGTTTTAATGTAGTAGAACTATCTGTTGTTTCTATTCAACTTACCCTTCACTCAGGCTTTGAGTAGTCCTCATTAATGTAGTCCTCGTTCAGAAGTTGCTTGGTAATATTGTTTTAGATAATATGATCTTGCAGAAGCATATGTCAAACACTGGATTATGCTATCAAATAAATAAGGCAAGTCAAACAGCATGATGACAAAAAGGCAGGGGATATTTCTTCTTGTTGCTAATTAGTAGTGATACAAAAGGGGCAGAGAAGTGGCAATGAGTAGTTAAAGAAGCCTTTCATTAGCAGTGTGCTTACACATGGCCTGAAGCTTGTTGAATATTTTTGAAACAAATACTGCTTCATTATTCCTTGAGGTTGCATAATTATTCTTCTCAATAACAATAATTTCAATATCTGGCAATTGGTTGCCTTTTTTTTTTTTTTTTTCCTCCTCTTACAATTTTAATTTACTCACTTCATTTGTTGACTCTTGCTTTATGCAAGTTTGTGCCCCTTGATCTCCAGGGGCCTACAGAGAAAAATATCTGCATATCCCAGTTCACATTGTTAATAAATGAATAAAGCTATTTGGAAATGTACCAGAAATCACTGTTAGAAATACATAAATAGAATTAGTGAATAGGCCACAAGCAAGCACCTCAGCCAAGAAAGAATGACTAACTTTGACTGGAGTTCACTGGGGTGGCGTAATTGTCTGTAAAACCATATGTATCATATTACCACATAGATTTAACACTCCTATTATAGATGCTCTTATCAGAATTTGGACTACTTTGCACTGAATGCTACAATCCAGTCTAGGGTCTACATTTTATTAGTTCAATATTTGAGTTTGCCCTCAAAACATAGTGGTTTAACTTGTCTATGTTGGCTTGGTTGCATGCACACACACAACATGGAAGCTTCCAAGATTGATGGCTTATATAGGAGGACACAAAATAGTTTAGGTAAAGTATGTTTCTCAAGTGTGTTTGAGAAAGCCATCCTATAATGTCAGTAGGCAAAATTGGATAGTGTGAAGGTTTTTTTCTGGCCTTTTTTCCCCCCGTAGCACTATGGACATTATAATACTGCATACAAGTGTGAAGTCTAACTGTAGCCGTAACCAGACCATTTTGTGTTGCATACATTGCTTCCATTCAGTACCTCAATCTTTCATTCAAAGGATCATCTGTTTGAGCATAATGGACAACCATGAGAAAAAATACTTTCGAGTCTCCTTAAAGTGATTAATGATAAAGACGCTCAGAGATATTGATTTACTTGAGTTGTTTTATGGATAGGAAGGTGAAGTTTCTTACTGTGATCTTTTGTCAGCTCCAATGTGTTTCCATGTTGTATTTTGCTGTGAGGACAGCTGAACTGGATGTTCAAAATCCAAGAAGGAATTTCTGTTGGTAACTCTGATGGATTTTTGGTGGTGCAGATATTATCTGCAAGGAACCAAAAGGAAAGCATTCTTCCACCCAAACACGTTTCAAAAAGGCTCAAGCATATGCATCCCCTAGTACATAATGCACCTGAGATCAACGGACTTAGTTACTTTAATAAGGAAGAACATTTAAACCCCAGCTGATGCTGTCATGCAAAGGGTTTTGAGGAGTAAGAGTGTGTATGTCCAGGATGGAGGGGGTGGGAGGGATGATTACATTTGGGCCTGCAGATAGGGGGAAAGTTATATTTTCAATAGAAGAAAAATGCTTTTATGTAAACTGCTCCACATCCTTGCCTTCAATTCTAACTTGTAGCTTCAAAATCCTGCATGTGGGCTTTCTGATTGTGGATATTTTTGGAGGAGTTCATGCAAGATAGCCCCTTGGGCATTAGAGGTGAGAGAGGAATGAAGCAGTGAAGGGAATTTTTCCCATCTAAGAGTAACTGAAACTAAAGTGAAAAAAGATCCATCTGTATTTTGAAGAGAGAGCAAATGAAGGAAGAAAAAAAAGAAAGAACGCTCCATGGTACCATTATGCATTTCTATGAAGATCTGAAGAGAGAAAGTTACAGTAATTGGTAATGAACAATACCTCCAATTTTAATGAACAATACCTCCAATGCATGGAGAATTATCACCAAAGAAGTGGCAGATGCTGAACACCACACCTTTAAAGTAACGGATTTTTGCTTTTTTTGATGTTACTAGCATATGTTACCACCTTTGTTTCCTGATTGGCTTTTTGCTATAAAAGTATTTCAGTAACAAAAAATTAGATGGGAGGTGGCGTCTGAATTCACATGGTTTGCAGGCAGATTTGAGCCTGGAGTTGATTGTAACAATACAATGAAATGGACTTGCCATCTTTCAGCTGAAGTTTACAGCAAAGCTGTCTGAGAACTAATTCACTCCCAGCACACCTCTGAAAACACTGAAACCCAAAAAATTCCCTATATACCCCCACGAGAGTATATCCATGCTATTTCTAGAACCAGCCCTGCTAATGAGATATGATAGAATCACATATTCTTCCTTTCTGCATTCAGTCTGGAAGATACCTGTTCCTCTGGTGCATTCAGACTCAGTGTGTTGTTTTTACCCCGGACATGTAGACAGGAGCTTTGTGGTAGATTTTCAAAAAAACATGACCCGTAATTTTATGCCCTTTGTGGCATCTCCACCTGCCTTAGTGATCACCTTATTCTCCAATATACAGTGTGACGGCCAGTTACAGAATAAACATTTAGGAGTTATTTTTAAGGCAGCTACTGCTGACAGCTATGCTATGATCTCAGTGTGCAAATAGATTTAAGCCTAGAAGGGGTTTCCAGCCGTTATTAAAGTTTGCATGCTGTGTGTGAACTGCTTCCAACAGATGAGCAGGGGTTTAAGTCTGTTATGCTGCAGTGATGCCTTTAGTCATATCCCTTGGCTGACAATTCTATAATGATGCATTTCCTGTTAAAGAACATGGGATACCCATAATAAAGGGAAATTCCAAGTGTTCACGACATTGTTCTATAGGTACATAGTAACTCTTGGTGTCTTTACTGATTTCTGCCTTGATGGCAGTTTGAATTATATCCCAGGTATTATTCATCTAAAATTAACATCTCATCTCTTTCAATAGGCTTTCTTCAGCCTCTCTTCTTTCAGTGGTACGCCTCGATGATTATATGGGCTAAAAGTATTCCCTTTTATTACTTGATAAGGGTATTTCTTTTCTTTTTCATACCATAAATGAAGGTCAGGTCAGGTTCCCCGTGACCTCAGAAATGAATTGTTTTTCCTCAGATATTCAGTTGGCAAGACATACCTGTTGTTTGCTAAAAGATGGTGCTTTAATCTAGAGTTAGTCTCACCAGTTCTTCCTTCTTTGCAGGCAAATTTTTTTTTAGAAGGCACTGTAGCATTGGAATAGGCTGTTAGGTGTCTATGCATTGTTTGGGTTCTTTGAGGTAATGAATATCTAGCTGACCCTAAGAACAGCCTTGCACATACTTCCAGTAATGCAGCAATGCTTCTATTAAATAAAATGGGCAAAATGAGGTAGAGGGGTGAGCGATTTACCTTAGATTTTACAGCACTTCGCTGGCAAGGCAGAGTGCAGTAGTTCTGGCTTGTACAGATGCATTCTCAAGAGAAATATTCCTCACTACAAAATTAAAAGGGGTGGTGTTCAGCTTTGGAGCCAGTGTCTTATCCCGTGAAAGGAGTGAATACAATATGGGCAAGAACGTTTGCCTGGAAACTACAGTTTCACAGCTAGTGCTTATCGCTGCAAGAGGTGCTCCTACTGGATAAATCAATAATGTTTAGAAAATTTCTTGACGGGGGCAATAGGAAAATAGCTAGACTGTTATTATTATACCTATTTTACAGATGTAGCAAATGAATATCATGCAAGTCTAAAGCAAGGTCACACAGGGAGTTGTTGGTAGAGCCAGATATGGAATCCAGGAGCCTTGTGGTATTTAACAGTAGCACCCTAAGCACTGGACTGCAGTGCCGTATCTGAACCCACCCTGCTGCATGCCTGAAAAAGGCTTCCACTAAAAGGTTCCCAAGAAAATCACTGGCCAGAAAGCAGAGCTAGTCAGTCTCCTTTTCTCTGCTAGTTTGGAGAGGGCTTGAAAAGCCTGTACTAAAACCCTTGAGAATTTTTTGTTGCATGCTGAGGAAGGTATTGTCTTTTCTTATATACTGAGATTATGTAGTATGGTAGATGAGTGATGATGAGTAATTAAATGTAGGTAACAGCAAGAGACTGTTTCCCTGCACATTTCCGTTTCTATTTCTTGACTGAGTTCCCAGCTTCTTACGGCATAGGCATTCAGTTTTAAGTAATCTAGCCAATCCGAAGGTGGTTGGTTTTTTTATATTTTTATATTTTTATATAAATACTTATGTGTGTATGTATGTATTAAATATATATAAATAAAAATTTGGATGCACACTTCTCAATGTGTTTGATTTCTAGGAAGAAACTCTAAGGGGCAAACTTCTCCAAGAAGATTAAAAAAATCCAAATGTAGAAGAAGATACTTGTTCTTTTTGCTTGTCTTAGAGTTCACCTCCTAAATGAAATTGGGAAAAAAACCCTGTGAGAAGAAGTGGTGTGGAAGTTATGGTGAACTGTTAGCACTTCAGAGCGCTCTCGAGGGAGACATTGTGCTAACAGCTGCAGGAACAGTTCATTGCTTGCGGAGGATGCAGCTCTGCTCTTCGGTAGGATGGTTGGCTACACATACACACACTTGGAAAAGAGGAGGAGGATGAAGGAAATCTTAACTTGCAGAAAAGTGAGGGTGCTCAGGTTTTATGTGTTGAACAGGGGCGTGTGTGCTGAATGTGTCTATTCACTTGTGAGGGCGTTGAACCTGCTTAACCTAGCTGGCTATAGGCTTTGAGGAAGAGGATACAGTAGTTTGAAATTAAACCTTATCACAGTTGTTGTGAAGGTCTATTTAGCTCAGAAACAGCTGTGTAGTGCCTTTCTTTTTGATGTTTCTAGTAGTTTCTTGCTTACTTTCCTGTGCTTATCACCTGCTACTTTACTCAGAAGAAAACATTGGAGCTATGGTTTGAAAGAGAATGATAAAAAGATACTGAGCGGCAGAACTCAGTGTCAGGTATTTTCTAAGTAGCTGAATTTATGTGTAAAAAAAAAAAAAAAAAAGGCATGTTTTATTCTATTGGTAGTCTTACACTAGTAACCTAGGGAAAGGGGAAAGACAACAGATATACCTTCATAGGCGGATGGAGGGAATGAGGAATAAGACAGGAATAACAACGAGGCAGCTATGGGTGGTGATCTCCACACTTCAAGAGTTTTCAAGAATTTTAACTGAAAATTTCAGGGGAGTATTGGCGTACTTCATGTATATTTAATTGAGAGTTCCTGCCAAGTAAGAAGAACAGGACTGGCAAAAAGTTGCCTATGTGTAAATTTGAGTGGAGATCTTTGGAAGATCAGAAATGATCTCTTAATAAGAGAAAAACTAGACAGGCTAGGCTGTGAAAATAAAGACGGTCCATGTATGTTGGGCAGAGAGAGGAAATCTGTGGAGCAATGCAGAGCTAGGATCACTGTGATGTGTGACCATGTCACAGTGACAAATTAGAAAAATAATGTTTGTGGCAGAATTATAGATGGCTATGAAGTGCTAGTAGAGATGAGTGTTGTATCCTCAGCTATCTCAAGACTGTAAAAGTTAGTGGCTTGTTAAAGTTTTGTAATAAGCACTCTTAAATTCAGATGAATTACAGCAACTTATAACTGTTATTCTGCATTTTCATTTACAGAGGTATACAAAATCTTGAAAGAAAGCATGGATTAGGGTCAAGCATGATCAAGGTCATCTTCTGACTCTTTTTAAAAAGGACAGGAAAGCACAGTTTGGACTTAGTGAATTTATTCACATACATATCCCAAGCTAAGCAGATGTTTGTGAAAACCTTACAGACTTAAATGTCAGCAGTCTCATGACTGCGTGTGTTTTGTAACTTAGGTGTATGTCATGGGTGCCTACAGTGACATAATAGTGTGTGGTTAGAGTTAAGGCTGGCCTCTCAAAGTGCTGGCCTTCACTGGGGAAAAGGAATGTTAACCAGATCTTAGTGGTATTGTGGTATTATGAATCACGCAGGTATAAGAGACTCTAATGCTTTGTGGCATTTGTATCATTATATATGCATTAAACATTGTACAGTTAGCATTATACAGAATATATGCACTATCCATAATGGTGCAAACCATGCTTACCAACAGATTGCCTCACAGTTCAAGGTATTGGAGTCCAGATATATGACATCAGCAGCAGAAGCAAAACCAAATGCTACAATAACCACCTGGATTTTTCAGTAGGCTTTTAAGCTGGATGTAGAATTCCCTTTGTTCTATTTTCCTTTAGGCACTCAAACAAAGGCCAGTTTCAAATTATAATTATTTGATAAACTTGTGTGCAGCTGTGGGATCACAGCACTTACTGGCTTTCTGTATCGATTAAAAAAATACCCACACCTCTTCTATTTCTCTTAAAAACTGTTGCTTGACATTCTTCTTATTTCTTCCTACTTGGGATCTTCAAAAGATCACAAAATAATTGATCACACCAAAAAGTCAATGACAGGAGGTTTCCTAGTTCCCTTTGTTGGTGCTCCACTGCAAAGTTAATTGCTTGGAAACCAAAGATGGCATAAAGGCCCACTTAGCTTACCCAGATAAACCTTGTTACTTAACCAATATCAAAACAGGTATTGGTGCAACTTGTGTGAAAGCATCTGCTTTTACCCAAGACTGAGCAAGCTTTTCTCAAATATGTTGTAGCTGCTGCTTTTTTTCTTTGCCTGGGTGCCATTTCACTTCAAACAACAATTATACTGTTTTGTCAAATGCTTTGGAATATGTAGAGATTAAAAGGCGTGATATAACCCCAAATTTTTCCGCATTAACCAGCGCAGTACCAAATACAGTCCCTTGAGGTACTACTTTTTCCCTTCCATTGTCAGTAAAATCAACATCAGATCATTAGTGGGAGTCACTTAAAGAATTATGCTCTCCTAGAATACAATGCATTGGTCAAAGGTAGAAGCACAGATAATTTATAATTTCAAAAGAACAATGTACCAAAAGCTACTGAAATCACCTTGTTCTCACTGGTGCTCTCTGTGGGGAAGTAGTCTGGTAGAGAAGGAGAAACACCTTTGTGGACAGATGAACATCTAGATACCACTAATGTCTAACTACTGAAACCTAGTGCTTCATCAGTCCTTAACAACAGCCTGTCCCCTTTGTCTGGGACTGTTTGGAGCTTCTTTCTTCTGTAAAACAATGAAAAAGCCTTCAAAGCAAGGTTCATGACTCATTTCCATATCTGACCCATAAATGGCCTTTGACATTTGCGTTAAACCAGTACACATATTTATATGCGTATTTATTCAGAAATATGCGTATCGTATGAGTTTTCTGCATGTGCATAGAGAGAAAGAGAATGAGAATGGTCTATATTTGTAAGTGTAAATTCCACTTTAATTAGGGGTGGGGAAAAAAAACCTTGAGGGTAAGGCTGGATCTCTAGGGCCAGGTTTCATGAACTAACTCTTTGTTCGTCTCTTGCCCATCTGCCCGAGGCAGATCAAAAGTAGAAGTTGAGGTTGTTGAGAGCTGTAGAGGTAGAGGGGTTGTCAGTTCTAGATTTAAATGCAGGACCATGCAATGGTCTCAGGAAAGATTGGCTTTTTAAATTACCATGAGAAAGTGAGGCTTCTGTTAGTTGTTTAGGGAGGTAAATCAGGTCGAGTGAGGCGTTATCTGATATCTATTCCTGTGTCTCTCAAGTGTTCAAAGCTCATTGTGAGAATCTGAAGTGGTGATGCTTTCTTTTCAGTGGACAAGGGGTTAACCTCAGCTCAGCTTTTCTCTAGCTTTCTGCATGTCATACGGAAAGAAAAATAAATTGGTTTAATGGCTGTGATCAGGGGTTTTGATACAGGTTGAATCTTACGCTTATTGTAGGAATTGCAGGATGGGGGAAATTTCATGTTTCATTTTACGCCTGCCTGAGTTAGCTTATTCTGCCTTCCTGTTTAAGTATCTTTCTTTGAGGAAAATATATTGCTGAGAGTAGCTTCATTTACTTCTGATGAGTCATGCCATTGATGTGCATCTTGATAATTAGTACATGTATATTGCTTCTGTGTGCTTACAGGTCCGGGCATAGGAACTTAATTATTTATGTTCTGCATCACCCAAAACCCGGTAAGAATAACTCTGAATGTTTCTGCCAGAGTTACTAGGAAAGAGAATAAATGTTCTTAATGCTCTTTCTTCCTGTTACCATAGCTTCTTCAAGTGGGAGAAAATTCTGTAGCCTCATCTCCAGAACCTGTGGTGAGGTTGGAACCCCGGTTGTAATCTCTCTGGGAACCCACTTTCAAAGCTGCAAGAACCTTACCCTGGTTCTAAAAGCACACCAGCTCCCATGGTTTCCCAAAGCTGAAGCATCTTCCTGGTGGAATTCTGTAGATTCAGTTGTATAATCAAAATGCTTCTTGCAAGCATCTCTCAAACATCACTAAGGCTTTTTTGATGTCTGAAGAGCTTTTACATGTCATTAACAGTCTTAATTTCTGCCGGCTGTCCATTTTTGTGTTGAATGGCTGAGCACCTGTCAGACAACTCTGAGCAGTTATGGTTTCTCTCAAATATGTGTAATAGTTTTGTATGCATAGCAAGGTGAAGGCAGTCTGACTGTCACTTGACTATGACTGTCTTTTCTTGTAGTGTACACAGATACCTGTTGGGAATAAGAAGTCAGCTGATTTGACTTGCAACTTTTGTCCACAGATTTGTTAATACTCCTAACAGAAGTTCTAAGAGGCATGTAACCTACTGTTTTTAAAATACTCTATTGGTAGCATAGATATCAGTTTTCTGGAAATTAAATTGACCATTTCAGTCATCCTGCTTTTGAGTGACTTGACCTGTGTGCTGTTTTGTGCAGTGTCAGAAGCTCTTAATGAAACGAGCTGAATGTGGTCTTCAGTTTTATGGATAAGCATGCCCTGGCATTGGGCTGCTACCTGTTCAGAAATGACACTGATCAAATGATAATATTACTGAAAAAATTCAAAGAAACCAGCTTTTTCCATTGCTCTGAGGGAATATTTGGATGACCTTAAACACCTTTCAAAGATGCTCTGCAAGAAAAATGTATCTGTCGTGTAAATCTGACAGTTTTGCTCATTGTTGCTTACTCAGTTTTGTGAACTTTAAATATCTAAAGTGTCTTACCTATTGAACATGGTTATTTAGAGGCGTAGGCCTAGAGTTTTGCTTAGTATGAACCTCTAGTGATTCCAGTGAAATTGGAAGGTTTAGCCTGGGTTTATACCACTAGACAGAGTTTGTCTAAGCTTGCTTCTACCACCAGTGTTAGGTGAGGCTCGAGGAAAGTGTGCTGGTCGCTCCTGCTACCAGTAGCTTACGTCTTTCTGTTTTGCTCTGTTATTACAGAGCTTTAGGAGAAATGCAATCTGCAGGCAACTGAGGGAAGCTGTGTCCAGTTTATGTTTAGGAGATAATTATCATAGCAGTGTTGTGCTGTCCTGAAGGCAGTTTCTATGGTATACCACCAGTGCTATGGGGCAGAGTGAACTGTGCCTTTAAGGTCTTTAAGTCACTGGTTTAGTTTAGTTGCCTCACACCTTTTTTTTGCTGACACTTAGTGAGGATTTTACCAGGGTGCTATGGGAAACAAAATGTGGTTTGCAGCTATCTCCAGGGATAAGGTTTTGATAATACCGCAGAAAACCTTTCTATAAATGGGTCGGGGGACACAATGAATGCCTTCAGGAGATTTTCAGTCACAAAATTTGGCTCAAAGATAGAATAATTGCAAGAAGATGAGATGATTAATCTGTGACATAAACACTCAGTGAGATAAAACAAATATATTTGTTCAGGAAAGCTTTTTACTAGGCTGCCTATGTAAACAGCAAACTGAGCTTGAGAGAAACTTGGAAAACTGATTTGGCTTACTGCAGATGGTGGTTAAAGGCCAGAGAAGAACTAGTGGGAAGGCACAGAGAACAGGCTCACTTGGTAGTAATGTCTGATACCAGCTTACATATGCCCCATATGATATGTTCCCTGACTGCTTCAATCATGACGGAATCCAGTTTTAACTGAAAAATACCTTAGAGTTTGAAAGGCAGATTAGAAATGATAGATTATTTAAGTAAAATAGCCCTCTAAGTGCGAATGACAGCCAGCAAACGATAGAGCCTTAAACTGCTCTTTGTATTTGTGCATTTCTTCTTCCAAGCTTCCCTCACACGTCTTGAAAATTGCTCTTAGGCAGGTAACTAAGGAGCAATTCCTCTTTCTCTAACACATCTCCACAG
This sequence comes from Falcunculus frontatus, assembly GCA_013398115.1. Taxonomy (NCBI): domain Eukaryota; kingdom Metazoa; phylum Chordata; class Aves; order Passeriformes; genus Falcunculus; species Falcunculus frontatus. The sequence goes on from VZRV01008263.1 coordinate 818,354, forward strand.
GCAATGGCACTTCCCCTCCTCTGGCCGGTGCTACTGGTGCCGAGTTTTACAGGCTTTTCTGCAGTGGTTGCCATTGTACGAAGCAGTGAGAAATGGGCTGCTGGAATTTTGTCTAAGCAATGGGAAAGAGAAGGAAATGGTGAAACAACAAATCAAACCGAAACAAAGGAAGAAAAAAAAATTGCTTGTGAAAATGTAGGAAGAATGAGGGGCAGGAGTTATTTCCATTAGTTTTCAAATTCAGCAGTTTCCAGTGTAATGTAAGTAACTCTTTATCAGATATCCTTCTGGCAAGAAGGAAGGGGTTTGTTGAAACAGCAGTGATTAAAGGGCATGTTTGTTTCCAAAGAATCATACAATGGTTTGGGTTGGAAGGCACCTCAGAGATCATTTAGTTACAACCCTCCTGCCAGGTACATCTTCCACTAGACCAGGTTGCTCAAAGCCCCATCCAAACTGTCCTTGAACACTCCCTGGGATGGGACATCCACAGCTTTGCTTGGTGATCTGCTCCAGTGCTTCACCACCCTCACAGTAAAGAATTTCTTCCTTATATCTGATCTAAACCTACTCTTTCAGTTTAAAGCCCTTTCTCCCCGTCCTGGCACTACATTCCCTTTAAAAAAAAAAGTCGCTCTCCAGCTTTCTTGTAGGCCTCCTTTAGATACTGAAGGCATCAACCTTTTTTCTTGTTTGGTAAAAGGCTAGTTAACCGAAAATGGTGTTTTATTATTTATCATGCTTTCTTTTTAGAGCAGGAGTTGGAATGGTGGTCAGTGGAGACAATGTAATTTCTGTTCTGAACAACTTAAGAGAATGCAACCAAAATGAGACTGATAAAGTAATGATTTAGACTGTAGAGGTCATTTACAAATCTGACAGAATTACCACCATCATCACCAAGTTGTAGGACAGGGTGGAGGTGATTATTGTCTCAGAATTTGGAGTCTGGAGCAGCAGTAGCAATTATGATAATGGTAGAAACATGAGGTGGGAGCCAGCTGCATGTCCTCAGTAGAGATAGCAAGGTTTCTCCAGGTTGGGAAGTAGGTACCAGATCAGTGCAGGATAGAAAGTTTGGGCGGGGTGAGCTATCTTGTCTTATTCTGTGCCATTTCCCCCTCCATCCACCCCAACAGAGACATGCACACACACTTGCAGTTTAGCTGCTGTATCCACATCCACTCAATAGATAAATACTTGGTTCCTCTGCACTGTTTATTCTTTCTCTCTGCAAAGCTGTTACATCTGCAGAACTACAAAATAGATTCTAAAAGACCCCATGCTGTGTGCGCCAGTCCTACTGTTATGAAATGTATTGATGTACATGGTTCTCTATACACTGTGTTTTAGAAAAGCAGATTATTGTGGTATGGTCTTCAATTTGCTGGCATGTTTTTGTTGCAACAGACCATACTTGAGTCTGAGGCATCTGTAAAATCTGACCATGGACTGAGGGCCTTGTTATTAAGCAGCACAGTTACTGAATTTTTCTAACATCCTTGTGATCTTTTATTTAAGGAGTCAGTTTTGTGCAGCTAACCGCTATAACTAATACCAAAAGAAAAAGGCCACACTACAGGAATGCATAGTAGTTATATAGCTTTGTCAAATGTCAACGAGCTTGTTTGTTCCAGTCATAGTACCATGAAAATGCAGAGAATTCCAGGCCAGAGGTCAGACAGGAATAGTCATCTTACTGCTGTAATTTCGTGTCTGCACTCTTGTATTGATTTATGAATTTTCATCTCCCTCCTTGGTCTTCTGTAATTTGTCTAATGCTATTTGCAAACTTATATGGTTTAACCACTGTAATACTGGATTTATGGTGCAGGTGACAGAAGACTGACAACCTAACTGGGGGCAGTGCAAGAGCAAGGCAGTGTAGCTGTGCTCTGTCATCACAGCCCCAGTCCCTCGTTCTTGCACACGAGCAGCATGAGTGTGTGCAAGGCACTATTCTCTGTTGGTGCTCCTGTGCTAATGTCCTTGACGTGGATGCACTCCTTGCTTCTCTACACTACTTTGGAAAGCTCTCACACTGCTCATGAGAATCTGCTGTGTAATATTTATGGTGTTTCCTTTATATCTGTGGCCACAACTTCTTAAGCCCTTACTCATATATTACTGTAAAAGAGTAATGAAAGAGTGGAGAGGATAGGAATGAGCCAACATTTCATGTTGAATCTTCTTTGTGATGCAAGTCACAGTCTGTGAAGGACCTCACTGTGTGTCAGCAACTCCTTGAGCACTGAAATGAGTTCCTGGACCTCTGCTGATGGTACAACTGCAGGCATGATTTAGCTGCACAGTTACTAGTTATACTCAAAGTGAGTGGATGTAACAATCTTGTACCACTTTCAGATATTTTACTTCTGTGTAATCAGAAATATGTGCGGTAATGGTACATAGCCAAGGAATATTTTACTGTTGCTAAATGTGCTGCACTTACTGCATGTATATGGAAAGTCACCAGAGCACTTTTCACTAAGTTGATATAAATAAAAGGAAAGCTGTTAAATTTAAAACTGGCAAAGTAAATGTCATGAATATGCTTGTGTTGAGTGCAAGTAAATAACAGATGTGTTGTCAAATTTATTGGCCTATATTTGTAGCAGCAGAAATGAAATTAAACATGCACCACTGTGGTAATGTAGACAGTATTGATATTGTTAGAGGGATTTCATCTGTGGTGTTATGTAGAAGAAACATTCTTTCTACAAGAAAAAATTATTTATATTCGCCATCTCAAATCTATTAGTCCTGTCCTCACTGAGTCCACTGTGCTTTTTCTCTTTTTCCCATTACTGCTCCTCCCAAGTGCTTTTGAGGTTGTTTTCCTTATCCCACAGGAGTGGGAGCACAGTGTTGGCAGGCTGCCTATTTGTGTGCATACCTGTGGTTGCTGGCTCTGGCTGGCTACTTCGATGCCTTCTGCTTTGCATCCCATCGGTTGAGAAGGCTTTTGCCCCTGGAAGTCAGTCACATTAATCTCTGACAGTCAGACTGTGGTCTTTGCAGACACCAGCTGTTTCAGAGTCCATCTTTTCACGCTAACAAGTGGGCAAACATTTTCCAAGTGGCAGCAACTGTGTCTGCCTTGCTAACAGGGGGAAAAAGCTGATGCTGTCCTCTACAGAATGGGCATATGTGCTTTAACACTGTCCCCGGGTGCCAGCAGTAAGCCTGAAGGGAAGTGCTTCCTTTCCCTGCTTCAAAAATCTGTTGTATTTTCATGTCTCCATGCCTGAGAACGGGATGAGTTGTCAAAAGCTAATCCTACACCTTGGAGAGTTAAAAAGTCTAAAAGAAGTGGAGGGGAAAAGCAATCATGAAAGTAAAACAAAGCAAAGAAATCATGTAAACAAATTAATTAATTGTCTGGAAGTGAAGTGTATGTTTGTAATTTTGCCCTTGTCAAAGGGAAATTGAAGTTCATTATGCTCGCTGCCTGATTTAAAAGCTCTTTCCTGCACAGCATCACCAAGAGAGAGAAGAGAGGGAGGCCCATTTGTATCTCATGCATCGGCTGCAGCTTCAATTAAAACAGGAATTCATTACGGGAAATCTCCAGAGAGAAGTCTGTTACTTCACTCTTCAGTACGAGGAGGAGGCTGTGTTTTCTTTTGCTGATTCATTCTTTTGTTTTAGTGTGAAGCCTTAGTTTTATACGAAAAGCATTGTATTTTGGCTCATGCTAGTAATAATCTTGAGATGCTGATAAACTTAAGAGATGTGAGATTATTTGGAGGCAGGTTGTGTTGGTTTTTGCTGATGTTAACTGTGCTATTTATGTGGACAGAAATAGCATAACACGTGGAAGGAAGGGACTTAGAAAATTCTGTTTACCTTATGAATTTTAGGATTGTTGCTGAGTGAATCTGATCATACAATAGGAATTACATATGCATCTAACTGGAAATATTTTTTTTTTCAAAATTCTACAGTGTATTCATCATCATCTCTAGCTGCCAAATGTAGATGCCTCAATATATCTGACCATTGGTGTCTGGCGGACGCCCTGGCTATGTTCCATTTACAACTATGAAAATGTGTGGGGAGGGATAGGATTCCCTTGCTCTAAACTAGATAGAACAAAACTGTTATAAGGAAAAGCAAATGCTTTGGGGAAACCTTTTGATTTTAAATTTTATTTCAAAGGCTTTCCGGGTTGTCTGGGCCGGAATGCTTAACAAGTCTGCTGCAGGGAAGTGAGCTCAGGGTGTCAGCTTGTTTCATTCAGCTTGTTTTATCTCTTATTCTTTCTGTTTTCCTCCTTGTAATAAGAAGCCCACTGGGGTTTTATTTTTCCTATGAAGCACCCACAGATGGTTGCCTTGTCCCTTTCTTTTGTTCATTGCAAATGCAAAGACACAGCCAAACAAGAAGAGCACGGCCCCCTTCCTGGAATTAGCAGATATTAAAGCAAATGCTTTTTCCAAAAGAAAGATGTTTGGCAGTTATCCAACCCTTTCAGCAGGTGCAGTATGCCTGAGGCTGTGCAACACATACATCTCTGAAATACTGTAGCCCACTGTTTTGGACATCAAAGTGCTCCAGGGAAGGAAGAGCATGTCTGTATGTACACAGATGCATTAGTCCTCTGTGCTCAGTAATATGCACTGATTAATGAGCACTGGATCTGGGTCAAGAATTTTCCAATTTGAAGTGTTAATTTCCTAAAAAAAAAAAAATTACCCAGGTGAGTATTTAGTTGAAAAAAGAGCAGGTAGGTTTTGCATGGGAACCTCTGTAGCTTCCTGAAGGGCACCCATTTACCAGCCTTCAATCCATCTCTTTTCCCTTTTTTTCTGGTATTTTAAAGAAACTGCCCGGAGATGTTCCAGAGGTATGGGATAATGATGTGTTCTTGATGGCTTACCTGGTTCAGAACCTAGGACATGGAAAGCCACAGACTCCAAAGTTCCCAATTTCTTTGTGGCTTAGGTTCCTGGTGCCATGAAGTTCAAAAGGATCACATGCAGAAATGCTTAGGAAATGCTTCTGTGTTTTATTACCATCTAGGGAAAATGGGAAGCATATTTCATTTAGGAAGCAAAAATACTTTTTGCACCAGGAAAGTGTTTGTGTTTTAAAGTGAAATGCTTTTTAATTTCTTCAAAAATCCTTCTATAGGTGATGGTGAGGTTGCGGGTCTTTTCAGTCTTCCTTTTCCCCTAGCCTTAATTTTTCCCCCCACAAATATGAAATTAACTTTTCTTATGATTTCAGGGCTCAACCTAGTACAGTGGCGCATTTGTTTCAAGTGAACACCTGCTACTGGAGTGCAGAATCATGAGGTGGTTTACATCATCTGAACCAGTTTGTCCCTCAGCTGTATGTCAGGAGTTTCAGAGAGGAGTCCAGTAGCCAGGGTGCCGTAGCAGAACTCTTTGCTCTGAACACCTTCCTTTCACACACCTGTTTTGTCCCCCAGCTACTTCTTGATAATTCCTGTGGCAGAAGGCACTGAAGGCTGGGATGGAGAATGGAATTTAGGTCATATAGACATAGAGCACAGCTGAATCTATGCTAAAAAGACAAATTTGTGAAGGAGGTGGCATGAACGGGATTTTGAAGTTTTTTCCCCTCAGCTGGGCAGTGAACTCTGGGTTTATGGTGACAGGACACTAATCAGGTTCTTTAGTGGTGGTGGGAAGATGGGATTGATTAAAACAGAGAGAATACACAGATCTTTTTCAGTGCAGCTTTTTATCTGATCCTTATATTTGTGTTTTCCTCCAGCATCTTTTGAGTTTTATTTTTACTAGTATGTTCTTGGGTCTGGACTATGCTTTGCAATATTTGCGCAGAACAGTCGTGCCCTGACCTGTGTTCTTTTCTGTGTATAGAAGTATAAATATTTAATGACAATAACAACAGAGAGCATCCTTATTCCTTGATTTTTGGGAAATATAAAGCTGGTATTTTTATTATTTCAGCAGATCTGTCTTTCCAAGAGGACTGCAAACAGCAAATACCAGTCGTCTTGTCCACGTTATGTAACCTGCCTTCTTTATTGCCCCCTTAGCTGCATCCACCAGAAAAAAAAGAAAGGGGGCGGGGTGGGGGGGGAGAAAGAAAAGCCAGTTGCCTGGTTTCTTCTAGTTATCATTAATGTGGCAGACGTTCACATCCATTCTTGCTCTGTCAGAACAGATTTGCTTATTTCCTGCTGTCACCAGCATTTTCAGCTTCTTAATGTTGTCATACTTCTCTCTCCCCCCCACCAATTACCCTTTCTATATGTTACAGAAATTTCATTATTAACTGATCAATGCTAGTTCTAATGTTTGTGATTTCTCCAAGGATTTTTGTTCCATTACCTTCTACCCTATGGTAATGTTCTGTAGGAAAGCACCTTGAAGTGTGCTTCTTCCTCAGAGAATATAATCCAGCGTATTTCATTCTCCCACTACCTTGTCCCATTTCAATCCAGATACTAGGACTTTGGGTTGTCACAGGCACCCACATGCTTCTGCTTTTAAAATCACTAAATGAATTAGTGGCAAAAGTAGAACAAGACTGAGTTATGGGGATTTGATCAAAACAAAATGGCTGAAATAGAAAAGGTCTATTAAAGACAGCAAACATTAAAAGCAGCTCAAGGAAATGAGTGTTGAAAGGATTGTTGTATGAGACATGAACCAAGGAGTTTTTACACTGGGAATGAAGAATTTTAGAATATATGGGGTCAATAGAAGAAATAAAAGATAACTGGAGAAGGCACGATCGAGTTTACATGCTGATGAAAGCATGGGATGAAATTTAGAACATCATTTAAGATGGATAAAAACTGAATAAACCTTGGCTTGTGTAGGTTGGGAGCAGTCTAGTAGAGAGTGTGCAGCTTTGGGTTTCTACACTTACTAAGATATTCAGGATAGTTTTTAGATACTTGGAAAAATTTCTTTCATGGCAGTTTTTATGTTTCAGTGAAGGTGCCCTAACTTTATTTTTATTGGAAAATTTGTGATGAGGCAGCACTGACTCATCTGAGCCACATGGATAATTTTATTCATTTTTATCAATAGCACTTTAATGTGATGGAACTCTAATAATAAAACAAAGAGCTCATTGTCTGCCTTGGAAAGAGACCACAAGATATTCCCTCCCTTGGTGACCTTAGGATGTAGCCATAAGGTACGAGACGGGAAGCGAAGTAAGCACTTCGTGTGCCCCGATCACGTCAGAGTGCACAGGGACACCAAGGCGGCAGCATCCACTATGAGAGTCAATAGGCAGCAGGTTTTGAAGATAATAGTTCTTTGTTACTTCTACTCCTGAGTGACTCTTTTGGGAGCTGTGTATCCTACTTTGTAGGACATCTCTTTGGGCGTCAGTGCTGTGAGAGTTCCCACTCTCCTCAAAACATTTGAATGTACTTTAGGAGCAGAGCAAGTAAAGTCCAGGAACTGTAGGAAGCGCCCTGAGGAAGCTGGTGTTCAGTTTGATCTGAGTATATGTTCTAGACTGGTCTCCAATTAGAGCGAGAGGCCTGAATAGTTTGTTGATTTTTTCATAGTATTTCTTAGTTGTTTGTGTTGGTGTTTTCACTCTTGAATTCTGGAGATAGGAATAATTTGGTCTTGCTAAACTTAGTTCTCTCCATGATTTTCACCTTTTCTGGTTTTCTGCAGACTTTCTCCTAGTTTTCTCAGCTGTTTGATCCCAGTAACTATTTTGTGTCAGAGACAGGCCTTGGGTCTTTGATTCATAATTAAATAAAATTGTTAAGGAGGGTGGGGGGAGAAGCTTACAGCAGTAGTTGCAGGGGAAGAGGGTTACACCATGACAAAGAACAGGCTTTTCTTGGGAAAGGTCGGAAAACTGTTGGAAAAATCTTTAATTGTAGTAAATAGCGTTTAAGTCTCGTAAATTCCTTTAGCTTTGACAGATGGTGCTTAGTCCTGTGTTCACCCATATCATTGATTAATGTGTGCAAGTGGATATCTTAGCCTTGAGACTAAGGACTGTTGGCCTGAGCAAAGCTGATAAGAAGGCATATCTTGTTCATACCACATAGCTGGAATGCATTCAAGAAGAATGCTTTTTTGGAGACTTGTGACCATACAATGATAATTTGAGGAATGGGATGTTCCCAAAAACAACCACCAGAGACCCTCAAGAGAACCCTACTCTAATGTAAATGAGTTCTGAGAAGTGATTTGAATATGTAAAAGAATTTGCAGGAATGTTTAGCATATATGTATGAGTTTTGGGAAATGCACTGAATATGTACTAGTTACATAGATATAAACTAGTATGTTAGATAACTGCAGTGTGCAATAGGAGGAGATATCCCCTGCGCTCTCAGCACTGAAAATAAAGTAATGCCTGCTTTCTAATGCTACAAAGGGTGTTAGAGAGTTTTATTCCTAATTTTCTGTGACAAAAACACTTCACTACTATTTTTTAAATTAGTTCACGACTGGGAAGTTGTACGTGCCAGGATAATTGTGGATAATTCTTAAAAGAATAAGCAGCAGCATTGTTACATTAGCAAGTTGGATGACAGAATGGTGAAATATCTGTAAAATGAAAGAGTTGTTTCTGAGGATGCAATGTCCACATGGGCTTTTTCTGGGCTAATTCTCTTGGGGGGGATGAGGAGCAAATCTCTGTACATCACAAGAGTTTGGTAAGTGTGCCGCAGCTTGTCTTTCAGCTAACTCTAAAGTAGGGGCCACTGAGTGATTTGCTTCAAGATACACTCCTTGCACCACTTTACTTGGTTGGCTGAACTAAAAGTTTAATGTCAAGGTATACAATAATTTTTGATATGTTTTTCTTCTCTTTTCAATGCCCTAACCACTAGCCAACATGTATTCCTGCAGTCAGTACTCACAGTTAGATTATACTGTAGAGCTATTATGGATGAAAATTCTACTTTGCAATAAGGACTTGAAGCTTTTGTTCTTTAACCTGTGCTTTTGTTCTGGTTGTTACTTTATGGCTTGGTCACCATACCCTACCTTGTATGAATGAAAGCACACTTCTGTATGACACTGTAAAATTGTTTGCCGCTGTAAAATTAACACCACAGAAACTTCTTTATGCAATAGAGAATTTCTGATCACTAGTTTTAAATTAATGGTAAATGTAAGTACAGCTATAGCAGATTCACTTTTATACTTGGCCATTATATGGCATGCATTTTGGAGGTACTTACCTCATACTCATCTTTAATGCTCTGTAGAATCAATGTGACTTTATAATGTTTATAGCAAAAGTCTTGAGGATGATAGCCAAGGGAGAGCTAATGAGTTGTGAAAGAAAATACAAGGTATTTGCAGACTGTTGGCGAGTTACAATAGCCTTAAGTGTCCATAAATCCCTGGATGTTGCCCAATTCTGCTAGACAGTTGTTTTTTAAGATGCCTGAAGTCAGACTGCTTAGTTATTACCGCCAGGATGTGTTACCGCAAGACTAATCAACTAATGTAGCTCAAGATGCCCCCGTAGCAAAAGGGCTAAGGGTTTAAGATGTCAGTAGCTACTCCGGGGCTGATCTTACAATCCATACTGTGATAAATCTTGCAGTGACCCAGTTGTGTTTGTACAGACTTGAAGTGGAGCATGGTTTGGGATTTCAGGTGCACAATGTCAGTAGGTTTGGTCATTCTCTGAGTTCAACTTCATCTGCCTTTCTCTCAGACTTTGGTCAAAGGACAAAGACTGTGCACATTGCACTCTGAATGCATGGGGTAAGTGTAGATGGGTAGGAGAGGGGAAAGGGAGAAAAACCAAACAACCTGGAAGGGGTGGCGATCCAAGGTGAATTTTTCTGCTTTAGAATGAAACATGCTATTGTATTATCTGTGGGGCCTGAGAGGTCATATAAGGGATCACAGGAGAGCTCCAAGTTACTCAGAATTAAGAAAATAAATCCCAGTAGCCAATTCAGGCTCTGCAGATGTGACCAAGAATGACAGATAGATTTTTCTTTTCCATTAGATTTACTCTCTGATATCCAGGTTTATCACTCAAGCCAGAACTATTTGTCAACTTTCCTGTCAATAATCCAAACCTATGTCATCAAGCTGCACTTTTATGATTGTGTCCTAAAAAACCGCACAGGAATATTCATGCTGCTTTTGCCTCAGATTTAGCCAAAGTGAAGGAACATGGGGATGAGGAACTGTGGTCCATTGAGTGGTCTGCAAGAAGCATTGGAGCTGATACCTGCCATGAGGCCCAGTCTTCGAAGGCATTGCTAAGCCTAGTGTGTAGTGAGCTGTAGTATTTCCTTCTCACTCTCACCTCTTTAATGGCCATCCATTTCAAAAAACAGTGACAAATGAGCTGAGTAAGTCCAGTTGCTACTAGAGAAGGTTTCATTGAAAAAAAAGGATGGAATAGTTGCCCCCTTGAAGAATCTTGTAACTGTAGAAATCATGTTGGCTAGGCTCCATTTTTAGCCTCAGAGCAGATGCATATGCCCCTGGCATAGCACAGGCACATGGGGACAGTGTTTTCACAGAAGCAGTCATGGCTGCTGGAGAGTCTCTCAAACAGAAATGCTGGGATCATATCTGGATATTAATGAACGGGCAGAAACCTCATATTTGGCAGTTGATACTAGAACTCCAGTGGCTAAGACCCCTGCTTGTCTCTGTCATCCTAGATTAATCTGCACCTAGCCTTTGTCTTTGCACTAATTGCCTAACAGTCTGCAGTTCTAGTGGCTGCTTCCTGAACTTTACAGATCTCAAACAATATGGGGATTTCTTATCAATAACTGAGCAGCCATTTATTGTATATAGGCAAAATTTTACTTCAAAGAAGTTGTGAGATGAGGGCTTCAGACATGTTGACAAGGACAGCACCATCTGAAGCTCACTCTGCTTTTTCCTGGTCATCTTCCTCTTTTCCTCATCCAGATTTTGCCAGTGACTTAAGCTGCTCTGGATCTCAGAGCCCACATGTATCACAGGAATACTGCCTGCAGTGTGAATGAGCTTTTCTGAACCTCAGCTCATCATTTGTCATTAGCAGCAGGTGTCACTTGTTTTCCCATTTCTATTGTCACTGACAGACAAGAAATATGTATGTGCCTTCCTGCCACCCCCAGCCCTATGGTAAGTATTGAAGCCTCAGTCATCCTGCAGACCACCTGCCTGCTGCTGCTGAAGCCTGAGTCGAACCCCCCGAGGGTGCAGGAGGCTTGTACAGAGCTGTTTGATGCAGAGCACCATGTGGTGAAACAGCTTTGCAAGCCGTGAAAAACAGTTCCATTGGGCTGCACTGCAGTCTCAGGACATCTCGTTTGCTGCCTCTGGCATGGTTTGGATAGGAGGGGGGAAAGGCATCAGATTTCTCAAACATTCTGTGTCAGAGATGAAGGGGTATAAAGGGGCAAAGAAATTAGATAGCTGAAGGATTAAGGAGTGTCTATATAAATAAAAATGGGGTGATGGGAAAGCAAAAGGAATCACTCTATTGAAACTAATGCAAATGATTTGATCTGGGAGAATTTTTCTTTCAACCAGTGTGCAAGAGGACAGCCATTAAAAATTTCTTTCAGTAAGCACAATTTTACATTAATGGGACTGGTGAAGTACAGCATTAGTGGGATGATTAATATGGGGGGTTGAGCTTTTTGGAACTCCAGGATTATATTAACATCTTCAAGAGTGATGGAAGAATGTGGAATCCTGCCATAGCTGTGGTGCTTTTCCCTCTCAGCATTCCACAGGGAAATGGATTTAGTCCTGGCCCCAGGGAAAAGGAAGTATTGAGGTACAAGCTTCATGCTGTGATACTGTAGGTTTTTTGGGCAGGGGTTGAAATGGAGAGGAGAAATGGAATGGCTCTCTTAACATGTCCTCAAGGTACACCTTTGTATGATGGTGAGTTTGTAAACATAGCAAGTCAGTGATGGCATTCCACTGTATCTCTGCGGTCAGTGGAGTTAAAATGGTGCAGACAGGTTGCTGGCACAAACTCAGGATTGGTCCTCATGTCTTTGGATCCTTGTGTTTCTGTTGTGCCAGCTTACATACTACCTCTCATGCCCTCCTTACAGTCTTCCTTATCTGCCTTGGACATTGATTTATTTCACCACCACCACCCCTTGTGACTTTCCACCTCAGCAAAGGCTTCTGGCGGAATTGTTTGGCTTCAGAAAACTTACTTGTCTTTTCTTTATTTATTTACTGGAAGTCCTTTGAGTTGTCCAGGCTGGTAATTGCCCACGTCATCTCTGTATCGATTGCTTTTAGAGCTGCTGAGCTCTTATTACTGCAGCTCACTGGGGAGAGAAAGAGAAAAGTGAAAGATCCAGGTCAGCATGGTCTCAGCAATAGATGAGTCTCATCAAATCTCTTTTCTCCCAGCTGCTGAATAACAGCTTTAGGAGTTTTAAATAAAACAAGAAAAGGAATGTGCAATGTGGAGAGGAGTATTAGGAGGAAAGGAGATGAAATCTGGTATGTTTAGGGAAAATGAAAGTAGAATGTGGGGTCTGAGCTACCTGTAGCAGTGAGAAAAGTAAAGGATACCTGGCTGTGAGATGTGATAAAGTAACGCTATGAATGGCTCTCCCACCGACAAAAGCCTCTTCTTCAGTAGAGACCCCAACATAAGGGAAAGAAAACAGTAATGGAATAAACAATTGCCCTGGTTACATCCTCTGCAGGATGTGATGCGCTTGTTACAAGCTGCCTGCCTCTGAGACGTAATAAAATGGCATGAGAGGCTGAGTGTTACCATCTCTGATCGGTAGACCTAAACCAGTTGTTCTTCACAGACGTGTTCCTCTCTAAAATGTTGGTGAATATAGGGGCTCATGTACACACATACAAAAAGAGTAAAAAAAAAAGTCAATTGTAGATGTTTGTTGAGCGGTGTTGCCTATACTATTGAAATAAACAGGTCACTTGTATCATTGATCTTGGTAATGTTTAGCATGGTGAGAGCTAAGACAGGTTTTCTTATGTGGAGATGGGTATTGCATAGTGTGGGAAAGCTGACACAGCTGCCAGAGAGGAAAGATCACAGTCCCAGCATAGCTGTGTGGTAGCCAAAAGCAGTCTGTCCTCCCTGGCTGATTTATTACAGCAACCCATCTTCCTGTAACAGTGACAGCTGAGAGGGCTCTGGAGTACTGAGCCTGATATGAACCTCTTTTAAGAGTTCTCATATAAGAATCTGTAAGAGATTGATGGCCTGGAAATCTCACCAGAGTGTATTTCCTCAGGAAGTTGTCAGTGTAATCTAATTTGGATTTGATCTGTCTAATCCTTTACATGCTCCTTTTTCTCCTCTCTGTGGACATACTGGCACGTGAACCTGGGGTATCTGGCTCTGACAAACCTTTCTGCAGACTTCTATCTCCAGCTTTGTCCTAATATGGGAAATACTGATTTCTGTTAAGAAAAAGCAGGACAATTTCTAAGCTTTGCTTCAAAGTTTAGTCTATTCCTTAGTTCATCCAATTCAGCAATCACCTTTTCTCAAATCATGCGTATCTACAGAGGCAGTCCAATGGCCCAAGCATTTCTGGTTGATGCAGTTGCAGAATCTGCGCAGGTTGGGCAGCACCACACTTACTCTTCAAGAAGGTAAGGAACACAGTGAACTGTGGATATCCCAGGATATTTCCTTGAAAGACAGCTGACATTAGAAACTTAGGGATCTCAGTATGCTTGTCAATTCAGCTCTATTTCTCAATAGTTGTCTGGGTGTTTTGTGTGGAAGAAAAAGTCTATTGTGGTGGGTGCTTCCTTCTGTTTGAGTAGGGATAACTCGTTCAATGTATATGTTTAACTCTTTTTTTTGAGAGAGTGTGGTTATGTTTTGAACTAAAATACATGTATTCCTTATTTTCTTCAGAGCACAGAGGCAGAAGACTGTTCTTGGTGTTACACCACTTGTCAGTACTATGCTTTTCTACCTTTGAGAACCTAAAAAGTGCCTCATCACACCGGACTTTTGTTCAGCTGCCATGTGTGTGGTAACATAATCATTCAATAATGCGTTTCTCCTCCCCTTTCTTCTCTCGAACTGAAAGCATACCATAGTCATTTAGATTTAGGTAGCTAAAGTCAATTCCACAAAGAAACTGCATGACTGTACTGCTTCTCTCCTTTCTATGAGTGGAAGAAAATGGCTTCAAATTGTGATCGGCGTGCAGAAGACATCCTCCAAAACAGCTCTGTGTCATGCTGACTTCATAGCTTGGAGAATAAAAAACCTGTAACCCAGATGACATGGTGCAGCAGCCAGACAATACCTAATTGCTTAAGTAGTGTGTTAGTTTCTTCTTGAACTGTGCAGTGGAGAGAGAGTGTGGGACTGTAAATGTTGCACTGTTGTGCTACCAGGGCAGATGTCCGATAAACACTGCTGGAGTTGTTGAGAGCAATATGGGATAATGGACAGATACAGTTTGCTTCTTGAGTTCTGTGCATCTAGCTTCACTCCTGAAATTAGGTTTTCTTCTACAGTTGTGCAAGGGGTCCGTATGCACATGTATGCATGCACACAGCCCATCACTATCTTCCAGCTAATGTCAGGGAAAAGAAGAGAAATTGGGGGGATAAGTGTTGGCTTTTAGCTTTTCAAAAATTATCCTCATTTATTCTTCCTCAGACTTTCATCTGCGAAAGTGTGCAAATAGAAACAGGCAGTCAGATTCTGCCAGGATCAGAAAGCCATGCTGGTTATTTTTCCATTTGCAGTTGATATAAAGGCCTCATGTTTAAATGACACTTCTTTTCATAGAGTGTAGTGCAAAGGAGATCCATTTGCTCTATAGAGGTGTTGCCTCAATGAGACATATGAAATGAGAACTGTTGTTCCATTCAGAAAAGGCAGCCTGTTTGGTTCCACGGTGCACAAAGGAGATGTCAAATGAAAAGTTGAATTATAAGCCTTACATAATAAGGACTATTATTCTCAAGTTTGGGATGTAATTTAGTAGCAAATGCTGTAACGGGTGTTCTTTTGACACAGTCTTCTCCTAGGATATTCTTGGACTCCACAAAAGTCATGGGATTTGGAACTACCCACTATTTGCAAGGTTTATTTATGATGAAAGCAAAGCTTTTACAAATTAAAGTTTGGTGTTAAAGGCACATACTGTACAGCATGGGAAGTGTCATATTGTGGTGTTCATGCACTGAGTTGAATAGACTTTGAGATGTAATTCTCCAACCAAAGCTGTGTCCTACAGTATTCCCTTCCTCTATTGTAGACAACTGCTAGAAGTGAAACGGGCTCTATTCTCCTTCTGAGGTAATGCACACTCTGATGTGAGTGGATGGACTAAAAGTGCTTTGCTACGTGAAACACTAATTGAGACCTGAGTGTTTCTATGTTTCATTGCACTGTTTCATTTGCGTTGTTTGGTTAGATAATTTGTAGGAGTGTAAATATATTTGCAAGTCTAGAAAGCCAGCTGTTTAGCAGACACTTCTGCTGCAGTTTGGTTTGAATGTAGTATCCAGCCTGGACCAAAACTGAGCTGAAACCTTTTAGGTGGGAAAAATTCCATAGCTTATGGAGGGGGGAGGGATGTAAGCTGGATGCCTCTGCAACTACTGATTTTTTGTTGTTTGGTTGGGTTTTTTTTAATTAACTTGGGATGGAAGCATGTGGTATAAACAGATGACGAGTTTCAAGTAAGTGAAGTATCATGGGAGACATAGAGTTTGTACAGATTTGTGGTTTCTCCAGTGCCTTTGAAACCAGGAAACAAAACAGTTTCAGAATCCTGTTCTTAGAATGTTCGTGCTGTCCCCCAATCTTGCTGGTTCTGCTGTGCAACACTCATATACGTCCTCATGTTCTTTCATCTTTCCTCACAGTCTCAAATGTATTTAGCAGGATTTGCTACGCAAAACAGACATTTGTGTGCTTGGGAGAAGATTTTGTTCCAGGAAGGTAATGTATTAAGGCTTGAAATGGTAATTTTTGCTAAACAAAACCGGAGACTTGGAAGCTCATCTCCCAGATATGTTGTATACTGCTAAGACTGAGGAAAACAAGTCATTGCATGAAAAACCTAAAATCTGCAGCCAGTTTTCAGTCTCATCAGAAAGTTCAGATTGCTCATACTGTATCTGAGGGCGTTATTTAAACCTAAGCATCATATGTAATATACAAGTGGAGTGATATTAATAGGGGTATGTTGGCTTGTAATGGCATTTAGCATGGGTGGGAGTGAGAGAATGGGTTTGTTTCCCACAGCAAGATTTTGAGCTGCCATCATTAAAAAGACAGCAGGGTTCATAGGGCCTGCTATGTAATAGCATGATAACGATTATTCTGACAAGAAACTATATTGTCAGACTGCTGTTACTTTGGGTTGTCTAGGAAGATTATACCTTTCCAGGACAGCTGACAAGTTCTCATAGCAAATAAATGGCACAGCGTAGTATCTGTTTCTCATTTTCCAGTGAATCTTCCCATTTAGCTCCCTGACTGTGTATGACATCTGTATTGGCTCACAAGAATGAGTCCTGGTGTTATCACTGAGACTGGTCCTGTCCTGTTTCAGCTGGGAGCTCCTTGCCTGAGTGCTCAGCAAGGCTGTAGGAAGGCACGCCAGCACTACAGGAAGCATGAATACAACGTTGTCACTGTGAGCTAGGTGGTGGTCTAAGTGATTTCTCTTACTGACATAGCTGAATTTCCTTCCTTTACAATATAGGCAATGGGGCTGCAAAAGATGCATGGGTCACTGATCCCAAGCTATTGCTACTGCAAGTAGCTGTATCATTTAATTCCTTTCAATAATAATACTATTTTGTCTCTTAACTCATTGGATTTTTTTATTCTACTGTGTTATTGAAAAGTTATTATGGAACCCAAATCCTGTGCTGAGGAGGCACAGTTTCCAACTGGCATCCCATGGTGTGCTTCTAACCCATGTACTGCCATTTCTTTTGGGGCCAATGTTATCCTCTAGCTTAAATTTTCTTCCTCTCTCCCACCTCTTTTCATTCTAGGGAAATTTATGGATAGGAAAAGCACAGCTATTTAGCCTTCCTTTTGCTAGCTAAATATTTAGGTGGAACATAAGACCTTCTGTTGTGCAGTGGTTTCTGATTTTCACAACACCCACTCTTTCTCTAAGCATGGGTAGAAATTGCTATACCTTGAAAACTAAAAGACTTATTCTGTAGGGGAATTTAGATTGCCATACTTGAGGTGCAGACTAGTATTAAATAACACTTTAGAAAAATGTTCACAACTCCCCAGCCACAATTTCTCTCTCTTTCTAACTGTGTAGCAGTGCTGTGTAAATGTTGGTGGAGTTGCATTTAATGGTATTGCTTTTTTGCCCTTTATTTTTTGTTTGTTTGGTTTGCTTAGTTTGATTTTCTTTAGTTTAATTTCTCTTTTTTAATTTTAACATTTAAAGTATCCATAATTGACAGTAATGGCACAGATGGAGGCTGAATTGCATCTTAAAGGTTGCTATTGTCTGGCTGCCTAGAGGTTTCTGTAAAACTGGGTTAACAGGACACCATCACATGATCTGGTTGTATTTTGACAGCCGTTTCCTTCCAAAGCAAAGAGTTAAAATTGGTTTTTTCTTTCCTTCCCTTTTAATGGAAGTTTAACATTTGCACCACAATTTAGAATTAAAAGCATGTCAGGGAGACGTTTTAGCTATCACAGGAGCTGTGTCACTGGTTGTGCCTGTGATTTTTTTCAGCTAGCCTTAGTGTTTTCAAAGCATTGGGAGGGAAGAAAGAATTGAATAATGAAATAAACCATGTGACATTTTTCACTTTGGATTTACATCTGCGTATGTCTGAAGCTGAGCAGGTGCTTATCCTTTGCAATGACTGTATCCTCAGCCCAAGAGTTAGACTTTGTTTTTTGCTGTTACCCTGTTTTAAATAGAACAACTAGAAGATTTTCATTAAAATAGAGTGAATTCAGATTTACACAGAGATCATTGGTGTCTTAGAGCTAATTCTCCTGCTTCTTAAACCAATATAAATAAAGATTTTATGTAACTGTAGGCACAGAGAAGAAGGAGCACAATTTCCACTGTACTGTGTTCAGGTCTGAGGAAAAAGTGTCACAGTTCAATGATCTACCATTTCAAAATGAATAGAAGTCTCGAAAGTTATAGCTGGTAACAATTGTAGCTCCCACTCCCACCCAAGAAATAAAAACCAAGACAACAAAACATAGCACTACAAAATCCAAAATGTTTCATAAGCAACCATACTTCATTTTTTATCTTGATGTATGTTAATTCTGCTTTGGCTTGCAGTCACTGAGTGTTCTATGATGAAATTCCAATGTCCATATGGTTAAGAGTATTTTTTAAAGTTACAGACCTAGATTTCTAACCTTAGTAAGAGGCCTCTCATGCTTCAGTAATTAAATAAGCTGATGGATTGTCAGAGTGCAGGTGTCTGACTGCTGTGAAAATTGATGAGTTTGAGATAGCAAAAACTGAAGAATATTAAATACAGGCAAAGATAGTCAGCTGCCCCTGATATGTTGATAATAAAATGTTAATGCTGCCAAATATTCTGTCTTATCATCACACCATTCAGTGAAGTTACTTGTAGTCCAGACTCAAGTTCTCTACTTCGTTTGAGAATAGAACCAGGGCTGAAAGTCATACAGTAGGCCATCCAAGATGTTTTGTATTCCTCACTGTTCCACGCGAATGGCTACAGAAAATACTACCGCATCACAGCAAAACATCTCACAAAACTTTGTAAAAATTGCTCGCTCATGCTAATCTCATCTTGCAATGAAAGGTTAGGAGGCTGAGATTAATATACAGTTACAGCAAATCATAGATGTATTCCTTCAGCTTGTTCTTAAAAATGGGCACTGGCTTTGGGAGGGAAGAGTGAGGACTAGGTCATAGGCAAGTTACAGAGAGAAAAAAGAGAAATGGAATAGTAAATTCTTCCCTCTGTTACTTTCTAATTACTACTTGTCTCTAACACTGCCTTTTTTTCTGCTCAAAGCAGAGACCAGGAATTTGAAGTCAAGTACAGTCAGCTTAAACATAAGCAGAAAGTCTAAATCCAGGATCAGCTTGAATTCTGGTTGACAAATTCAAAGAGTTTTGGGTGACAGGCACTTTCCTTCCCTGACTTTAGCCATTGATCCTGGCTATAACAAATATTATGGAATTTCTCTGGTCTTTCTGTTTTTCTCCATTTGTACTGTTTAAAAGTCTTGGAAATTATTCCCTTGAAGAGTTTCTGCACAGTTCCTCCCAGCTCTACCAGGTTTTCATAAGTTGTTCCTTCCCATACTGAAGCTGCTCAGTAAGGCTTGTCCCCTGTGGCACATCATTTGCAGGGGAAGCAGAAATGCTTTTTTATGATGGAATCCTGTCTGTTGCTCCGTGAGCTCAAAATGGGATCCTTCCTGCTGGTTTTTGCCAATCACTTTTTGAAGTCGATCATAAAGAGGTTTCAGTGTTTTCGTCTGCTGTTGTTGCTTTCAGGCCAGGCACAGGGGTTAAAGTCAGGCTAATCAGGTTGCTCTAGAGATCTGCTCTAGGCACCTCCTGACTTGTAATCGTTTGTCACTTCCTCACTAGGCTGAATGCTCTCTTCCATTTAGGCAATCCACTGTGATATTTCTATTGAACACCACTGTGCCATCATTGTATGGCATTCCGGTCCCCAGGACCTCACTGGGACTTCATCGCAGCAAAAAGCAATCTGTAGTTGATCAGTGGTATCTGTCCCTGTTGTTTATTTACAGGTACAGTAGGTCAGATTGGATCAAGGATTGCTTCCACTCAGAAAATCAAAAGTCCAAGGCTTGTTGCCTTGGGATTTGGAACTCCATAACACAGGTCAGGAATGGTCACCTGGTCATAGTCAGGTAATCATCTACTAATCCCAGCGGTACCTGAACACTGTGACAGGTAGCAGCTCCCAGCTCCTACACAGTTCCCAGAGAAATCTTTGTTTTTCCACTGCTCTGAGTGCTGCAACCAAGCTCAGAGTTTCAAGGGGTCTCATGCTGACAAACATGTTACTGATACTCTTCTAACAGCATTATTCATATGATCCTGTCATCCTGATGGATTCAGAAAGAACACTGAGATTCTGTATCAACATGAGTCACCTCACCCAGCTGTGCAACTTGGTCATCGCTGAAACCAGATGTGGTAGCAGATTAGCAATGCACGGAGGCACTACACTTCAGTATAGAGGAATGAATCGAAGGTAGTAAGAGAGGATGTTCCTGAAGAGATGAAAAGAAAATGTCAGCGTTGGGCTGGAAGAGGGGAGATGACGGGTGCTGATCTTTTCAGGACTTTGCATGTCTCTCTCCATCATCTAGAAAGCTGTTATTGTCCTTGATCTTTTCTGCCCTCAAAGCACCTCTGAGTTTTATCCCTAGCAGACATATCCAGCTGCCCAAACTTTGAATAAACTCCTTTGGAAAAAATTCCTACTTCTTGGCTATTCAAAACCGGGGAAGACTGACTTCTCATTTGCAGTCACTAACAAATGTTTTCAGTCAATCACCCGCTCACAGTCCGAGTAGGAAGATGTGATTCAGACTGCCTGCTGGGGAATGGATCAGTCAGCAAAGCTGCCTTTTTTCATTCTTCTTTTCTTTTTTCAACAGACTTACCTTTCTTCACAGAAAGGAGGAGGAAGAAACGTACGCAGCAGGAAACAGTGCAAAACCAGGTTTTTTTCTTTTCTGGCCAGTTTAAAGGAAAAGAGCAAAGGCATGAAGCATTGCTTCACTTTGGGAATGTTGGAAAAAGATTTGTTCCACTCTAGCAGTACCTTATACCAATTGATCTGGACCAAAAGGGGAAAGGGAAGGAAAGAGAAAGGTGTAGTTAATTTAAAAACTTACTTTCCTCAAAATTTCTGTAGTTATTCAAACGAGTTTATTTAAAGGTTAAAAGCAGTGGTTACATGGGAAAGATATTACTTGTAGGGCTGCTCTAGACATATGATCTGATTTTTTTACAAATGGGAAAATATACAGAGAAATACAGTCAGCCACAAAATGATGAGCATATGGTGCAGGATATGTGGACGTACTGACACAAAGAGAGACAATGTGTAGATATGAAAACAGCTACCTGACAAAGGCTGTTGAGATACTTGGAAGATGAATAGTCATTTCCCATTTAGGCAGTCCATTTATATCCTATTCTGTGGCATTATTGTGACCGTGGCTGGTCTGACTAGAATAGAAACTTCTCAGGATCTTCTGAGATCCCCTGATGGCATGAGAAATGATCTCTTTCTTCGTTTGGATTTTGTTCCTTTCCACAGCGAATATTCTTCAAAATTATAGTGAGGCGGAGGCTCCAGGCCACCAACACAACTAAACAAAAAAGAAAATATTTTCTGACATGTAACCTTACTACCTACTCGTCTTTTTCTATTCAAGATGTAGGTCATAACAAATTTTTGTCTGGTGTGTCCCTAGCCAGAGAGCAATCAAGAACAACAACACATGTTCAATCAAAGAGTTGAAATAGTTTCTGTAAAAGCATTTCATGTTTTAGCTGATCTACAAGGAAAGAGCTTGTTTTGACCTCTGGCAGAGCTGCTGGGTTGGTTAGTATGCTGTGTCATTTAGGTAATGGGCAAGCTCTTAGAATTTCTAGGTCTCAAGCATTTTTTGAACTAATGATTTGAAAAAGTTTTGTAATCATTCATGAACTAAACCACATAGCTATGTGCTTGGTACATCAGTAATTTTCCCATTTTATGCAGAAGACAGCTGATTTTCAAAGGTACTGACCATTTCTCTTTTTTCTCATTCATCAAAATTTTTTATATTTGTTTACCGCACAAATTAACTTTCTGCTTCTAGATAACAAATCTTTGACTGTTCTCTTTGCAAATCCCTTCAGTGCAATTTAGAAACAACATAATTTCATCTGAAAATAACCTTTGTTTTATCTAATCCACCCTTACATGTGCTTAGGAAATAGATGCATCTATACATATTCAACAACAATCCATAGCTTCACAATCATCATCTATTCAGAAAGCAGAATCTAGTGGTCCCTGTGCTGTGCATATGTGGGAGGGCAGATGGGATCAGAGGAATGTAAGAGGTCCAACTTTTTTTGCTATAATGCGGGTTTTATGTTTATGAATTACAGTGAGACATTTCTTGTGCTTGGAAGGTAGGGAGTCTTGGGGGGACCAGTAATCTCAGAGCATGCAATGGACTTCCCACCTTGGCAGCAGCAGTCAAGGCCTGAAGGTAGATGGATATTGAATGTGAACTTTCATTGAGTATTTAAACTTCAGGGAACTGAATTGGAAAGTCTTGGTCTAGGGATCAAGGAGGAGTGCACCTTACTAGAAAAAAAAGTTATTTTGACATTCAAACAGAAGTAGTGGTGGAACTTAAGACTAAGGTGAGTTTTGTGTCCAGGGCTAGAGACTGGGCAGGGATGCAACAGCAAGGATGATGCAAGGCTAAGGCAGCAGGAAGGTTTGAAGCAGAAGAATGTTTTGATAGAATTAAGGCAGAAATTATCAGGTACTCACAGGCAGGTCAGGACTCACGTGCATTGTCAGAGCCTTATAGCAGGCTCAGATAGGAGCATTACAATGCAGCAATATTGTAAGGGTGAGGTAACCTTGCAATGCAAGAAATAACAGAGAGTATTAAGTGGATAAAAGCTGTATGGGCAATGTTGGAGCGGAAGATTGCGATGAAAACCAAAAGATGCTGCAAATGAGTTGCAGCATCCATCTGTAGTATTGTCATATTGCTTATATGGCCTGTGACTTTCTGTAGCTAGCCCTATCCAGCTATAATTTGTCTGAGAAAAACTTTTCACCTGCAAAAACCCCCAATTCCTCTCCATCCTTTTAAAAATGAAAAAGATAGGTGAAAACCTTTTTGGGAGAAAATGCAGTACTGGTGAAAACAATACCACAGCCTGGCTTCTCCGCCTCAGCGTCAGTCTCAAAATGCTGATTTCCCTGCATTTGCTTTCCTTTTAACTTGACTTTGCCTCTAAACTGTTCTGACAGTAGCTCTGTTTGTTGCATGGTCCTCCCGGAACTCACTGGCTGTTTGTCATTGCAGAGAAACAGCTGCTCTCTGTGATGGTGGGTGTAAAATGAAAGGATTGAGCTGGTTACATCTTTGTAGTGCTGGTAGTACTGTAAGAAGTCAGTCACAAGTCACTGAAGGTACCATAAAGAGGCAGTCAATTAGCTGGAAAAATAGATGGATGCCCAAATAGTGTTGTTGTCATTAGAGAGTTACTTTATACTTATGCTCTAACTTTTTAAGCATTTAATTTTTATTTGCCTGCTGTAGCAAAATGCCAACAGTATTACAGAAGAAGCAAGCTAGTGGAGAAGATTGGCTGCTCAGAAATCAATTCCTCATCATTTTAATTTCATAATATCCAAAAGTGAATTTGGAACAAATTTTAGGCAAAACCAAAACTCAATGCGTCTTTGAAATAATGAAAATAATAACTGCAATATCCTTAATTTCACTCTTCCAAATAAATCTCCCCTGGAGATGTGAATTCATCCACTCTCCTCTTTAGAAAACCATTCTGAGTGTAATGACCAAGAAAGGAAAACAATTGGTATGGTGAACAAAAGATTATAAAAAGGAGGAAAGGATGGCAAAAAAAGGGGGAAATTAAGGTAGTGCTTAAGAGGAGGAACTTCCTTCTGCTGAGATTCAGCAAACTGGGGAGTGCAAAAGCCTAAATGTGTGGTTTCTTGTGTTTGTGCTGTAGATTTGGGATTTTTGCCACTTCCATTTGTACTGCTAATTATTTGAATACTACAAAATAAAACAGGACAAAGCATTAGGAAATGCACTAAATAATTAAAATGTTCTGACTTTCTGTCATCTACTTCACTTGAGGGCTTTCAAGTGCTTCCTCAGAAAATTGCTTCATAAACATCATGTCTTTACTGGCAGAATTGTATTCTGTCTTAGTAATAGATCAGCCAAGATATTAGTAGAATTGAGACAACCTTGCACTGGGAGAGAGTTATAATAAATGAATGATGATGAAGTAAATGCCTATGATATATTCTTCATACCTTGTTCGCAAGAATAAACAAGTAAAACTTCAAGCAAAATTTGCTGCTGTCACCAATTACCTCTTTTCCCTTTGGTGGAGGGTTTGTTTGGTTTGGTTTTTGTTTGGGTGGTTTTGTGAGTTTTGTGGTTTTTATTTTGGTGTGGGGTTTTAGGGGGAGCTTGTGGGGGGACGGGGTTTGGTGGGTTGGTTTGTTGGTTTTTTTGTTACTGGATTTAGCTTCCTGTATAAGATGTAAACATAGTTCTCTCTGCAGTTCTGGGTTCTTTTTCTGTGAGTAACATTGTTAAATACTGATGAAGTAGTACTGGCCGAAATCTGTTTAATAAAGGAATCAATAGGAGTTGCATGGGTTTTAGCCCATTAAAAAATAATATTTTGTCAATCTATACTTACTTAGTATTACATATTAAATCTCATTGTAGAGAATGAAAGAAAAAAGTACAGACCTTACTTATTATGGCAGAGTAAAGAAATAGGCTAATCCTTCTTCTTCAACAAAAAGAATGACCTCAGAAGAAGTAGGTAAACAAAGTCTTCAGAGTTAAGCTGGCTTTGTAATGATAAAAATTGATTTTAGACTTCTTCATTATTTCTGATATATAAGGATGAAATAAAGGCCCTTCTGTTCATAAGAGAAATGTAGAACATGCCTTAACCTCTTGTATGATTAGCAGGCTTCCCTAGATGAAAATAACAGTGGAAAGATGTGTGTTTTCTATTAGAAACTGCAAATTTCTGTGCTCTTTTCTCTGCTTCATCTCTCTGTCAGCACAAACTTCTCATCACATTGTATTGGATGAGTCTGGGTCAGCCAATACTCTGTCATACAGTCTATGCCACCCCAGCCAAGTTTGATGAGACTGCATTTCATTGATTTGTCTATTTGGCACACTATTTAGGGAAAAGAGAGTGTATTTTTATTGTCTTCACTGCAAGGAGCTGCCACAGTGGGCCGATCCCTTGCTTGTTCATTTACACACCGGTTCTCAAAAATGAGTCTGATTCTGAGTGAATGGTACCATGGGTCAGAAATGTTGGTTTAGGATATGATGCTGTATTCACTTCTTATAACCGTATTTCCATTTAATTATTTACCACAATAGTGAAGGAACTCTTTTTATCTGTTTTTCACTCTGGAGAAGTGTGCATATCAATTAGCTGTCATTTGTAAGAATCCTCTCAGTTTTACTTTTGCTAAGACAACCCAACAATTAAAATAGCAAGTCTTTTAAGGATTTTATTTGTGAAACTGTCCATAAGGAATTTTAAAAAGCAAATGGTCAAAACCCCAAATGTAAAGAACTGAATTCCCTAGCAGCACTTTTTTAAATCAGCTGCAGCAGTATTTCTCAGCTCAGCTCTGTACAGAAGTAAAGCAGCAGCTTCAAGTCCTTTGCATTTGGTCAGATCACTGTAAGTTCTTTCCAAAAACTGTGATATTAGTCTTGCTATATTACACCAAATTCCAGCTTGACTATGCAGTGTCTACTTCTCTTAATTATATGGGATAACTTAAATTGGTATTCTTTTTCTGAACTCAACAGTTGCTTTGTTCTAGCCAAGGAACAGCACTCCTGTAAGATTCTATGAAGCTTTGAGTTGTCCCTCAGTATTAAATCAAAGCCATATTCTTGAATTAAAATACATGCAGTATCAAAGTATAAAACTTGACTAGTCAATCCATGGTTGACGAGAGATCCAAAAGAGACCCTCTTCACTTACTCGTAAAGTCTCTTTTGTTTTGTGGAAAGTTTTTTTGAGCGACATGCAGCCGCTAAATTAAACACTGCACTTTGACTCTGAGAAAACATCTTTCTGCTTGTGTTTAGTGACATTTTTTGTCTTTCTCATGTGTGAAATCTGCCAAGTAAAGCCATGGGGGGGGGAAGCCATCACAAATCTTACTCAAGCTCTTCCACTGAAGACCATCTGCATCTATGTTCCCTGTGCTTTTTCTTATTGAGGGTGGTATATGAACTTGTTAAGTGCAGATGCCAGAATTACATAGAAATAAGTGAAAAATCTTTTAAAGTTCCAAATCAGTAAAGGCTTCTGTAAATTTGAAAATCTAATAGGCCAAATTAAGGAATAAAAATAGTTAAGTATATATACACCCTTTAGTTTGCCTGTAAAGTCTGCTTTCACATTTCAGCCTGTCACCACTAACATTTTCTCACAACTAACTTTTGCAGCATTTATTTCCTTTAAGAGATGAAGGCCCAGTTGAAGATGCTATTAACAATCCAGATTGATCTGAGTCAGAATATCAGCATTTTCCTTAGCTGACATCATATCCAGAACTTGTACAATGTACAAGAAAAATAAAATCTGGCCCATTCTATTGTAGTCATGTTGTTTTTGAATTAATGATTTCAACACCAGTTTTGTCAGTAAGTTCAGTAGAGATATTATAAAAAACCCGGTACTGTAATGTTTAACAGACATCTTTTCGTTGTCAACTCTGGGAGTTGCTTCCCACAAATGTGTAGCACACCAACTGTACTTAAGCAAGCATGGATAATTCTAGTGCTTAAAATAAAATAAACTTCTGTTATTTAGTGATAGTTCCTGAGAGAAGAGCAGCATAACTCAGGCGAAGATTGCAGTGCAGAGCAAGAAGTGAAGTGGTCATTAGAATAATATAATTTGGAGGTCTGCTTTCTTTCACTTCTCTGCCTGCAGACAGTGCCTGAAAACTGATGCCTGAAAACAGCTGCACCTCATTTCTGATTGTCCACAAGTAGTTTTGAGATGGCCATAGAAGCTTTGTAGCAGGCCAAAATACAACATCATCAGCTCCTTTTAAAGCTTCAGACACTTGATTCACCCAGTGGATGAAGACTAAGACTTGAAGACGTCCAGCAAATGTTTATTTTTGTTTTTCTGTTGTCCTGTTGATTTGAACCAGTTAGAGCTCAGTAACTGCCTCATTAGGGCATAAATGAAAAGGGAGTGGTATAAGAACACTTGAGATTCATCAGTCCTTAGGCATAGAAAAATCCAAGTAGTGCAGTCTGGATGTTGATTTTTTTTATTTCACGTGACTTTACTTTTAAATCCAAACCCTGAAAAAGAATGAGCGGATTTTTCAAAATCTGTATTTGTAACGGGGTGAAAAATGGAAGAAAGGGAAGGGTATTACTCAGGTATTTAAAAGACATTTTTGAGAATAGGCCAAATGTCTTCCATATCAGAGCTAACACCATAGCTGAAGAAACTATATAAACTGAAAGGAAATAACACAAAATGTGTGAGTGTGAACCATAGGTGGATTTTGTGTTGAAAAGTAAATGTGAACAATCTGGAATATATTTTAGCAAAAATTGCTTCTTAAATGGAACTTTCTCTTCCTACAGAAGATGTTATTGAACAAAAAAAAAAGAAAAAGAAAAGAGAAACCAAGCCCAATGCAATTCAACTTGAATTTATCACACTGTTATTTTAATATATTTACTCAGGGTTAACAAGTCATTAAACATCAAATTGCTGACTCTTAATGAGTCCCTGATGGTGAAAATGAGCTGCCTACAACTGTATAGTAAAATAACAACAATGGCATGGCAGAAGACTGTAATAAAAATCAAGTAAATGCTATTGAATATTTGGTGTGTGGATGCCAAACTGGTTTTGAAAAGTACTTCAATTTGCTTAGTTCAGTGTGTTCATTTGCTGTATGGCTCTGTATGGCTGGTTTTGCTTTCAGGAAAAGTATTTAATCTGATTTTGGCTTTCAAAAGAGGTTGGGGGGACAGATCCTGTATATATACTAATTCTTGGGCTAATTGTCTTGTTTAATTAGACTTACTCCTGACCATTTACCAGTGCCCGGTCTGACAAATTTAACAAGTAGAAGGAGGAAGGAGTAGCTAAAACGATTGTATGGTTAAGTACACAAAGACGTGTAGCGCTTGTAAGTTCCAAGTGGTTAAATAATTAATTAATAAAGGACTATCGTGACAAAAACACACCTACCCAAACAGAATTTAATGGCTTGCACTAGTGCGTGCTGCCCTATCAACTTGCTCCTATGGTTGTATTCTACAAGTATTTTTACCTTTTTAATTATTCTTTTGTAGACCAACAGTACCTATGTATTCCAGGAGGGCTAATGGGCCTCAGTAAGATGTCTGTTTCCCTTATGATGGCAATTTCATGTTGCAGATAGCTTGGATTTGCTTAGCTTTCTGATGCTTGTTGGCACAAGGGCAAGGCTGTCTCTCAGTGAGTGACACTCATCCAGGGGTCAGACATCTGGGCAGGCTGTTCTCATAACCAGACAGGCTGCTGCTGCGAAGGTGCGCGCCAGTGACATGACCCCTTCCTCAGCTCTCTCTGTTTCACACCTCTGCCAGTTCTGTCTTTCAACCTATTTTGCACTCTGTAGGCAGAGGGATAAGAGACAAGTGGCCTGAGGTTAGACACAACAAGAGAGCTGAAAGAGAGCTGTGCCCAACACTGAAGCATTAACAAAAGTCCAGCTTCTTTAGTATTTTTCTTAGAAGAGTCTGCAATATAGTTGGCATGTCCTGTTCTCATGCAAAAGCTGATTTTCTAAATCCTGACTATGAATACTTTGGCTCTTACCAGATGTCCAGCAGAGACCTTGTTGCCTAATGAACAAAAGGATAAACCTTGTACTCTGCCCAGAGAACACTGGCAACAGCAGAAAAAGGAATGCTCAGCTGGCAAGCTGGTGGATTTTTTCCTCCTCTAGAAGCAGCCTATAGGTTTCTAACTGCGGTTTCAATGGAAGATGGAGAGAATTACTATTTGGACTAGTGATTTTTTTGTGACAAGGAACTATTGTTTTGGGAATTTTATTTTATCTATGAAAAAGGTTAAATTCTCTGTTCTGCAACCTCTCTCATTTCGCTTCCTTCTCAAGAAGGCTCTCTTGACTCCATTGGATTGTCAGCTGTTAATATAACACTTCGTTGTATAGAAAGAATTACTGGTCTAATGCAAAATGAGTTTCCTGGCCCATCATCAGTATAAAGATCTTAAAGGAGGAAAAGCAAAAATGTGGCCTCATTTTTTTGGTTGTCTTCTTAGTATATTGATTGTTTTGCAGCATTAGCATCCTCCACATAGGGGAAGGTCAATACCATTATAACTCCCACTGCTCTCACCCACTCTTTAAAATTGAATTCAGTGTATTATTGAAATAAGAAGAGCATGTGCACGCAATTATTTTTTTCACTTTTCAAGTTACATTGAACAATGGACACCTGGCATATCAGCCATCAAACAGAAAATTAACTGTACTAATAGCAGTGCAGATTCAATGCTGATTTAATTCTGACTTCAGAAGTTAATCATCTCCAACACGATGGATGGTTATTTAATGAGAAGGATTCATGAGTTCTAGAAAACACACTGCAAACTAACAAATCAAATCTGATGCCATCACCTCCTTACTGAATCACTGTTTCGGCACCGCAGAACAGCTGGACAGCATCATTGCTCAGTACAGCCAGGAAGTGGGGGATTGCAGCAGGAATCAAACTCTTCAAGCTGCAAGGCATGTGAATATGCAGTTCTGAACTAAACTTGCACACAAATAATTAATGAAGTAATAGTCAAAGTAATAGCAGAAACCAAACCCTATGAACCTTTCTCAGAAATAATTACTGACTGGTATTTTTTCCGTGTTCATAGATCATTATCAGATGCCAGTGGGCTTTTTAGAGACAATATTAATGGAAAAGTTTGAGGAGATGTTGGGATTTTGGTTTGAGTTAGGTTTTTTCATTTGTTTGCTTTTTTTCCTGTGAATTAATTTTACTGTTTTGGTGTTATATTCTTGCTTAGTATTTTAACTGAATTTAGTGCTAATGACAGCTGTGAAAAAGATAGTGAAGATTTCTGTTACGTTAATTAGCAATTATGTCACAAACATGATCTATGGAAAAGTCCCTGTATCTCTGCACTCACTGAACCTGATTGAGTGGCTTCTTGGGGCTCTGTGAGGCTGTCAGTGTCAGTGAGTTGGGTTTTTTACAGTGAAATTGTCAAAAGCAAGGGAAAGCGATTATTGTTCCCTTCATGGCTTTGATAAGGTGGACCTGTCTGTCACCTGAACTGAATTCCACGTGCTGATTTCATGCAGTCCCCTTAATATCTGATAGTGGTGGCTTTCAGCCTCTTTTTACATAGATCAGATTGGAACTGGTAAGCCAGAGGCTGAAGTTTCAATACTTTTCCTTCTATTCATCTAATATTTTGTTTATTTCAGCAATTTAGCTCCAGTGATGGTGATTTTGTTGTTGTTGGAGGATCTTGTATGAATAAATCTGCTTCACTCCAGAGAAGGTACTTCATGGTTTAACTTTCATTGTTCTGTATTCTCTAGTTAAGTAAAGAGAAGATGTCAGTGGCATTTTCAATAAAGTAGCAAAATGTGTATTACATTATCATGTTATTCTTCAGTAGCTGGAGAACGCTCATTAGAAAAGACCATCAGAGTAGTGATAAATGACTTACATTACTTTTTGTGCATACAAGCTGTTCCTGTGGGAGATCCAGTCTTCATTCCTTCCTATTCAGAGGAACAAAGGAAGTGGTCAATTTGTTTGTGGTTAAAATTCCACTGAAGTGTAAGTTATTTTGCTGCTACTACAGAATGCTGAGTTGCTGGTGGGAAATACTAATGTAGATGCCATAGTTGTGTATCCATTGTCTCATATATCAGTAAATGCTGCCGAACCTGTCTTTCCTCTGTTCTTTTTTTCAAACTTTTCTCATCCTGACAAAGATAACTTGAATTTATTTGTACATTCTTTCACTT
This sequence comes from Falcunculus frontatus, assembly GCA_013398115.1. Classification (NCBI taxonomy): domain Eukaryota; kingdom Metazoa; phylum Chordata; class Aves; order Passeriformes; genus Falcunculus; species Falcunculus frontatus. The sequence goes on from VZRV01008263.1 coordinate 849,163, forward strand.
CTAGTATAGTCAATGTTCTCTCAATACATTAGTTACCTGTAACCTTTTGTACCACTGATTCCTGACTTAGAATTGCTGTGAAATCTTGGGAAGAGCAAGTAACTGTGCTCAAGTAACAATCATTGTACCACTGTGATAATCTTAAAGGCAGTCACATTTTAACAAAAATATTTGTAGCTAATCTTGAGAGATGCAGGTTTGGTCTGAGGAAAGATACCTGAGGAATTGACCAACAAGGTTAAAAATTCAATTTTCATGTTCTGCCAATGCTGATAGAGATATAAAGATAACAGCTTCGTAAGTAAATAAATATCCTTTGGTTTTTCTGGCTCTGAGGCATATCAAGGATGGGGGGAGTAGTTCTAGGTGAAGTGACACCACCACTTTGAAGACTTGTTTTCAGTCATGAATAATTTCAGTGATTTTTTTTTTTTAAGCATACAGGAGAAATGGTAGATGGGCTTAATATTTCTGATGCACAGTAAGAAAAAGGAAGGAAGGGAAGAGAGGAAGGTGTCCAGTTGTAAGGGAGTAGTAACAGCTAAAGTAAAAGTTCTCATTCAGCAGTGCTCTGTGAAGGCCTAGAGTAGGGTTAGAGGGTTGGAAAAAAAAATGCCGAATCAATTAGTAAAAACAGATGCACCTAATGTTGCTATGGACAAGGATTATATATGCAGGTAAAATAATTTCCTTTACAAACAGAAAGAAGCTCTTCTGACCCCACTGTATTATCCCTTACAAAAACTGAATTAGATCACTCTCTCTCTCTTCCAAGTTGGTCTTTATTGCATTTGTTAAGACTACAGAAGTTGTATCTGTCTGGGCTAACAACACAATAACCTTGCCTTGTGCAAGCATCTCCTGTCTTCACGGTGCATCAGTTAGTCTCTCTAGAACATGCCAGTAAGGATGTATTTTCCCTCAGTAAGAGATATCCTTGAGCGGCAGTGATTATTTAATAGATAAATGTTTCTTGATCGCTTAAATATGCGAGGTGTTTGCAGGCTGGCTGCTGTAGCACATCACTCAAACTGTGTGTCAGTCCTCACAGACACAGAGCTTAAGCTCCCAATACACTCTCAGCTTGTTCTTCCATGTCATACATGAGGTTTCAGCATCTCAGCTAAAAGCTATTCTGTCACTGCTCTTCCAAAGGCTGTCACCACAATACCACCCAGCAGGGGCACAATTCAGATCCAACTGAAGTAAATAGGAAATATCCAGCTGGCTTCCTGAATGCAATGCGTGACTTCAGCGAGCTGAGGACAGGAAAATATAGAACAGACATCAGTGACGTGTTTGTGCTCAAGCAGCATTTGAACTTCAGCATCCTGGGTACATGCGTGGAAGCAGCTGTGGCCTGGAGGACGCTTCAGGGAGCAGCTGGCTTGACTGCTTGCTTTCACATTGCTCTGAGAACAACAAACCCTTTCTGAACAGCAGTGCCCACCCTGGCCCTGTTTTGTTTGGGTTGGTCCCGGTGTGTTTGTGTCCTCAGCCGTGCACTGCAGTAGCCTTGTTCTGTGCAGGTGGACTGGNCAGGCATGAAAGGGAAGGAAAGGATGCCAGCTATTACATCAAACCTTGGAACAAGAGGTATGCAGGAGAAACATGCTCTGGAGTTCTTGCTGGCAGACCATGCCAACTGATGGAAGAATTGCCTAATTTGGATAATAAAAATGTTCTGAACTATAAGCTGAAACTTTTTAACAGTTGGAAGCTCTAGAATTAGTTAAGAAAACTTTGTTTGAGCCTTGGGAATTCTCCAAGACCCACTCAGGAGAAATTAACAAATATCTTTTTGTTACCTGAAGAGAAATAGTCTTGCTGAAATGCAGAGACAGATTCTCTCCCTCATCAACACCTAGTCAAAACCAAGGTGGTTGTGGTGGGGGAGCAAAGAGTGGGAGAATAGGGGGAAAAGAGAATAGTGAATGAAGACTAAATCAGGGGGGAGGAGAAGAAGTGGTTTGAAAATTATCCAAGGTACTTTTAAGCAGTGGATCCTACATCTGCAAACATTAGGCAGATCTCTGTCCTAGCAGTCATTCTGGAAATCTATGTCTAATGCAAAAGGTGATTTGTGGTTGGCTTATATGCTACCAGAAAGCAAGGAAAACTAAACGGGGGCCTTAACGCAAAAAAGTTTTTGGCATTGATCTGTCCTCTAGATCAGCTTAGAAATAAGACATGTATTGATCAAGAGCTGGAGTTTTCACTGAAAAGTCTGATTTTTAACATTTATTTCAGCAACCTAGTATAGTGCATTAGTTCTGCTCCTTTTTCTCTTGAGGAATCCACTGAGGTTGAATGGGCTAAGGTTCAAGGAGTGTGGATAAGCATTCCTGAACTGACTCATCTTTGCCGCTGTTTTGCATCATGTTCTTCTGGGTATCTGTTGCAGCTGTCTACTCTCTGGCTTTGGTTCCCCATTTGTAAATGTGAATAGCTCTTGGGAGGTGTGATTTGAGATGTAAAGTTATTGGAAGCTATAAGATGTAAAGCTGTGAAAAAGCAGTGAGCTGGGGAAATGATGTGACTTGGTCTTTTAGAATAACAGACTGCCTATATCTGCTCATTTCTAACTTCTGACATTCTGTTGTGACCCATAAGTGCAGGGCTGGTCCTCACTATAGCAGCCTTCCTGTCAATGGCAGCAGTAAGTTAAGAAAATGAATCTATTTTGAGGCTTTAGTTCTTCTTGATGTTTATGAACCTTTCTTGCTCTCCATGAAGTAGTCATGTTGAAGGCTAATTAAATGTGGGAGTGTATGTTTGATCCCTCCCATTGTTTCTTGTCAGTCTGTCTACTAAAAATCACAGGTTATACCAGCTTGTCAAGTAGGAGGCCAAAAGGCAGAAAGAAATATTAGCAGATTATATATGAGTCTGTGGCAGTCAGGGAGAAGGGAAAGGTTAAACAGGGGATGTTATAATGCTTCACTGCTGCTTGGTTGAATTACTGCAATGCAACCTTTCTAGGAAGAGGTGGCATGGAATTGTAACTATTTGATGTATAAGGGAACAGTGGGCTGGTAATTAAACACAAGATTTAGAATTATAAAATCTGTTTATACTTTTGAACATATTGCCTGGAAAGGTCTTTTTTTTTCTTCTTTTACTGTGCTGCAATTTCTTTTCTGCAAAATAGACCTGCTACCTCCTTCAAAATCCAATTAAGAGGCTCATGTCATGAGTATTCATAGAGTGCTTTGAGATGTTTAACAAAAGATGATCTGTAAATACAAGGCATTGCTACACTTCTATTAAACTTTTGTCAGTAAATGTTATTTAATCACTAAACCACAAAAATGTACACAGACATCTCTGAAAGAGCTTATTCCTGAAACAAAAACATTGAAAGCAAAAGTTGCATTCTTTTGTTCCTAGTACATAAGAACAGGAAAGCTCTGAGAATTTGAGAGTCACCAGCTGGGTGAAGGCAAATAATTTTAAATTTTTATGGACATTACAAAGCACACCTAAAGAAGTATTAAACAGAAAAAAAAAATTACCAGAGTAGATGATGTTTGGCAAAGTCACCTCTGAGGTCTCAGTGAGCTCCGTTATTATTATTACTACTATTCAGTCAAGTCCGGGTAATACCAATGCCATAGCACAGTAACAGTCCCAGCTCCTAGACTTTTGAAGTCAGTATCAACTTATCTACAGTGGGAATGATACAAAGCCCCAGTTAAGGATGAAAAGTCTGTGGTGTTTAATGTGTTTCTGATTCCCAGTTCCCTCCTCTAGCTTTTGTGATATTGTTAGTGACACTGAACTCCTTCAGGGTCTGGCTGTGTGTAGTGAATGTAGGAGACCTAAATGGGCTGAGGCCAGCAACAGAATGTATGCAGTATGTTTAGAAAATTGTCACCACAAATGTTACCATTTTTTGGACAGCTTTCATAGTTAGTTATTCATGTTAGCCAAGGTCTGAGAGGACCATGAGAAAAGGTAGCTTAACCTAAAATCTAGAGATCAGTTAGAAACTGGCATTCCCAAGGGAGGGATAGCTGTTTGTTCTTTTCTTGCACCTTCCTCAGAACAGAGTGGCCTTCAAGTGATGAAATGGGAACTGTGACTGTAATTATTGCAGTGAATTGCTATATCTGTCCCATCAGGGCTAAATTTTCGCTAATGCTTGTGCGTACCTTTCCTGGGAGCAAGATAAATAATTTTATAGTAACATGCATCCAACACTAACACTATCCATCAATAGAAATACTACAAGAAGTTTCTTTTAATTGTTGTTTGAAAAAGAAATCATCCAGGAAAAGCCCTGATGGTTTTTTCTGGAGACAATAGTGATGAACAGATCTTTAAAAATACTTCACATCTCTGTGTGCCCTCCCACGCTTCATTGTCCCTTGGCTATATGTATGGTATTTACGAAATCACCAGTTAGCTGACCGATAGCCAGTTTTAATGGTATTCTTACACGCTTTGTAAATTGAGGCACATCATCTGATAGGACTGTTTTATGTCTCTGAATGAATCCTGTTTGGAACGTTCAAACTTTCAGCTTTCAAAGTTGTTCATATCTACTTCAGGTGGAAGAAATGCATTGAAGCTGTTTGGAGTAAATATTTTGCTCCAACACAAGTCACAGTGAGAAAGTGTATATAGAAGATCTGGCTGCAAAAGGACTGCTACTCACTTATTTATGAGTGTAAACAGAAAGACCAAGTAATGCAGAGATGCTTAGAAAGTTTTAAGGGACAGGGTGGCCATAGATAGTCTTTCACAGATGCGTTTCTCAGCCTGAGTATCTTGCCTTCGCTAGGGACCTCAATCCTTCCTAGTTTCGTCATCCACTTATGTCCAAAACTGCCACAAACGTCTTGGGCAAATCATAACCAAATTGTTTATTCTGTTATTTTCTAGCTTCTCTAGAAATTACTCTTAGATTTTTTGTCTTCCTCTTGCAAAGAAATTCATAATTTAGAGGGGTTTTTATTCTACTTGTCTTTTGCTTACCTTTATTTTAAAATACTTAAGTGGAAATTCCACCGCTTTTACTACATGTGCTGTTCCAAAACCTTTCCCTATTAAGAATCTTTGTGATTTACAGAGTGAATACTTTGAATCTGGTATTGCATCTAGGCATTGCTGCTTGAGAGGCTTTGGGTTCACGTTCCTTGTGAATAGTACTATCAACTTCTGCTGTTCAGTTTTTACGGTTGGCACTTTTATTATTCAGATGTTCTATATTTATTGATGCAGTGTCCGGGTCAAGGCTTTTTGTTTGGTGAGACTTGATTAGGGTGTTGTAAAAAGGGTGTATAATTTGGAGCTAGAGGCTGCAAATACCTTAACTATGTTATTTTGGTTTTGGTTTTTTTTTAGCCCTCTCAACTCAATCTCATAACACATTCTCATGCATTTTGTAATGTCCAGAATCCCTTTCCTGGGAGCTTTTCTGGGATAACTATTAGAATATGTTTTTTCAGTCTCAAAACTTGTTGATATGAGAGCAGTTATTAATTATATTTTCTGTGAATATGCCTATGGTATTTTATCAAAAATGGAACTATTTTTTGGTAAGGAGTAAAGGACAGATATAGCTGGTCAAACTGGTGAAACACTTTTGTTTCATCAAATAAGCCCACAACACTTTCACCTCCAATCACTTTTTGTTTCTTTTCTGCTTTATTATAGGAATTGCAGACAAAATTAGTTATCAGTTTTACCACATATTGTAGTGGTGGTGATGGTCAATATTGAATTATGAGGGATGTTAACACAATTTTCAACAGTCTAATTGCTTCTCTTATCTCCAGCAAAATGTTATATTAAATAGCGACAGTGACCAGGTTGAACGGAATTTCTACAATACTACAGTGGGATTTCATTATCAAAGTCTCCAGCATTGCATCATGTGGCTCTACCTGCATCTGTGTGTTGTATCTGAATCTTTTTGTCCAGGGCAAAGTCCTAAAAAGGATCATGTGGTGCATGATGGGCTGGAGGCGGAAAAATTAACAGAATAAGATGAGGGTAACACAGTACAACAACTGTGTATTATATAGACCACCTCTCAACTAATAAGGTGGTGTTTGTCAGTAAGGCCCCAGAACTGTAAATGAAGTGCGAAGTATCCCATCCCTGCCATTTTTAAGGACAAGAAGAGGTGATAATTGGCTGGGAATGGGGCGTGAGATAAATTGGCATATACTGGCAATGGCCAAACAAAAGGAGGAAACTTAGATCTTCTGCTTGGTCTTTTTGACATTACTGTCACAAATAATGCTAACAGCTTCTCTGAAGAGCTGACCAACACTGAAACTAGTCAGTATTTTTGTATTTTTCCACTGGCAATCACGGTGGCACTGCCATGATTATTTTGACTCCAGTGTATAATCTTCTTTCCTTCCGATAAAATATTGTACGTAACATACCATTTTATTGTGCTATAAGAGAATTATTCTTTTAAACAGTAAAAATGAACAGAGGTCCTTACTATTTAAGCCTATGAAAAGATGTTCTAATCCATAGGCATGGAACAACATATTTGCAGTAAGTAAAATTTATTAATTCCTAAAAATACTGTTTCACTTCTATCTAAGGCTGGATTCCTGCCATAAATATGCTGTAGTGTTGTTATGTTTTGGTGGGATGCAGCAATTAGTCAAAGAAAGAAGCCTACTTTGATATGATAAAATTGTTTCTAGTTATAATGGGTTATGGAATCCTTTGAACTCAAAAGAAATAGTGAAATAGAGTAGTTGAAACTGTGGATGGAAAGGACTGTGGAAGACTTGAGTTAAACCAAATCAGATCAGGACTGTCGTCAACACTGAAACAGGTCAACTCTGATTTGTCTAGCCAAGTCATAGAAACCTCTAGGTGACATTTGCTTATGAGAACACTGGGCCCATCACTGCTCTGTGAAACAACTGCTCAATGGTTCCCATCCATCACACTGCAAGCTGGATGTATTGGTATGGGATTAGAAGCCATGTCTGCTGTTTCAAGAAGTTTATACTGATTACAAACTGAGAAGTGTATGCTGAGAGTACATGTACACTGCTGTAAACAGTGCACTTCTGAATGTTTTTAACTTCGGGTATTAGTACCAACTCCTTATTTCGTAAATGTGCAAACTTGCTGCTATGAAATTGAATTTGTACGTTGCTTTAATGTGTGGAAATGCCCAATCAGCCCACAATAAAGATCATCTTAATTATGTGCAGTCACCACCGTGTTATCATATTTTTATGTAGTGTCCCTCAGAATTTCTCTGATGCTTTCACACCAAAGATGTCAGCCTCTCATCAAAAGGAGATTGTGCTCAGTTTTTAAGCTGTGCACTGCACGAGACAGGACTGTTCTCACTACAGCCAGCAGAAGGGATTGAGCCATGTACATAAACACTTAACTGGGATATTCTTGTTATTTCAGCTCAGTGTTTGTAAACTGGAAATTGATAAAAAATTTTATTCAAAAATGTGAAAGGAAGAAAGGGGTGGAGGAAGCCAAACAAAACCCAAATGTCACACAGGCAAGGACAGCTTGATGTCTGCCTCTTTGGGAAGAGATACTGTATCTCAGGAGGAGGAGTTAGCTCACATGGCATGTTCTGCTCCCTGCATTTTCAATAAGCATCTCTTGAAACACTCAGGAGTTGTCAGCACTTGACCAGGAAATACAGTTCCCATCTGTTTTCATACTGTCCTGAAGAGAATTCAAAAATCTACTTTAAAAAAAACCTATCAACTATAACTACTATCTAGCTGCCTTGATCCATTTTTTTTATGGATTAAGTAATTTATATAGTTTATAATTTGTTCAAAATACTATTGAAAGGCACATATTCCTGAAGAGAAGGTGAGCTACAGACAAGCTTTTGCCAATGAATCAGCTTTCTTTGCAGCCTGAAGCCTTTTAAAATGTAATGTAGATGTGGCAAAGATAAGAAAAATGCAGATGCCTGCTGCAACTGTGACAAAATGAAAAGAGTTGCAAAGAGAGAGAGGGATGTCTGTGTGTACTAGTTTGAAAACAAACCAGTGGGAGATGGCGAGTCAGAATTACAATTTAATAGGAAAATTAAAATAAATGCAATAGTACAAGAATACTGATAGAGTCAGGATACACCTGACACCCTGTTGGTTGGGGTGGTGGTAGCAGTCCAGATGAAGTGATTCTGTTGAAGCGGTGATCCTGTAGAAGGGTCTGGTCTTCACCTGAAGGTCCAAAGGTCCAGCGGTAGCTCTTGTCCTCTGGGAATCCAGTAGGTAGGGGTACATGAGGTGTTCCAAACCTCAGATTATACCCAGGTAGGAATGCTTGGTTCCTCCCTCTGGGTGGAGCATCTCACAATGGGATGATGTAATTTTATGAGCCATGCGGTGAGGCTTGATAGCTCATTAACAGAAGACATCTCCTGGAGGGAGTTATCAGGGATGTGTTATTGAAGAGATAAAGAACATTGCCCTATCTGGTTTTAACAGATGATGATAGAATACATACTTTTGGTTACACCTTACATTGTAACCTGAGACACTATGATACAAGCACGATGAGCTTATTTCCTCATGTTGCAAAGGAAAATTGAACTAACAGAATACCAGTAAGTACTGATATAAGGGTTTTAGACACTGGTTCTCCATGCTGTTAAAAGTTTAAAGAGAACTAGTTTTACAGATGATTTTTTACCAGTTCTTTGGCTCACATTATGTCATTTGTTTCCAGGATTAGCATCTTGTGAATTGGGAGAGGAGATTTAATGGTGAATGAAACTAGAAATAAAAAGAAATAACAGTTATGTAGAATGACAGTTATGCCATGAATGCAAAGAAATAACAGTTAATGCCAGCTTTCTTGGCATATTTTTGATGTAGGGTGGTGGTGCTTGGAGATGATTAAGGGATTTTTTACCCTTTTTATAGGAGAAAATACAAAGTCTGAAGCTTTTAATTTCATAGTTCTCTCACTTCTGCTGGTATTGGTGACAATACCACAACAATATAATTATTTCCATGATTGTAGTCATTTATGTGTTTTCCGGTAATCGCAACAGGAAGGCAACTCAGTCTTGCTTGAGTCTTGAAGCTGTGGTTTAGACCTTCTTGCAGCTAGTCTCCAAGCTGTTAAGAAAGTACTTTTACCAAACTTGAGTCACATTAACTTTGAGGAAGTCTGATTCCTTATGTGAGGTGGTGACAGAGCTGAGCAGCCTGTCAGGACTGCAGAATTACAGGAACAGTAGAATGGGCAAGGCAGATATTACAATTAAGCTGTTTTCCTCCAAGTTCCCATGCCAGTTAGAATGGACTAGAATATTTTCAGTTGGAAGGGACCTACAATGATGATCTAATCCAACTGTCTGACCGCTTCCTGACATGCCTTCCAACCCTTTCACCAGCTTGGTTTCCTCCCTCCTCTGGGCACTTTCAAAGGCCTTAACATCCCTTCTCAAATTGTGGGGCACAGAACTCAGGTGAGACCACACCAACACTGAATAGAGCAGGACAACCACTTCTTTCGACTGTTTGTGCTGGTTTTTATGCTCCCCAGGACATGGTTTGCTGTCTTGACCATCAGGGCACACAGCTGACTCACACTGAGCTGCTGCCCACCAGCACCTCCAGATCCCTTTCTGAAGGGCTGCTTGGCTTTTGTTCATCCTAGGTGTGAGATCCAGTATTTGGACTTGTCAAGTTTCATACCGTTAATGATTGTCCAGTGCTTAAATCTGTCTAGAGCCCTCTGAAAGGCTTCTAGTCTCTCAAAAGAGTCGACAGCACATCCCCGTTTCTTACTGACAGCAAACTTGTTAATGCTGCATTCAACTGCATCCAGATTGTTGATAAACATATTGAACAAAACTGTCGCTCGAACTGAACCCCGAGGAAGAGCTCTGGTGACCAGTAGCCAGGCAGATGCAGCCCCATTCACCACAACCCTTTGAGCTCTGCCATTCAGACAGTTCCTAACCCAGCGTACTGTGTACAGCTCATCCCCCGGCTGGGCAACTTGTCCAGAATGGTGCTGTGAGGCATGGTATCAAAAATCTTACGCTAAATCCCGGGAAAAACTGCATCTACTGCCTCCTTTTCATCCACTAAGCAGGTGGTGTTACCTTTCAGGAGATTAAGAAGCAGGTTGAATGTCTCTGAGGCTTGTTCTCAGAACTGTGCTGGTGACAGCTGGTAGTGTCTTCATGCTGTGGATATTTCAGTACTGGGACCAGAACAGATGCTAATCAAGGTACTTTGAAGAGTCTGTCAGCCATGCAATTATTATGTGACTATTTGTGGTTTTCTTTTGTGTAGCAATTGCTGGCATCTTTCCATCAATGGTTCTTAGGGGGGCATCTTAAGAGATTCTGATTTTTTCTCTTTTGCTCTGCTCTTACAGGCCTTACAAAAATATATAATCTAAAACATTTTGTGCTGTTATTAGAGAATATGGATTGTTGCATAAGTTTATCCTTTATCTTCTTTTGTTAATTGTAATAAAATTCACTGTGTTTTTATTTGTGCTGATGTCAGCTGGGAGGAATACAGCAGCCATCATCATGTGTTCTTTTAAGGTAAAAAAAGGACGTGCAAATAGAACCACTGGATCTTCCTTTAAAAAAATGCTTTTAGACCACATCATTTTGAAAAGTGATCAATGAGAAAATGAACAGTTGTAGTGACTTAATATTACCATAATACAAAACTAGATGGCTTCAAGGTGAGTTACAGATGTACAGAGGCAAAGAAAGACAACAATTAAATATTTAATAGGTTAAGTCTAGTGCTTTTAGTCAGAAGAATCAAGGACAAAAGATGATCCATGGCTCTGACTGATGTCACATGATTTCTTATGCATTGGAGTCATATCTTAGCTTCTGAGGGTGTTTTCAAGTTTTTGAAAAACAGAAAAATGTCTGAAAAAGATAGTTGGAAAAATATTATTCTATTTTGCTGAAGTTTAATTACTTAATTCTTTCAGAAATGCATCGAGCAATCCATCAGTTCTTTTGGGTTTTTTTTTCTTCCACGTTAGCTGCAGAGAGGACAGAAGGGTGGAAAGGGAGAGAGATGTAAGGGAAAGGAAATGTAAGCTACAGGCGTTGTTCTGCTGTTTCATCTGACCTACTTGCCCACATGTTGTCATCAAAACTTGATTGTCAAGATAAAAGATATTACTTTTGGTATCCCAGTACATCTATGCCTGGAAGTAATATCATCGTCTCTCTGAATTCAGTTAAAGGAATTTTCTTCACTTCTTGCCTGAATTACTGCATGTTGTGTTGCGGTCTATTGAAAAACTGTTATGTATTACCCACGACAAAAAAAATAAATAAATAAAAGGAGAGAGAGAAAACTGGAAGGGAGGGATTGTATTAACTGAGCAGGAAAGGCAATTTAAATAGTAGTCCAAAGGGAAGCTGGGTGAGTATTTCCAAAGGAGGTACAGAAAGGAAGCAGCCCAACTTAGGTATAGCCAGCAAGAATAGAAGCAACACTTTCTTCTGATTGTTACAATCCTATAAGAGATAGGAAAGAATGTAGGAAGCCTTCAGTGATAGTAAAAGGAAGGATTTGGAGAGGGGAGTTGAGGAGCTCCATTTCAGACATACTGACATTTAATTAGACAGTCAGAAACCTTTTGCCCAGAGTTCTGCAAGTAGTCTAAACATTGTGTCCAAGCTGGCCAGAAGGCTAGACTGAGGTTGAGTTGAAATCTAAGTTGGCAAGATCAAATAGAAACATAAGTTTGAATCAGTATAAATAATGTAAAAAACTGAGGCAGAATCTGATACAAGAAAAGACTGGATTGAAGGCATTACATTTCCACCAATACACGGTTCTTCTCTCTTCTTTAATATTCCAGCCAACAGCACCGTTGATGCTTTAATGGAATGTCCTTTTCATACAGCATACACAACAATTGATCTTTCTGCTCTCTAATTTATTAATTATAAATATTTATGAATTATTTATTATTTCGTTTAAAAAATATGCTTGTTTAGAGCAGATGATGAGGTGCTGAGTTATTATAGTGCAATTAATGAACAAATCATGAAACAGAAATTTTAATGTGCTGAATACTGAACAGGGAAATTTAACTATTAGAGTCACTTCAAATAACTGTTAGGCATTTACAAGAAAAGAATTTACATAAGTCAACTGATAAGCTTTTGTGGTGTTCACAAAGGTGTATGATAAAAAAAAAGGGGACTGTAGTGGTGAGATAACCATGTGTCCAGTAGATGCTGGTCAATCTCCTCTCAGTAACACCTACTAATGACAGATTTACCTACAACTGTTATGGTATTTGAGATGCGTTGTTTCCTGTTCCAAGAGTGAGGATGTCATCCTTCAGAAAGCGCTGTCTACTAGCAACCTGAAAATACTTTTAATTTGCGCTTGGCTTCTCTGAAGAATGCAAATGCTGAAGGAAAATTGCTTGGAGAAGATGAAGTAGATTTAACCATGAGGAATGAATGAAGGGTGCAAGTACAGTATCATGCTTTCATTTTCATTTCATTCATCGGTGGTTGGATCTGTTAAAAGGTGGAATAGAGCTGAAAGGTGGAATTGAGCAAGCTAGTATTGTTTTGGTGCTTGAATACCCCATACCAAACAATACCAAAGCTAGGACACTTGTAGAAGGGAGAAAATTGGACCGTATGTAACTAGATATGTCCTTCCTGCATCTAGAACATGTATTGCTGTTAATCAAATCACGCTTTGAGAAATAACAAGAAACAAACGAAAGGTATGTCACAGGACTGGCTTAGTACTGTGTCTCTGAAAGACCTAGAAGACAGTAAAGAGTATGATATGTTGCTGGAGGTGCTTCCACACCTTTCTGAAGTGAACAATGATATTTTAGTGAGTCACAAGCCCTTTGCTGCTGATGGAAGTGATCTTTTAGCTTCAGTGGGAAGGGAGAGGCCATCCATTCAATTACTGTGTTTGGCTATTATTTTCAATTTACATTACCATGAGTACAATAGTTCTTAGATTTTCTCTTTGTTGCTCTTAGCAACCTGTAACAGAATAATACTATGGTAGCTTTCCAATATTTCCTCTGAATTTGCCGTATTCCTATTTTATGTTGTGTGCCTTGGGTTTAACTATCTTTTTGCTGCATGGAAAAGTTACACTTCGAAATATGGCCCGTTTTAGACCTTGTTTCATACCTCCTGCTATAAAAAGTATGCACTGCATGCAGAATTTGCCCTGGTTTAACTGAGATTGTTGTCTAACCAAGAGTATTCAAAGAATATTCAAAATGGGGAGAAAAAAACCCCCACTCTTCTTCCTTATATAGATGGTGGTGCATTCAGATAAAACTTTTGAAAATCATTCCTACAAACAGTCCTTAATTGTACTACTTTCCATTCTCTTGGGGTACTCAGTCCTTGATCTCTTTTAGTCCTTTAAGTCAAATAAGATGAAAGTCTTTGAGGGCAAGGTGAATAAGGGTGCATCTCTTGTAGTAAGGGGATCAGTTGTGTGTAAATAGCTGTTGTGGTTCTTTACAACAAGGATTAGCTGTGAGGTAGGAATGTGGCAGCTTCCCACCTCTGGTAATAAGTATTACTACATGCATAGGATGGATGACAAATGGAACTTTGATTGATAGACTTAATGATGAAATTTTGCAGTTTACGAGAAAGTATTGTAAGCTCTATCATCATTCCTCAGCTGTCTCAGAAGGACCTACTGGAGAGGCAATGGTACACTTTAAAAGTATGATTTCAGCTGCTCAGAAAGAAGCTTCTTTTATTTCCCCTTCAGCAGCTGCAATGTTTGTATGCAGAGATAAAGCCATTGTGTCATGTAAGCATAGGACACTCATAGAAGTGCACTTCAGCATCATCTCATCACAAGCAGCACAGCTTTAGCTGCATTTCACAGCTGATGTATGAATGTGTGATTCCAAGTGCATAAAGCACCTATCATAGGCTATTCCTTCTGCTCTGCCAGTCTGCACTGCCTTTTAAACCTGTTTCCTCCTCAGCTCTATCACAGGTTGATCTTTGCCTGCTGCTCTACCAGCTCAATCAATTATTTTTTGCAGACTGTCTGCAAGGTACTATTCCGCAGTTCTTCTGGGTTTTGATATTCTTATATGCAATTTCCACTTATTCTGTTAACCACTCTTCATCCCATAGCATGTTATGGATAATGTGCCACTCTAACTGCTGATTTACCATACACTACAGTAGTGATCTCCAAACTTTTTTGATTTCACATCCTTATCAGTAAAAAGTTTTTGAGCTTATATGTGTATTTATTTAGTCATAACTTTGCTTGTACTACTACATATATGTACTGTTGTACTGACGTATTGTGTGTATTATTAAGTGTACACAAAAATATTAGTTAAAAAAGGATGAGACTAGGATGACAAACAATATTTTGAAATAATTATTTAATTTTATTTATTCATAGAACAGTAAACCTTTTTGTAGTCATTCTTAAAATGTCACCTGTCTGTGAAGGGACAGATTGTGTTTATTTTTTTTCAATATATTTGCTAGGTAGCATACTGCTGACAGCCATTTGTCATCTCAAAAAAGGTCAGCAAATTTGGAACATTTGGTTTTTTGTAAAAGAAAAGTGTATAACTCATCCTTGAGTTGGATAGCTCAGTGAAGCACTTTGCCACAAGATAACCAGACAACTTCTCTGTGGTACAGATTTTCACAGTCAATCCCCACCCCATCTCATTACTAAGTTTTGTAAAGAATCTGCTGGTTTAAAGTCTTGCTAACTAAGGAATGCATTTAAGTTTGTTGCCATGTTGTTTTCCATGTATTGTTCCAATCATTTTTACCATGGCAGGAGGAGCAAGCATTTCACCAGTGGTATGTGGCTCTTTTTCTTTTGCTTTTAAGTAAGAAACCTCTTAGTGCTATACAGTCTTTAAGTCCTGTAAAGTGCTGGTTTGAATATTGCATGAGTGAGATGTTTGTATTTATGTTCTGGATGCTTAGTTTTTAAATGCCTTGCTAATTGTGGAGGCTTCATACTATCTCAAGGCATAGTGTATGTTTAGGGCAAGGTTTATAGTTAAGACCATGGATGAAAATGCAAATTTCAAATAATCTTCTTGATGATTACAAAAGATGTTTGGCCTAGTTTTGTCAGATCAGATTAGATTGTCACTGTTTTTACCTCATGAAGTGGCTAATGAGAAGTTTGAACTAGTAGTGTCAATTCTGCCTTTTTTTTTTGTTCACTTGTGCTCGCGTTATCATTCTTCTCAGGCTGTGATTTGTAGGAATGTTTTTAAGACAGTTGTCCATTTTTCAAGGTTTAGTTTACTTAAAACGAGTTAATATAATCCATAAATCCACTTAACCAGGTACGTGTAAACTGCAATATTACAGTATATGGTGAAAGTGAATGAACAAGTAAGGATGTCACTTTGAACTCTTTGCAGCCACTCTTCCCTCAGGGCATCTCACAGGCCATGTGTGGCATGGGACCCTCTGACATGCTGGCAGTCATATTTGTATATGTTCCAGAGGCTGCCTAAGAACCCTTGCCTGAACAACGGATGACAAATAACTATGAAATAAATGTCAATTGATGCTGCAAAGCTTTCAACTTACATCTGTCATTCCAATGCTTATTGATTAATGATGTGTTTTCCCAGCCCATATTTGTCACGTCAATTAATGAAGTATTCTCTTGGTATGAGGAACAAATTGATCTTTTAGAGGAGTATTTGCTGTCCTTGTGTGTGAAGGTAAAAGTACTTGTAAAGCCTGTGTTCTATTCCAGCAAGGTTTTGGGCCTCTTGGACTGGCTTGGTGTTCTGCAGAAGGGAAGGGGGTGTGATACTGGAAAAGCAGGGCTTTTTCTGCATCTCAATAAAAAGGCCAGGCAACAAGTGGCTTAATAAGATAGCCATTTCAATAAGATAAAGAGAGAAATATAGATAGTGAGCATTTTTTACACTCTTTCAACGTCTGGGAACCTTGTTTTTGTGCAGCACTGGGTGCAGCGCGTGTATTTTCCCACAGCACTTTGTCCAGATCCTGTCTGCAGAGAGTTTCCTGTCTCCCTCCTGTTCTGTAGCGCTTTTATTTTGAGTAGCAAACAGCATCATGTACTCCTGATATGTTAGCTGCTACTGCTCTGCAATGGGCTGCTCAAGTCCCAAGTACAAGGTCCAACAGAGCCGATATGATCTGGTTGAGAGCACTGCCTCTCCAAATACATCACCTTCTGAAAGCTTCTGGTACACTAGGTAGGAGAAATATGTATCTCTAGGCAGAGAACATGGCTCATATCTGGGGTGTCAATATTTCCCCCTGAAGTTTGACAAAAATGGAAAACACTATCAGAGGTGATGGGAGCAATAACAGATTTTTCATAGTTCAAGATTAAAAAAAAAAAAACCAAGCAGCACTTTAGATAGTTGGAAGATCTAGAGGGTGGGCAAACTAACTTACAAGACTGAAGATCATGAAGATTTAATATAATCAAAGGTGGTTCTCTGTTATGTTCTCAAAGTGACTACTGCACACCATTTAAAACTCATCCAGTTAAATAGAATAGTTCATGACTCCTGTGCATGAGTCTCCAGGACACTTCAGAAGATAAACTGGCTTTTGAAGAGATCTCCAAAAAGTTAAGAGTGACATATTCCATAGTTTCAGATAATTATATTAAAAAAACCATAGAAGAGTTCATCATTTTCCAGAAATTGAGAGGCAAAATGTGACTTTTGTATCCTTTCCAGGTATCACTGGGCAAGAGGTCACTGACTAATTATGAAAGTTAGTGTTACAACACTGTTTCATAGCATAACTCCTTGGACTATATGAAAGGAACTCTGAGTAGCTGAGGAGGAAGAAAGCTCAAATTATTTTTCTCAATTTTTTTCTGTCTTGTGAATGAAGCAGTTTTGTAAAAGATTATGTTTTGGTGGAATAATGGTCTTATTTATAAAGGGTGGGGGGTAGGAGTTTGTAAGATTTTCATAGCTTTCAGTAAAGTAAATGAATGTTAATTTCAGCCAAAATCTAGTTATTGCTTTGACTAATTTTGTTCTCAACAAGAAATCTGAAAGGCATTTATTCTTTAACAATCTGTACACATATATTAGGGGCTAATTTATCAGCACGGTTTGACATATTTAAAGTTGTGGAAACCTAGGAGAAAGAGCTGAGATTGAAATGTAAAACCAGAGTTTTTCAGCCTATAGAGGATCATATGCATCTAAAGACTGGGGAATGGCACTGTAAATAAATATATAGATCTGTTATACACCCCCACAGTATATATATGTGTTTGTGCATGTACATATATATGTATTTCTAAGTAATTTCTAAGTGAGAAGCAAATTATTTTCAAAGTTTGTGGACCAGTGTTCTAATGAGAAACACAGATAATTTTGGTATTTGCTGCCTTTGGAACTTGTAGGGGGAAAATGTCATGATTATCGTTATAATCATCAACAGTTACAGAGGATGCATTGCAAAGCTTTGCATGGCCTTACAGCTAAAGATTATAAATGGAGAATATTCAGTTCTTAAAGGGTGTTGTAATGAAGATGGTGTGCCATTATCTTTATGAAATTGCAGAGCTAAAACTTACTGATTAGTTAGGTATCATGTTATTATGTTTCTTGTGTGTACATTTTTTTGGTCTTCTAAGAGTGGCAAATTCATAAAGCTACAGATCATTACATTTTGACAGCAAAAAAAGAAAATGGGGTGAAGCCATAATTCCACTGAATTCTGCAACATTAAAATATCATTAAGACTAAAGGTTAGAAGAGCTTACCCTTCTTCTGCTTTTAATGTTTTTGCACATGGTAGTATTGCCAGGCTCATTTAGAGATCTAGGAAGACAGGTTTGATTTGTTAAATCCTAATCCCATTTCAGTGTAAGGCTCTTCTAAGCCTTATGATCTCAAGTCTGAATAAAGAAGTGTTGTTAGTGATTTGGATTGGGAAGACAACTGTTCTATTCCTTAAATAGTTTTCTATTATTTCTGCAATCCTTTCTCCAAATATAAAAGTTGTGAGGACAACATTCCAGAAGCAAACACAAACTCATTGTCTCTTGGCAGTTTTGTGAGGTGGTCAAGGTTTCAATTCATTCGTTACCCATTGACTTTGTTCTTTGAGTTTTCAGTCATACATACATTCTTTTTTATTTCATAGAATTGTTGAGAATATTGAGAGAATGGCAAACGTTTTTTTTCAGCAGTAGTCCTCAAACACGTGTTAGATCAGTCTCTAGGATTTTCTGGAGACCTCAGCCATTTGTGATCACATAAGGTGTGAGGGTCAGATCTCCAGGGAGGAACAGAGAACAGTCCTGCATTCTGAAAATTTCACAGGCAGATGAAATGTGTCATGGGATACTCTAACATGTCTTTAAAGGTGGAAATAATTGCATTATACAGAGAATTGTCAGTTCTTTGTTGTATTTGTCTTGAGGGATAATAGAGCATTTGCCCAGAGGGTATTCTGTTCAGCAGCTTGATTGCCTCAGAAGCACTACCAAAGTTGATGTTACTTTCCCTCCATGTTGATAGAAGTTGTGAAACAACAAAGGGATGTGGAAGGACAAAGGAAAGCTCTCTTGTGTCTTGCTGCTGAATGCTGTGAACAAGCACATACAAATGCAGTTTTATACTCAGATCTGTGAGTGCCATGGTTTATTTTAAATCGGCTTTCAATTTATTTGAAATAAGTGCTAGCCCTGTGAGATTGCTATATTCATGGCCCTAAAGGATGTGACAGAATAGATACTTTGCAATTTATGGTAGAGCAACTATCTCCACTTCCAGCCAAAGATTTTAGCATTTTATGGCAAATTTCAAATCTGTTGCATGATTTTCTATAGCAGGTAGTGGTGGTATTCTGTGTGAGTGCTACAAGAGGTTATGCTGCATTGTCTTACATGTGGTCAGAAATGCTTGTGAGAAAACAACCTCCAATGTGCTGTAAAGGGCAAGAAAGAGTATAGAAAACCAAAACTGACATAGATGAAACCACAAATAATTTTCTTCATTGTGTTAGCTGAGCTGCCTATACCCAAGAGTATTTTAGAGAATCAGAGGCATGAAGATGAAGGAAAACCTCCAACCTGTGCAGGTTTTTTCATGTGTGTAGTTTCTTGTAGCTCTGAAATAAATGACTGGGTTAAAAGATTATCCTTTCAGAAACAAATGAATGAGTGCTAGAAAGGCAATGGACCTGTAATGGAAAAAGACTGGTAGGAAGAAGCATTCAAATTACAGTCCAATATGAATAGCAGCTAAGGATTTAGAGAACAATTCTGGAGGATAGCAGCCCCATGAGCCTATAGTCTGGGATAAATCAGAACATGATAAAATTTTCGTGACAAATCTAGTAAGTGAGATTATAGACCTGAATTGGACTGGAGCCTGTCTGGTTTGACTCTGGGAAACTAGGCCTCCTCTACTTCAGCTAAAAAGGTATATTTTGCTATAATATTTAGGAATTGCCAATGTAGGGCTGCAATTCCATGCATCACTAGTCTTGATGTGGTTTTTGGATTCTTTCCTTAGTCTAAATGAAAGAAAAATCCTGCTCTCCCGGGGGGTCAGACTGAGGGCACCTTTTTCTGAGAATACTGGAGAAAATAAGTGAAAGCTTTTTCTCCTGTCTTTTAAGATCTAAGTATCAAAAATTATTTGTATCTTAAGGAAACAAGACTAGCCATTTTATAATTCCTTCTGGGGAAGTAGAGGGCTTGCCAATGGTAAAATTATCTGAGAAGGAATGGTGATTGCTGTCAGCCATTAGAGACAGAAATAGGCAGAAGATGACAATGTCCTGTTCTTTGACCATGCTGGCTTCAACGTGCCATCCATAATAATAAAAAAGGCTCAAGTGGCAGTATATCTGAAGCTTCTGTATTTATTAGGCAAAATCCAAAAGATATTAACCAGATATTAACCAGAGCTGAGAACCTGTAGCCTGAAAGAGTTTCCATTGGTAAGCCAGTTGTTTGGAGCTGTTAATAGAGCAGTACCCTCTGCCTGCTGAAAATTTTGTCTCTGCCTTAGACAAAATTTTGAAATTTTTGTCTAAGGCTCCTCCTGAGGTTGACTCAGATCTAGATGTAGGCAGTGGATAAATTCTGCTTAGACCATGACAACATGCTAGCTTTGCTTTCAGACTTTTTGTGTGTCTTTTTTTTGGTGTTGTGAGCAGCTGTAATGTGCCCCTTGCAAAGGGAGTACCTAGCTCAGACTAGCACAGCAGAGGCAGAGCCAAGTCCTTGGCTTGCAAAAAGTAATGATCAAGTGATCTGGTACTTACACACTCATTAAAAACAATAGCTGAGTATCCCTGGTTTAGGATTTCCAAACCAGCAAGGAACAGTAAGCACTAGGTTGGGATAGATATTGAATTAGGGGTTTTTTCCCCTGTTACTTTAAAAATCTGTTTTTTCTTTTATCCTGTGCAGAATTTCTACTAACAGAAAAAAAGTTACTGTGTTTTGAAAAGCTTTGTGGCTATTGCCTATCCACCATTAGTTAAAGTCCTCGGTGGACCAAACATGGAATTGGTTCTGGGAAGGCTTGCTGATGTCTTTACTGCAAGCTTCATTCTGAAAGTGAAGAAGGAAATATGTGATTCCACCCCAAGTGCAAGCATGATGCTGATCACCTGTGGGATTGGAGTTTTCAGAGCACCTGTAGTATCAGTTGTTTGGTAAGATGAAGACTGAGGATATGACTACTCAGGACTGTTAAATGTACCAAAGAATATTTTGTAAGAGGAAGAACTGTGAAAGCTAAGGCCAAATCCCTCCTCATTAATTTACACTCCTTTCCTCTAAACCTCCCCTCTGAGGTTTCATTCAGCTATCAGCTACTTAATTTCAGATCCTGATACTGGGCTCTTATAGTTTCTGTGCTGCATTGCCAAGAACAGACATAAAGGATCAAAGATGTTTTGGAGAGGCAAGATACTGAAATTACATAAAAAATAAGTACTGAAGAACAAGTGTCAAAAAGGTCAAATACTCATCCTTGTATCCAACCAATTTTGGCCTCCTCAGATCGATATTTTGTGCAGCCTGTGAGGAGTAGATGTGTTCTCGACTGGCAGACGTTTAGCTGAAGAGAGAATTTTGGTGGCTTGAGCAGCCTGTCCTGTGCATAAGACAAATACATGATAATAACTGTGATTATTTGTGAACTTACATTCATGTGAGCCAGACGGACTGCTTTGCTTATTTAGCAAAGCTCTAGAATCTCACCTTGAAATTTCTTATCTGTAGAGATGCTGAGCTACTGGGTGCTTTCATTTGCAGCCTCGAATTGCAATCCCAAAAAGGATTGTAGAAATCCACACTCCATGAAATTTGTTAATACTTCAGATTGTTCCCGTCAGAAATTGTCCCTGGATTGCCTAGAGGCCCCTGGAATCTGTTGACTGTGTCCCACTTTACCTCTAAATTTTTTGTAGGAAGAAGGGAATATTAAACCAATACACTGCAAAGCAGTATTCTGACACATTTTTTCTGTCTTTCTTTAAACGTGTAGATCCTTAATTCATGAGACTGCATAATTATATATTTGCTTATGAATAATACACTGTGTGGGTTTCTGTTCCCAGTTCCCCACCTTCTTTTTCATTCTTGTTTGGATGCATACTGTAATTGAGCTGCCTCCCAGAGGGGCATCACAACACCCTACAGTCAGCTGTGAGAAATCCTCATGTCTTGCATACACCCTATTTCTCTCCCACACCCCAGCTCAGAGAATTTAAAGAGCCCTCATTAATTAACACTGAACCTTGCAGGGTTTGCGTGAATCACAGCAGCTGTGGTTAGGGACTCAAATTTAATTAGAAGCACATATTAGGAAGGTGATTTTTTGAAGTTTCAAACTGCAAGAGGTAGAAAGTTAGCTGTAAGTATGTTGCTGTTTATGAGTGGGGGAGTATGTACTTAAGTGTGTGATGGTGCCAGTTTTCAAAGACAAAAAGATAAAACTAGCAAAATGTGTCTCGCCTTTTCAAAGTCACTTCAAGGAAGGTTTTGCCAAAATGATTCATGAGGTTTACTATTGCTGCTTAGAATTTGATACTGACTGCATCAAAATCTAATGAGAATGCAGTACATGAAAAACTAGGATTTTGAAAAATAAACATAGGAAAATATTTCAATAATAATACTACACGTTATTATCTTTCTGTCCCAGTGTTTTGATTAAGACAAGATGGTCAACTTCCATACTACCTGTTTATGGAGAGTGGAAGTGTCACACAATACATTTAAAGACTTGCTTGCTAGGAGAAAAGGCTGTAGTGTATTTGATGAAAACCCATGTCTTAACCACCTTTCTCATATTCATAGTACTGTCATTTCATTGGGGTCTTTACAGCTCCCAGCATATTTAGTCTATATATCTTCTTTCGGGCATTATTGGCATAATAATTTATTTTTTTAAAGCCCAAATGCTTCTGTATTTCAGATGGTAACAAAACAAAAAAGTATAGGTAAATACATGTATTGAAAATAATTACTTGAAAACACACTTGGGCCACTTGAGGTCAATAAGCATTGTTATGTGATAGCAAAGGATGGCAGATGTAGATATATTTTGAGATAATGCATCTTCCTTAAAAACAGTGGACCAAAAGACCTGCTAAATTTTCACACTTCTTTTGGTATAGTCAGAGGATGATAACAATGAAACAGAGCTATGGAAAGAAAAGTAATTCAGTTGTAATGTGAGATATAGCTTACATATCATCAGCTATCTGTGATCTTGCGTTTTAGGCCCAGCCGTGTTTTCTGCGTTCTGTTTGTAGTCAGTTAGAGGGATAGGTGCTCCCAGTGAGCAGATCCTGCCATTGGGATAAACGGATTGATTCTCACTCAGAAAGTGCTCCTACTCACTGCTGAGTATGAGAGTATTCTAGTTAACTATGAATATATGTCTGAATAGTAGTGGCTAAGGCTGGGAGAGAAACCGCATCTTTCCATGAGGAGAAGGTATTGAAGAACCTGTCCCACTGTAGAGAGCTGATTGTTCAGAGCCATGTACTACTCATGTGTAGTAGTGATCAGGCATGTACTACTGTGATCAGCCATGTGCTACTCATGTGCTGTGTTCCTGTGTCTGTCTGTTCCGTACTGCGCTGAAGTGTAAGTGCAGCTCTAGGCAGGGCATGCCTGTCTGTGATCTCATTAGCTGTCAAAAACTAAGGGGAGTTTATGTTGCTTTGTGCTTATATAAGCAATTCCTAAAGCAAATGCAAGAACATTGCTAGGAAGTCAAGAACATCAGGAAAAACGTACTGGCCTGACACATGGGTCAGATTATGTTATAATTAAGTTCTACATTGCTGGAGTAAACATTTCCCGGTTTAAAGTGATGTTTGACGTTGCTATGTGCTATTAAGAATATGTAACATTCCCTCTCATTTCAGGAGCGATGCAATTCATCTGTACAGATAGATCAGTGAGTCATGCTCTCATACTGTGAGCATGGTATTCACAATTCATGGTGTGAGGTTCTGGTACTCGCTGTCTCACATACAGGATTAACTCCCACACATAGTGATAACTTTTACGTTTTCTGGAACCGTTCAAGGAGATGGACAATTTAGCATCAATATTAACAGTTTCTCTAAAAGTGGATTGAATTTTTATTCAACAGCAACCTCCAAAATTTGGTAGTTTGGTATCAGTTAGATGTCATCTCCATACTTGCAGTATGTTCTCATTTCTCACAGTTGCTCTCCTTGGGAAGATGAAGGGAGAAGTTTTATTTCAAAACTTACAAAATTTACACTTGGTTAAAGCTGTGGAGAATTTAATCTGTGCTAAAATCAAGCGCCATAATAAAAGTGCAGGATGACCACAGATCTTGGAACCATCAGCTCTGCTTTGCCAAAGGCAAATCATGGAACTTGCTTGAAATCAAACAGAGTTTTACAAAGGAACAGGCACCTTCTCAGGAAGTATGACCATTAAAATTTGACTTGTCTATCCTCTGATATATAGTGATCCTGGTCCTGTGAATAGCTTGGTATAATGAGCTGTCTACACAAGTGAAACAAGCTTTCTGAAGACTGGTGGTGCAAGCATTACTGTCAAGCATATTAGCACTGTTTTCAACTATATTTTTCCCATCACTACTGGGTTTTTTTTGCATGAACCTGATTGTGAAATGCTGACTTTGACTTTTCTGTGGCAAGTCTTGAATAGTAAAAACACGCGCACACAGAATCAAAACAAACTCAACAAGTACGTGTGAGTTTCATGTTAATTTCCGTTGTAAATCCTGGATGCTGTAGTTCCTTTTGGCTGTAATCTTTTTAATACAACAAGCTATGGTAAGTGTGAAGGGAGTTAAAGCCCATTTCAGAGGCTATAGGCTAAAATACTGTCTTACAGCCAGAGCTGACACAAAAATAGGGCTTCAAAATTGTGTTGGGTGGAGCCATTATTGAAGAGGATCCACTTAAGACAGATGGTAGAACTGACATTCCAACTGTGCTTACAGTCTTTAAATATCTCTGCGTGCTTTTCACAGCAGAAAGTGTGCTAGCCTTGCTTCCTTGGCCCAGTTCAAATGGGGCTGTAATCACTTGACAATTAAATTTTAAACCTGTACTTTCCTGTTATGGCGTTTTTCCCAAGCTAATAGGTTTTTTGAGTGGACTGACTTCCCATTGGTGGATTAGTTCCTGGGCCCAAATTTCTTAAACATGCTTTATTGAAAATTTCATTTGTGCCTTCATTGAATTGCTAACCATTGTGCTACGTCCTGGTTTCAATGTGCGTCAGAACGCTTCATGGTGGTCTTAGAGCTGTGACTGTAAAGAAAAGAAAGTTTTATTAAACAGTGATAATAATAGTGACTGTACTGTAATATAGGTTTTGCTGGAACTTCAGTGTGTTGTTCTGTATCTGTTTTCTTCAAAAACTCATGTAGAGAACAAAATACTGAAAACTTCCTACCATCTCTGTTGATTGG
The DNA here is from genome assembly GCA_013398115.1 of Falcunculus frontatus. Classification (NCBI taxonomy): domain Eukaryota; kingdom Metazoa; phylum Chordata; class Aves; order Passeriformes; genus Falcunculus; species Falcunculus frontatus. The sequence goes on from VZRV01008263.1 coordinate 874,111, forward strand.
TGAATTAATCCATTTATTTTCTGCTGCTTTCCTCCTTCGGAGACTTGGCCTCTGTCTTTTGTTTCCTTGTCTCCTCTGTCAGTATCTTTTCGCTGTCCGATCTACTGCTAAACAAGTCCTGTTTGAAGACAAACCAAACATTATCTGTCCTGCATCCCATTGTGTTGCTCATTTGTATCATGTGTCCTTCACACTATGAATGCTGTCCTGTCACTGAGTGTGGCAAGGCCACTTTCTTGCTGGTTTCTTCTTGCTATGTCACAGGATAAATTATTACTACTAGCACTATCAGTATTATTACTGTTGATTTTGTTTATTACCTTATTTTGAGGGAGCCGCAGAAAAACAGTCAAAAGCTTCAAAGAAACTTGGTAATACCTATGCCTCACATTTTGAATCCTGAGCCTTCTTTCTTTTCTGTGTTTTGTCTCCATTTATTTGGTATGTGAGATATTATTATATTATTACAGAGAATGAGACAGGAAAGTCCTTTTTTATTAAGCAGAGTGCTTTCGTCTGTTCATACTTCATTGTCTGTAAAGTGCATCCAGGAACACAGGGGTTTTTTAAGATGAGATTTAGGCTCCTTTGTGGATTAGACGCTAGATGAGAAAGAGTGGGGGGAAAAGAACGTTGTAGAAAAAAAAAAATAAAAGTGCTGTTGGAGTCTGTCCTCTTTTGTTTCCTGCTTTGTGTCCCTTCTGAAAACCATTACCAGTGAGGTGTTCTATCTTCCTCCATCTGTGTGGGTGGGGATATTGGATGTATGGTGCTATCTCAGTACTAATAGCTTTTTTACTTCTTCACCCAAGTGGCTATCCAGAGCAGTGTGTGCATTTGACAGGAGATGCCATTTGGCAAGTATTGCCATCCTCCTTTGGTCCATTTCTGCTTTGTAGCATTTCAAAAAGGCTGGTTGTACAGCACTGGCAAACACAATGGAAGTCTGGCTCTCCATTTTGGGACATGCCTGCATGCTTTGCCAGAAGGGCAAACAAATCCCACAGGCCTTTTACCTACACAGACACAATTGTTCAGAAAATAGTGAATGGCACAGGCAACAGGAAAAAATATCACTTAAGAAAAAAACAGGTGTGGGGGGCTGATTCCTTTTGAGTAAGGCTGCACACATCCTGGACCCTTACATGTTCTCAGGCTGATATAATGGGACATGGTAGGTGTTAACCCACAAGATTCACCAGAGAATTTGGGGCACGTTTGTTTTTCAAGTGTCCTTCCAGCTACTGATTGTGACACTAAATGTGCTTTCTTCAGACTTCCAGACTTCAGGTGATACAATGCAACCCAGGATAAGTTACACGTATTTGCAAGGATTGGCTCAAGTCCTAGGTAGTGATTTTATTATAGAATTTTTTCCTAAGAGTTTTGTATTTTGAGAGTACAAGACTCATAGCCCCTCAAAGCCTGTTGCACTAGTGTCTTTCATTCTTAGACACCACTAGGTATCTATGAGAGACAAGGACCTTACCTCAAACTGACCATGTTTATCTCTTATTCGCTACTTATAGTTTTGCTCTTTTAGTATTTAAGGAGACAGTTGAAATACATGTTGGCCCATAAACTTCTTCTTCAGGCCAAGGTACTGTAATAGCACCAAAAATTGACCAATGTATCTTTGGAGCAGTGATGTCAGAGAAAAGAGATGGGAAGTTGTTTTCCCAGCATGAGAACTTCTAGGATGAGATAGAGGTAATAGTTGCTCTTACACAATATCAGATCCTGTGGTTTGCAAAGTGAGTGGGAAAAAAGAGATGGTACTTTGCTGCTCAGGGAATAGACTAGGAGAAGTGAACAGCAGGTAACCATGCTGCTAGCAGAGAAAGTGAGAACGCACTTTGGATTACTCATACTATTGTGGGATGAAGAGTAAAGAAGCAGCTGGTAAGCTGTCAGGTCGATCTTACAGAAATGTGAAATGTCTTCTCCTGGTACTTTAATACTGAGTTATTTGGATGAAGGTATGGAGGCAGGGGAAGAGAAGACAAGGTGGTTGCACCTGCTATTAGACTTTTTTTTTTCTCTTTTCAATGTTGATATATGTAAAAACGTCCATTTCCTTCTTACCAACTCCATTAAACTCATCCACAGCCATACTATCTTCCAATCCTAGTTTTTCATTTAATAAGTTGACCAGGTTGATCAGGATGTTTTTAATTTAAACTGTGTAAATGCTTAGATTGGTACATTTTGCAGACAAGGATGTAGATCAGTAGAGGACAACCAAACACCCAATAATTTCAAACAGCTCTGGGTTATATATGGAGAACATAGATACAGAGGTTTAGATTAGGGATACTTGTGTGGCTTATTTATCCTCTCCTCTTGAATGTATTGATAAGAACCTGAAGATGTCTACTGATGTGAAGAAGGGATGTTTATTATTTGATTTATCCTTTCCTTCTTTCCTTTTTATTTGTTCTTTCTGATCTCAGAATTTTAAATCTTCTCATAGTGTGCAGGACTGAGAGGCATATGTATGGCTCAGTGATTTCCTGTTAGTAATATTCTTCCTTTTTGCACACTGAGATCATCTTGCTTGTGACACATTGACCTTATTTTTATCCCAGCAGGGACAGATAGAAATGTAATAATCCTGCTCTGGTAAGGAATAAATTTTTAAACTCATGAGATTTGCACAAGTACAATTGCTTGGAAGAAGGGCAAGGTAAGGAAAAAACAGGAATCCCTTTGCATTTCTCTCTTCTACCTTAGTTCTTAGCAGCCCCATGTCTACTTAAACTAGATCACATCCCAAGGTGAGCTTGCTGCCCTGTCTGTGTGGTTTGGTTTTTAGTCTAATTATGTCAGTAGGGAACTCTCAGGGTTTGGGGAGGAGTAATTTTTTTGTAGCTTACATTCCTTAAATACTTTTTGCGTTTCTTACGTTTTACATATTTAACCCATGGATATGCTGCCAAATCTTCATAAGTTTCTTTTCCTCCTACGTGTTCCACCCCTTTGTCAGATCATATTCTCTGCTTTGCAAGTTGTTACAAAACACTTAATGCAATGTGAATTCTGCCTCCGTAGTTTCTATCACCCACAAAGCCAAGCAGGCTGTTCTTTTGCCTTGCCTGGAATAGGATCCCCTAAGAAAAAAACACACTTGACTTGTGCTTTAAGCATCTTTCCATCACTGATGTAAGGCTGTGCATAGCTTTGGTTCATTTGACATGAATCATCCATCCATCCGAGATGTGTCACAATCTGGAAAATTTAAGACTTCAGTCTGAGCAATAACTGCTTTGTAATTGAAAGAAAAAATGAAAGGAGGTTGAATATGTGCCTCCCCTATGTACATCTTGACAAAGTGCTATCAAGGGCAAAACTGGATTGTATTGCAATGCCACAGGTGTGAATATTATTCTTCGGACCAGTGGTTCATCTAATCAGCATCCATCTGGACATGTTGCAGGATCCAGTGTTGATGATGCTACAGTGGCCTCCTCATGTGCAGACATACATGTAGAAATAGTTTTCAAAGTCTGTCTCTTTAAGGGATATCTCTTTTTTTTTTTCTCAGATTAACTTATGTTCTGTTGCTGTTTGGTTTCTGACAAATTTTAATGTCAAAACTTGCCGGTATCAGAAATAGGGAACAACTGAGCAGAGGTTTCAGGGAAAAAAAACCAAAACAACTATTCACAATAAATTCCCAAGCATTTGAAGTTTTCTGCCTGAGTGGTTTTGCTGTGTCCCTCATTTAGGATCTTCATCCCATGTTGTATCTCATGTTTAGACTGACAGGTTGAGATGCACACACAGGGGCCTTTTTTCTTGGTGCTTCCAGTTAATTTGGAACTTGGCAGTACACGTGCAGTTATTAGTTATTTTCAGCACGCATTTCTTTGCATCTGTCAACAGTAAATTCAATTTGCCATTACATAGACTGTTTTCATAGAGCTTCTACTAAGAAATAACTTAAATAATTTTATGCCAGCTGCAGATTTGTTTCTTTGTTATTTACATCCTTTTCCACAGCACTGACAACTATCTGAGATGGGGCTCCATAGGCAGTGTCTGCATTGTTTTCTTTATCATACTGAACCCCCCCCCCCCATGCACACAATTTTGATCCTAATTTCTTTTTGTTGTGTTTTTATCATTTTTTAATTCTTTACAGCACTTTTTCTCCTGTTATGATGTTTATAGTGGTTTTTGGTAAAAAAGGCTTTTTTAAAAGGCCTTTTGAAATTCTGTCTGACACCTGTTTTCTTTTATCTGGTGTTTTGTTACATCTTTGTAGATCCAAAGAGCTCTAGTACATTTGATTGCTTATAGAAAGAATATTGGATTTATATTGTCATATTTTAAGAATCTGCGACAATTATTTCTGTTGCAGTGCCTACCAATGAAGTAGGGTTTGCAGGTGCCTCATTGTCACAAGCATCATAAATATAAACAAAAAAAACCCCCAAAAAACCCACCAAAGGTGTCTGCATGTTACCTACCAGTACTGTAGTGGCTGTACTCTATAGCATAGTGTATGAGTAGTTGCATAATTTTACTAGCAAGTCAACTTTAGTTGTAACTATTAAGTAAATGTTTTAAGGATCACCACAATTTGTATTTTATTCTGAAACTAATGTATGTTAACTATTTATGTGTATTTCAGTAGATATTGCAGCTCTTCGCAACTATTTACAAAGTAAACTGCATAACACTGTCATTAAATGGTACCATAGCATTACCCTTGTGGTGTGAATAGGGAAAATCCAGACCTGATATCATCCCTTTTCCATCTTTTTTGCTCCAATGCAGTACCTTTGTGTGAAGTTCAGACTGAAGATAAAGTTTCTTTTCGAGTTACCGTTTTCAGAATCAAATCTTTGTGGAAATCCTTGTGATTAGGTTATGGCTCTAGACGTTTAAAATCATCTGGAGAGTCATTAAGACCTAAGTTGATTGCATTCAGAGAGCAGGGAGTGTGCATGCCCCTCATCAGCAGTGACAGTGGGAGACTTGAGTGGCTTCTCAAAAAATGAATTAGGGCTCTTCTGACGGTGCTCTGAAGCCCTCAAGGCTAAACCAGATCTTTCTTCCCACTTCTTGTGATGTGTAGATCCTTGCACTTTTCAAAGATACAAGGTCTCACTTTTTGATGGAGATAAAGGAGTGGAGTAAATGGCTACTGAATTAAGGGAGGATGCAGTACTAAATGTTGACTAAATGCTGAGGGGAAGATGAGTGAGACCTTGAAGTTGAAGACCATGATGTGGAATGATACATGCTCGGAATTTCACTCAGCACTTGACTAATATTGAATTGTAAGCAGAGGCCCCACTACTGATTAGGAAAGGGGTCTGGATATACCTGTTCCATCAACAGAGAGGAAAAGTAAATCAACAAAATATTCTGAATTCTTTCACCAAATTTTGTGTAAACGGGAGGTGAAACATCAGTAGTGACAAATATTGTTTCGCTATGGCCGCAGATGCTGTTTGACCAGTAAAAGTTCATTTGGCTAGGAGAGTAACTGAACCATAGCATCCATCTGGATTTTAAAACACATGGTGGACACAAAGCAGGAAGAGATTTTAGGGAGAATTTGTAGTCAGACCAGAGCCACCACACAAAAATCTGTAAAGTGTCAAGGAAGCTGGAAGTGAATAAATTGTATGTCCAAGATACTTCTGCTTAACTTTAGAGATAAGAAGCAGAAGTTTCAGACCTCTGCTAAAAAGATCTGACTAGGCAGATCAAATTGGGCAAGAGTCCTATCTTTTTCTATGATTGTTTTTCCATCCTTTCCAGTCGTAAAGGCCTTGTTTGTAACACCTACTATGTTTATCACTGGTAGCAAATGTAAATGGATAAAGACAGGCAGGATAATGACTGATCTCTGAAATGGCTCATTTTGTTAACTAAATTACAGGTTGTGCTGTGGACAGAGACAGCTGGCAGGCAGTGTTGCCCAAGCACCAACCCTCACAGAAAGTGAAATATGTACTTGCTTTTCATTAATGCACACGGTATCATTATCACCATCGCCATCGTGGCAAATGTGATGATTACATGTGTCCCCTGAGAACAGCTGCAGACAGGACGGGTGGACTGTGCAGTGAAACAAGCTGTCCTGCTATCAGGAACTGCTCAGTCTGCAAACAAAGCTGTAAATATTTCACTAAGAGTTCAGACAATACTTGGGTGAAGTTTGTATTTGTCTAGACTTCTCCCATTCTGGGATCTCTGAGCAGTCAATACCCACTTAATAAAAATGTTGTTCTCATTTGAAAAAGAAAGAAAGAGGGGGGAAATTGCTATTATGCTCCCTGCAAGTTACACAGCAGGTCCCTTCCAACATAAGGGGTGGGATTAAGATCTTCTGACATGAAGCTCTCCAATTGTTTTATTAAACCATGGTTTCCTTCAGAAAAACAAATTACTTGCTTTTTTTCCAGTCGCTGGACTAAATGCTCTGCCAGCTGTCCCTCTTTACCTGGCGAGCAGTGATATGCTACTGGTATTTTCAGAATGTATCCAATGAGAATCTTCCCTTACTCTGTAAGAAATCCTGTGAGCAAGAATTATGTGATAATTTGAAAAAGAGAGCATGAGAAAAGCTGTTTACTTGTCTTAGTGGTTAACACTTTTCTCTAGTAATTATGAAGGGTAAAGGAGCTTCTTTTCATCATGTGTTAGATAAGATGAGTGGGCCTAATTTTGAAAAATAAGATTAAGAATTTACTGCTTGTGGAAACAGGATCCAAATCCATGGCAAAAAATTTTAAGAGCTCCTATATTCAAAATGATAATTTTGAACACAGAAGAATGATCAATGTGTTCCAGAAGGGAATTTCTTGGCCAGTAACTTTTACCAAGCCAGACCAACACAAGGAGAGGAAGCAGCCCCTTGTTTGGGCTCTTGCAAAAGTTTTTCTGTAAGCACTATCAGTTCATTTTATATTCCGGAGCACAAGAGTCTTTATTCTTGGTTTCTTGAAAAGAAAATTGCATCCTTAGAAATGTTTGTTACAATCTCTGTGAATGTTAACTCCTAATGCAATGGGCTCAAAAATATTTTGTGGCAAATACATGCCTAGATTACGAACCAGTGTTGTGTTAGAAAAGGATAACATAGTTTCATTAGTTGTCTGTTAATCAGAAAAGATGAATCGAAGTACTTGATTTAACTTCTCAGTTTCATACATCATTTTGTACATCTCTTACTTTCACATTTTTAACTTTCCTAGTTTGAAGTACTTTGAGTTTTTTGAGACTTTCCTGTTATAAAAGTCTCTGTATAGCACTGCTAATTTCAATTTCTAATTCAAACCTAAGTAATCGTCTTGAAACTGTAGGATTATGATACATGATAACAATGTTGTATCATGTTGCAATCTGGTTAAATTTGGGTAAGCAAAGGAGGTCATTTGCTGCCTAAGTTGTTCCTGGCATACATAAGTTTTCCCTTTATCATGCTGGAAGGATACCCAGCGTTAATACTCCAGCAGCCAACAGAAAAGGAGCTTGCAGAACTGCCCTTCTGCTGCTGACAAGAAAGGTTCACCTGTGTCTGTGCAGAAGCTGAACTGTGTTGTGTGGACAGCAGCCAGCGTGGCTGTCAGACTGGTGTGTGCTGACCTCTCCTATGAGCTGTGTGTGGAGCTGTGGGTGCTGAGCCCTCTTGAGCTCGGGGCTCCGGCACACGCAGCCTGCCTTGCCCTAAAACTGATGGCTCTGGACCTACGAGCATTGTGATGGTTCAGGCTGGCTGAAAGGACCCTTCTGTCATGCTGCTCTGGTAATCTGTTTCTATATCTTATTTTCCATTTAACAGTAAAATTAGCAAAGTGAAAACCAATACCCATCCTCAGAGCTTAGCTGTTACCTTAATTAAAAAGAAAATATTTAATGTGACATTGTTAAGATCAGCACTTGACTAATATTGAATTGCTCAGATGTAACCAACTGTAACTTTGAAATACTATTTAAAATGTCTTTAAATCAGCATTTAAGAAAGTTGCTGATTTAACAATCCAGGAAACTCAGCTCTGATCACAAGCACTGTACCTTTAGTAACATGACTCATTGCATCTGTTCTCTTTTTCAGCTCAGACACCCAGTAGACACTGATCTGTGCTAACTGCAGTATTTTGGTACACGGTGTTGATGCTTTTGTGGGTCTGCTTCCTCCTTAATTTCCCCCATTTTTTCCTTTTCATAGTTTTATGAGAGGCTCGTCAGGAAGGAGCAATTCAGATCATTGTTCCAACCCCGGTATGCAAGACGAAAAGCGCTATAACTTATAAGTGACATACACAAATGGAACTGCAGACCATTCTCAAAATTGCTTGTCACAGCAAGAAAAGTACACATAAACCCATAGTCAAAAGAGGGAAATGTTCTGAGATGTTAGTGGTCAAGACCTGGTATTGTGGCTTACATCATTTCTGGAAAGTGACTGATCTGGATATACTGGGGCTGTTTGAGTTGGACAGAAAATAGTTCATCTTTTTTACAATGAAGAGTGGAAATCTTTGATTTGTGTTCAGCTGGCAAATGTGGCAGGGTTAAGTGCAGGTTCCATTTGTGTGTCAGTGCAATGATAGAAAGGTGGCTTTTGCAAGTAAACCACAGGCAAATCTCAGAAAATAATGCTGTATACCCAATCCTCCGCTGCTGACAGGGTTAAGAAGACTCAGAGGATCAATTTAAAGCAACAGTTTTCAAGCCAAATGTATTTCTAGATAAAGAACACTGAAGTCTAAGGAATGCTGCCAGGATTAAACAATGCCCTTAATTTCTAGTTAGCAGTTGATCTCAATCCACACAGGTAATAAAAGAAGATGCCGATTCTTCTGTAGCTGCTTGGTAGTCTCCAGCAAACGAGTTAGAATCTCAGCCCAACTGATGGTGGTTGGAAAAATTACAAATCCCAAAAAAAGTAAGGTTTTAGTATCCACCCAGAACAATTTAGTACTCCTTACTGTCCATCTGTCCTGAAAACCTGAAAAGATAAAGCGTTGTAGAGTTTGAACCTCACTCCTTTTCTCGGAATCCTCTCAGAAGATGCATTGGCTAATGAGGATGGCACGTAGGGAGTTTTCTTTGCTGTTTGTTGCATGCAGTTGGATGCTTTAAAAAAGTGACTAATTAAGTATTGTATATTGCATGTCTATAAAGTTATCCAGAAAAATGGGGAGACACTTGGCACAACTGCCTCTCTATTGCTTTGATCAAAATTGAGACATAGCTGCTGGGGGTTTTTTTCATGTCCCTCACCATTTTTTTTCTTTTCTTTCTTAAATGCAGCTCTTGCTATTAACCTTTCTCACAAAAACAATAAAGCCTCTTTCATGCTTACTTCCCGTTTCAGATCATTTTGTTAGAGAAGTGCTTGCTAGAAAAGATGGCAAGGCTTTCATGTTCTTTTTTCTTCTTGAAACCACCTACGTAGTTGCACAAAGAAAGAAGGAGATACAGCCCTGAAGGCTGGGGGAAGTGCACGTCTCCAATGCCACCTTGAAGGCTGCAGAATTTTAACCACTGACTGTGATACTGAACCCACTACTTTAGGGTTGCATCTTTGTTGAATATGCAACATTAAAAACAAAATCACCCCCAAACAATCCGTGGTGTAGTCACCTGAAAGAAGAAAGTGCATCATGATAAAAGTGAATTGATAATTGCATTTTTAGAAGCACCAAACCAATTTGAGATTCAAATAACTTTGCATGAAGAAATTATATTCAACAAACTTTCCCTTGCCACCACGTAGCACATGCTTCAATGTCAAGTAGCGTCCTTATTAAAAAGACCGCAATGTTATCTCTCTTGATAGTAATTCTTCTTACAGTTCCCTTGAGATAACGATTCCCGAAGTTTGGCAGGGAGCTTAAGGAAGGCCAACCTCTTTAGCAAGAGCCACAACCACACTGAATAAATATAGTATACAAAATCAGAAGATGATGATGTGTCTTTTTGAAGGTAATAGTAGGCCGCAGAAGATACCGGTTTGATGTGGTTATGCTCTGCATGTCATTTCGATTTGAGAAACCCACATGTTTCATTGTCTAGGAAAGATAAAAATAAATTACAAACGTAACAAAGCAAGATTTTACCTGGACACAAATTTAGAGTTTGAATGCTTTCCACTGAAGATAATGTTGCTGTTTGTATTAGAAAATTGTGTCTTCAGATAAAATAAATGTCTGAAGTTTAGGCTTATAAATGGTAAGAACATTCCCGCTTTATCTATTTTGTCATCTTTTCTGCTTCTTTTTTTTCTTCAAAGGAAAAGGGAGGATGAAAATACAGACCGAATGGAAGAATAAGTAATATCTCTAGAAATTAAAATTCTAACAAAATCTGGGTAATTGAATAAAACCATTGTAATTTTCCTACTACTTTTTAATTTTATTATGGAAAATCTGAGAAGCTTAAAAGACATCATGGTGTGGAATTTTCTAAATTTTTGATACTTTTTTTTGGAAACAAACCTGAAATTTTGAACCAGCAGTTGTGCTCCCTGAAGTATTCTGGCCATTCATTCTCTTTTCCCGCACTGGGACAGTTCTGCTAGTGTTTGAGGCTCATTAATGAGAAGCTGTGCAAACCCTTCTGAAACTTTCAGAACCCTGACGCAGGAATTTGCTGTGCATTCAGGCTGGCATTTGTACCCATCTATTTAGGGAGACTGTAATTAGGTTAACTTGTGTTCTGATGTTAAAAAAGACCATCGTGATTTTATGATACAGAACTGCAATCTGTTTGTTTTATCCATCCTTTAAGTGTTAGTATAGGTTATCTTTGCCTGCAGACTGGTGTTACATGAATTCCTTGGAGCTCCTTTCACTTAAGTTGTGTACTTAATTCTTCTTTGGTACAAGAGCATGAATGATGTTTGGTGGATCAGCGTAAATTTTGTATTATTAATTCCAAAGCAACTGTATCAATTTTCTGAAGGAGAGTCTTAGATTATTAATACTGTAATGAAGTACAAAGCAATTTGAGGACGGAGATAGTTATTCAGAGGAGCCATTGAGATTCCACGGAAATGAACAGGACCATTGCAAAAAGCAGATACATGCTGTTTTGTTGTATTTTTCTCACCTTCTTCCCATTGTAACATGACTAAATGTAGAACACGATAGCTACAAGCACAGGGAATCCATGCCAGCATTCCTCTTTTTTTGTTCCTGAAGTTGTCCCACATGCATACACATACTGTCTCCTTTGTTTTGTTGCTATTTTCTTTATAGCCTGACAAGGCTGTGTCACTAGCATTGTCCACCAATTTGCAAAATAATCTTTTGAATCTTGAAGATGTGTATTGTCCTCAGGAGCATTTTTTTTTTTGCTTGTGAAAGCCAGTGTTATAAAAAATGGCTCTGTTTTCACTATTGTATAATTTCTGATTAGTATGTAATTACATACTTTGAAGGTAGCAAGGGACTGGAACAGGTTGCCTAATGAAATGGTGGCTGCCCCATCCCTGGAAGTGTTTGAGGCCAAGCTGGATGGTGCTTGGAGCAACTTGGTCTACTGGAAGGTGCCCCTGCCCATGGCAGGGGAGGATGGAAATAGATGATCTCTAAGATCTCTTCCAATCCAAATCACTGTATGATTCTGTGTACTATTTTTAAAACTGACAACACTACAGTTTCTACTGAACTGGCTGGTAGTTGCCCTTTAAAAAGTTCTTGGAGGCCATAGTCTGTCCGTAGCATAGGTATAGCAGAGACATTGAAAGGATGTGACTCCTCATTACACTGTCATGCAAGGACATAAGTAGACCCATCAATAGGGTTGAGAAAGTAGGTAATTTTCAGTGATCTTGTCAACAGTTGCTTATCAAGAAGGTTAACTAAAACCAGCTTCTCCTCTTTTAATGTAAACATTCAGAAAACATGTGACAAATTATCTGGTGAAATCATTCTGAGATTTTACCAGACTGCAGAGAAACCCCTTCCATTTACAGTGCAGTTGGGTCCTCTTAAATGAAAAGGATGAAAGATGCCTAGAGGAATGCAACAGGGAATATATCAGGAGAAGAAGAAACAAGTCCAAACTTTGGCATGATAAGAAGGAGAACTATGTGAGATGAAAGGTTATCCAGGATTAGTGTTCAGACTAGTCAGGAGGAAAAAAAAATGCCTATGAACTTTAAAGCCCACAGGAAACTGGGGCACAGCAAAAGATTAAGGCATTGGCTTCAGTTCAGCAGTGACCAGGTGTGTGCAGGGTATCCTGTTATACCCCAGGGCCCGAGGTGCTGCACTCCTGTGGGCCTTACCGTTGAAGCTGTAGTGAGAGACTCTAGGGACAGCTGCTGATCTCCATCACCTACTTCTGTGTATCCCAGCAACCCAAGTGCCCAAATGACTGTTTTCTAAAGCACCCAGTTATCCCTTAAGGTTTTCAAGGAACAAGCAGCATTCATAGAGTTTGATGAGACTTTCACCCTGGCCAGCTTCACCAACTGACCACTGCTGCCTGGCTGCATCTGCCAAAATGACTGTCGGCTCTAGCCCCTTTCCAGCTAAATCTTCTTGGCTGCCTCTCTGCAGGCAGAGCTAAAAGGCAAGCAGTAGGAGTGGAGGTGGGGTCCTAGAGAACTGGCTAAGATGTAGAGATGCAGAAATGAGGAAGGTGATCAACAGTTTGGTCTGTTAGACTGGCTTGCTAGCCACCATGCTGCTTTGGTTTTAATTCCTGTTATCAGAAGTCTGCTGTATCTGCCTTCCAAGCCCAAACTCCCATGCCATATGCTGCCGGTACTGTCCTCCATCTGCCCGAAGACGCAGACAACAGCCGTAATAGTTGGCCACAGACATCCATCACCCTTATTGTTCCTTCAATTTGTATTTTACAAGATCAGCCTGTTGCAAGTTAATTGTCTCTCCCAATCAACTAGTCAGATGGCTAAATTGTGTAGGAAGGAGAAAATACAGAGAGTTGGGGCTATCATTGCAAAAAGAGAAGGCACATCTTACTCTTATTTCCCTAAACAAAATGGCAGTTCTTTAAAATCTGTTTTTTAAAGGCTGTATTATTTTGTACTGAACATACAGTATCAAGCTAAATCCTTTTTAATATCTGGATCCTCTGTAGGGCTTTTTCCTGAATAGAGATGTCAGGGTTTGACCTACTAATTTCAGCAGCCTGCTGACAAAATAATGAATGAACAGAGGAACTCTGCTCTTGCACATGGGTAATATTTACTGAGTGTTGCTAAATCACAAAGTGTTGTACAAAAGCAAGAAAAATTTTCCGTCAAGTATGTAAGCATGTACAGTATAGTCTAAATCACAACAGTCCTGTCTCTCTAAATTCCTTTGGCTTCTCCAGTTTACTCACAAAAATTCTTTTTTGATCCAGGAATGGACGTGTTAGGGCTGTTCTTATACTGGTCTTACCTCCCATACCCTGAGCTTCATTTACCTCAGTATTCCTAATGGACGCTACAATGATTTCCAAATAAAGGATTGTCTCTAAAGGTGGTCTTTGTCCCTTCCCTTTCCTGATGAAACAGCTTCTTCCCATGGAAGCTAGCATGAGTAAGTGAGTGGCCACAGGGACGAGGGAGGCTGAGTAATGGAGTGCATCCTTATGTTAAGTTCTTTTGTGTTTCTCTCCTACTGATTTCAAAGTGTTCTAGAACCTAGAGGACACTCATCTTCTAAGCACCTCTGGTATTACAGTAGGATTAAGATCTCAGCACAGTCCTAAGACAGGAGTTTCCTTTGATATATTGGTTGTCCTTTTACATCTCATAATATTTTTCCTAGAAAGTGCAGAAAAGATAGAAGTTTGGAAGCTGAAATTGTGACATTAACCTTCTCCTTACTCTCTACTCCTTCCTGCACCTACTATGCAAAAAAATCAGTACTGGAAGTACTTCAGCTTTCTTTGTGACATCCATTCCCAATAATCAAGTTTACATTTGACATCAGGAATTCTATTTTAGCTAACATAATACAAACTTGGGAAGGGGCTCAGCTGATACAACTTTGCTAAACAGCTTTACAATAAGCAAATTCTACAACACAAAATAAATATGCGAATCGCCAAATTTTAATTTTTTCTCAGCAGCCTATCTTGATTCAAAAAAATTCTCATCTTTGTGGGAAAAGTCAGTCTTGATGTGAGATGCTATTTCCAACTTTCAGATGTAGCCTTTTTACCTATTTAGTAGTTAGTGCATCCTATGCATATGTAAAACATGAGTGTTTGAAATGTTCCTTGGTAGCAAAGTTAAGGTAATGTAAATTGCTAGGTAGTGGCTTAAGAATGAAAGGACATTTTAATTATTTGCTCTGCTCCTGTAACTTCTAGTTCCTGCAAAATTTTGTCGAGTCATTTATCTTTGTCTCTGCTTTCCAGCATGCAAGTGGTACTGCTGGCCTCCCTTTGAGCTGTTTCTTCAAACCAATACGTTCTCCTCTTCTCTTTTCTCATCTCTGTCTAATATTCCACTGTTTCTTACGTATCAGTTCTCTGTCATATAATCTGTAGAGTATTAAATTATTTTGAATAGTTAGAGTATTTTCATTAGAAATATAAGTTTCCTATGCTGAAATGTTCATGTATTTTTAATGTTCTGCTTCCATTAAAAATCTTAGGAAACCTCTTTGATTCAGGGTTAGAAAAGCCTTCAGCTGGAGTCCAGCCACATCTCAAAAGCCACATTAAACTAACTTTAAAAAAAATCTGGCATTTTAAAAAAGTGAGCTTTGAAAAGCTAGAAATAAGCTGTTATTGAATCCAGGTAGTTTATGTTTACAAATCCTCATATTTCCCTCTTTTTCTTTTTGGATTGGAGAGACCTATTAAACCTTGGCTCAAACCTCTTGCTTGTCTGGTAAAGAAGACTACTTGGGTTACAATAGGCTGTTGATATTATACAGTTCATGGAATCTCTTTCATAGATTTCAAAAGGAACCTAGAACATAGGGCCTGGATGTATTAAATTCTATTAGAATTCTATTCTATTAAAATTCTGTAACAAAAACACTAAGAAAGGAAAACACAGTAGTATATAGTGCTTAGTCATATAATACCTTTGAACAAATATTTTTGGACCACTCTGAAACCCTCGAATATTCTTTATGATTAAGAGAAGAGAGTTTGCAAAAAAATATACTCCAGGCAAAACCAAGTTCAAATAGATTAATTTTGTCCAAAGCCTCTTCAGCCCTTGCACTTCTATATCTATTTCACTTGGGTTAATTGGATGGTGGCAAGTTGGTCACCTTTCCTGTCAGACAGCAGTGTCCTTCTTTAATGCCATCTTCTTGACAAGTGCTCACTTTTCTGTGGGTTATGGGTTGAGACAGCTCTGATTGTTACAACTGAGTAATATATGCTGTGCCTTCAGCTCACTGACATCTCACAATTGTACCAATGCTTTTGGTAAGGAAACCTAGTAGTTAAGGTACATAGTTTATTCCACACAGACTGTAAGTATCAGATTTAATTCCATATTTTGTGTATGAATTGGGTTTGCGTGGCAGGGTTTTGCAACGGGGGGGCTACATAGATTCTTCTCTGAGAAGCTCTCAGAAGCTTCCCCCATGTCTGACAGAGCCAATGCCAGCCAGGTCCAAGACTAGGACCTGCTGCTGGCCAAGGCCATCCGTGACAGTTGTATAACCTCTGTGATAACATAGTTAAAAAGGGAGGAAAAATTGCTGAGCAGGAGCAATGGCAGTGGGAGAGAGCTTGTGGTAAAGCCCATGGTGAGGCAGGCAGTGAGGAGTGGGTAGAGAGTTTGAGAGTAAAATTAAGTCCTGGAAGAAGGGAGAGTCAAGGAGAAGGTGTTTTAAGCTTTATTTCTCATTACCCTACTCTGATTTGATTGGTAATAAATTAAAGTAATTTCCCTGAAGTGAGACTGTTTTGCCAGTGACAACAACTCATGAGTGATCTCTCCTTGCTCTTATCTCAACTCATGAGCCTTTCATTTTATTTCGCCTCCTTGTCCAGCTGAATTGGAGAAGTGATAGAGAGGCTTTGGTGAGTATCTGGTGTCCAGCAAGGTTCAAACCACTGTAGTGTGACTGCCACTTTAGCTTCTGCCAGCACAAATTGTTGGCAATGTTACCAAGTGGATTGAAACCCTGGGGGAGATGTTGTGAGATGGATGGGCATATTTTCTCCTGGAAGATCTCTGCTTTGGAGGAAGTTCCTTGTTCTTGTGCCCTACTAAAATCTGACTTGCTGCTGCAGTCATTTCTTTGAGTGGATGTGACATTTTAGCAGCTGGCCATGTTTTTTTCTGAAGAGTGAGTTGCAGAGCAGCTCTTAGAAGCAGAAAGGTAAAGGCCTGCTTTAATCAGCCAACTTCTGTAACGCCGGAGGAGTGCAGCAGCTTGAGCATACTTTGAGTTTAAAATGCAGCACACAATATGCATTGGCTCAGTTTTCTAGAAAAACTGAAGCTGATGTCAACATTCAGAATGGTTCCTGTTTCTGCACTAGTCCAGAATCATATCTACAAGGTATAACTTCACAAAACTTTCCAGAATATGCTATTTATATTTTCAGAAGGTACTGTCAGAATACTTAATCCTAATTATAGTTAGGGTTCACACCATCCAATAGGGCAGATTTTTATGCGTTGTATTTTAATCTGTGGGAACAAATTAGCCATCTGAATAGTGTATTTGCTAGTGAACCAGTAGACAGGTATCACCTTTTTAATTTGTTTTGCATTCTGTTTCCCTAGGAAATGCCCCTTTTCAGCATGCTGCTAATTTCTATTCCTTTACTTGCAGTATGATATCCCTAAATGAGTGGGGATTAGCAGCCTCATGGCTGGAGTTTCACCAGATGTGTAACAACAATGGTTTTTTTGCAAATTGTGTGGCCTAAACACACCTGCATGTGTTTCTTGAAATGTTTTGCTGCCTGTTAATTGACTGGTGGTGTATTGGTGCTATCCAAGGTAATGCAAAACAGATTTAATTGGGCGCACCATCCTAGGCACTAAATGGCACGGAAGGAAGCCTCCCTTTTGAGACTGCTGAATATCACTGATTACTAGGCTTGGCAGGTGTCAGATATTAGAGCAACTAGATGTGCCTCAGCATTCCCCAGATTTTGAGGAAATGGGTTTAGGGTGAGCTTAGTACAAGCCTCGTCATGGTAATGATGATACTGTTAATCAGGATACTCTGCTTGATATTAATTAACTGCACTGCAACAACATCTGGAGGCCCCACTGGATAGCAGGGCTCTACTGGGGCAGATAACATACAAATATACAGTTTGATAAGCCTTTAGATAATGTAACTTCACATGTTAAAAAGACGTACTGGAGAGAGAGAAATGAAAGTGGCTTTTTCAAGGTACAGCAGAGCAGCAGTAAAAGCAAAAATCTTTTTTTTTCACCCACGTACTCTATCTAACTAGTCTGGATTACCTTTGTAAGTTAAAATTTTAAGGTCTCAAAGTATATGCAAAATACGTAAACTTCTGGTGCAAAATTAATTCCTAACTGTAATGCTGCTGATATTATGTATTAATGTTACCTAAACTGCTTCAGTGATATGTAAAGCTCTTATCTGGAGCAGGGTATCGTGACTGAAATAAACAAGCAGCTTCTATATTTCATATCTTTTCTTGGTGAAAATATCATGTGTGTTGTTGTACATAATGAGTCACTCCTGACCCTGGTGGAATTGTCACAGAATTTAGCTTCTTGTCTGTTTTTATGGCTTGTCTTCAGGGTAGTTTTGTTTATAAAAGAAGCTTTTATTAGACAAAAGGCAAAGATTGAAAGAGGAAAAGACACAGGGAGAGAAGGTGGTTAGGCAAAATTAAAGCAAGAGAGTAGCAATTTCACATCCCGCTGGTAACTCTACTGCTATAATATTACAAAGGTGTTTGGTCAAAAGAAATTCAAGAACAGG
Organism: Falcunculus frontatus; assembly: GCA_013398115.1. Taxonomy (NCBI): domain Eukaryota; kingdom Metazoa; phylum Chordata; class Aves; order Passeriformes; genus Falcunculus; species Falcunculus frontatus. Next base: position 891,990 of record VZRV01008263.1, read on the forward strand.
AGTAAGGCATACTTTAGTAGCAGGGTATCGGTGTGCTACAATATCTTGTAGCATGGACCATTAAAGAAGTATTATATTACTGTCTGTGTCCCACATAAACATTCAATGGGCAAAAAATGAAGGGCAGTTTGGAAAATTTGTTAAACTCTTAACAAGGAAACTGATATAAATTTTAATTTAGCCAAATAATGTAATATGTCTCCAACCAATGAGTCAAGCTCATCTTTCAATACAAGGAACACTCCCAGAGAGCACTCCTGAATTGGACTGTTGATCATGATGAATAAGCCCGAAATGTGAACCCCCGTGGTAAGATTGTGTAAATTTTTGTAAACTAAAGTTAAAAATTTCTGATGTCTCCACTTGAAAAACAAAGTGTAAGTAAAGTGAAGGAGTTTCAGGGCCATGGGGAAGTTTAAATGAAGGACTGTAAATCCTGCTTTCAAGCAAGAAACTCAGAGAGCTGAGTGGTTTTCTCTTACGCTCTGTAAAACTGAGGAGTTTGCAGTCACGGAAAGATGAAGCTGGAACCTTAAGTCATCTGCTTTAGCAATTTTTTTTGCTCCGAGGATGGGCTAAAGGCAGCAGCCTGGCCGTGGCAGATGTTTATCTAAACTCCCTTTCCTAAACCTTCAACACAAAAGATTAGATTCTCATTAATCTTTCCCAATTTCTCTGTTTCACCACTTCTTAAAATGAACGAGAATCGGGAGAAACCTTCCAGAAAATTTTGGCTTGATCGCAGGCTTACAAGTAATTTATGGCAGTATGATGCTAAATGGTGTTTCAGTATAGGAAGTAAGAGTTAAAAGAAACACTAGACAATCTGCTTTTCAGGAAGAGCTGAGCACAAGGCTGTATTCACATTGTTGTATTCAGTGGCTCTTGATTCTTCCCATGAATTTGGTACTTTTTTTGCTTAAACATAATTGTGAAATGCTTTTCTTACATATTTGTAGTTCTTTGAGTTATAAAGAAATAGTTCTGAATCACTGCATTATGACTGTATACACAGTTTCAGGTGTACTACTTTTTGAACCTTTTATATCTCCGGCTTTTCTTTTCGAGATGGCCTGTAAAGATCTGTGTACTGTGTTCAAGAATTTAAGTCAAAGATCCACCATTAACTTATAATAGTGGTTTTCCTTTTGTACGCTGTTCCTTTTCATTATAATTCTTGAATTCCACTTGCCTTTTTGTCCATGTTCGACTCTAGGCCAATCTCATCAAAGAAGCAACTGCAATGAATCCAAGGCTTCTTTCCTCAGCTGCAAATCACAAATAAGTGCTGCTCTAAAATATATCCTGTAGTTTAAAGAAGAATCAATTCAGACAAGATATATGACCTCCTATAAAATTTTAGAGGAGAGTAGATTATAACAGTTGTCCTTTTTTGCCTTATAAATTATGTATCTCTGAGAACTGCTTCTTTTAAAAACCATGCCCCCAAAGGGTAATAATTTCTATTAATTTTATCCTCTGAATGTGTGTATGATTCTTTCTGATAAATAGGTTTGTAACTTGCACTGAGTATATCTGGTTGAGCACCTTAAAGAAGCAGTAACAAACAGTACATAACAAAGAATGACCTACTGCTTCTTATAACAGCCCTTAAAAATCAAACAAAATTAGCTGACCTATGTACTTCCTTTCCCCTTAACAACATTTTTTCTTGTTTCAAGATAAGTGTAAAGTGTTGGCACCCTCATTAAAAACTTCCGAGTCAGGTGATCTTCAATGCCTGTCATTTCTCTAAGAGCATTTGCTGATTTTGTTGATTATCATATTTGTCAGGGTGACGATACTGATCCTTGAGCATGCTTCCCCTGCCATCACTGTTTGGATAAAGGCAGACTTTGTTGAGTAAATTCTCCCTTTACCCAGCTCTAGAGTTTTTTATGTATTGAATCCTGATTTCAGACTTACCTTTCAATAATATTAAAACCAGTACTAAATATGGCCAGCTGGAGAGGAGTAGAGCTAACTCCCCTATACTCTGTGCTGAATACAGGTTCTAAGACTTCCCCTTCTTAAATCCATTGATACATGTATACCAGAAAGATCTGTCCAGCCATGCATTCAGTTCTAGCTGCAGCCCAGGAGGGTCCTCTAAGGACAATGCTGGTTTTTAGTTCTTTTCTAATCAGAAAATAACTTTCTGAGTTTCTGTTTGCAGTGGAAGTTCACATAAAGTGATTTTGAGTTGTAGTAATAAATGAGTGTCCTCTGTGGAATATGCATCAATACCTTCAGTTCTCCTGGATAACTCGCTACATTTAGCACTGTAATGCAAAGCCCCCTAAACCACAGAAAGTGAGTGACCCTTCAGCAGGACTAACATCCAGAATCAAGTTTGAGGCAAACAAAAAAAAAAACCAAAAAAACCAGGCAAACAAAACCCCAAAGGAAATCAAGCAAAGAAAGTCTTAAAGAATAAAGTGAAAACAATTCCAAAGAGGGAGAAATGAAAGTTCGACCTCTTTTTAAAAATGTAGACTGCAAGTGTGAGGAGCCTAAGCAGAAGCAAGCCATTCCAGGAAGAGCACTTCCCAGGGTTATGAAAAAACAAAGCAATTTTCCTGAATTTGGAGGGTAGTGCAGTTGAAGTGTATGTGTGTGGCATTTTGGGGGCGGGGGGGAGGGAAAGTTTACTAAACCTTCCTACAGTGTGAAATGGCTTGTTGCATTACTAAAAGAGCTTGTATCACTTTCAAATGAGAGTGGTAAAATCAGCAGTGATCTGCAGGATGGAGTAACTAGAACTATTGTCTGCCAGGTTTGGGCTGATGTCTAGCCATGTTGGAATGTTTCTAGTGGGGAAAAGGAGTCAGTCTGTGCAGTAGTCGCTATTTAAAAAATTATTAAATAAAATGAGTGTGAGAAGACAGCCTGGAATTGTAGTCAGATTTCAGGTATGTTTTATAAATGCTTTCTTTAATTTTATATTTTGCTTCAGAAAAATAAGCAAAGCAACATAAAGATACTGGGATAAACTCTGCTTCCACTTGCATCAGTAGGAATCGAGTTTCTTCAACAGAATTGCTATTGATTCACATTGATGCAGCTGAGAGTAGGATCTGTCCGAATGCCTGGAGTTCTCTCACTTGGTTTTTGAAAGAAATGCTTTCTGCACGCAGGGAATAACTATATACTTTTAATGTGGACTATTTGAATTTTAGATTAAGAAGAAGAAAACCTAAGGGTAAAGCCCTTTTAAGAGCACAGAGTGCATGTATGTTCATGTACGTGTATCCTCTAACACTCTCCAAATGCTCGTCTTAGAAAATCACTGCCAACCCCATTTGACTTTCTTTCTACCTGGTCTACTACAAAAAGACAGATGCCTTCAAAATGTAAAGGCATGGCGTGGAGAAAGGAAAAACTTGACAATTTGCACAGAGGACAGGCTCTGCTTCTCTTTAAATGGAGGGAAACAAAAGATAAAACATACCTGCTAAAAATGTCAGACCGCAGACCTCTTCCTGAGGTCCTTTCAGAAGAAAGGAACGAGTTTTGAAGGAGCTGAAAGTAGAAGCTGAGAAAAGCTTAGGACATGCTCCTCTCAGATTGTAGTCACTCTCAAGGCTGAAAGGTTGGGATTGGCTGTATATAACCAGTGTTTAAGTAAAATATGTCTGGATTTTCGGGGCTTGTAGAGCTTGGAAAGATAGGTACCTATAACTCCTCTGTCACAGATGAAGAATCTGGTTTACAAAAAGGTAGAAGAGAAGGTTGTCCAAAGTGAACCAGTGCTTCAGAGCAAGTAATAAATTGCTGATCTCCTGATCCGGGCTGTAGATTAGCTCTTGTGTCATTGAATAATGTTCAAAATGTTTGGTCATTGTGCATATAACAAACTGTTACCAGGAGTCTGTGTAGAGTAGACAGGTGAAGGAGAAGCCTTGTACAGTTTTGGGGTTTTTTTTTTTCAGTACTTTGCTCATTTTTTGTTCTTGTAAATTTATCTACAACCATTCCATTATGTGATCATAATTATATTTCTAAAGCCATAGAGACATAATGGCAGAAGTTTATCTCCAGAAGGACTGTAAGCAATGGAATGGTAATGTGGTTTTTGAGGGCAGCAATTTTATGGGACAAATCAGCACAAGACAAATTCTTGAAAAACTTTAAAAATCCTTTTTGGCACAGTAGCCTTAAAGAAAGAAGAGGAAAAGTAAAATAGATTGAATGCTGAATTCACTTCATTATTTATAAATAAAATGGTTCTCAGTTTTCCAAGACATAGTGCCAGAACTTGATGTCATTTGGAGGTTTCAAAAACAGTAATTAATGGTTGCCTTTTCATGGAAAGTTTTTGGGGCAGCCAGTGAATACCAATATCAGGAGGAAAAAATTTTCACTGTCTGTTAAAATTCTCTTGAGCCGTTCCGGACCATGTCACTTGTTTGCTCTGTGTGGCTCTATAGTCACCTTTTTCCTTACTGTATAGTTAGGATTTCTTTTTCTATAGCTACAAAATAAACTTTATAGGTAGTGGCTCAAAGTTAAATCTTTCTTTGTCACACATTTACTGGTCTAGTTAATACATTTGCTCGGTTATGTGGAAAGAAAATCCACCAGGTGAATGTGTGGGGAAAGGAATGAAAGGTCATGTCCATCATGAAGTGTTAAACCTTAATGGTAAAGCTTGTCTTTCAGATTTAGAAGGAAGGTAGGTCTTGGTAAAAGCTGTTTTTAATGAAGTGCTGTAGTGCAGGAAACTGGAATTGAAGTGATATTGAAAATAAATTGTGGATCTGTCCCCTGTGTCCATGGCCACTGTTCTTTGCTGTAGGATTTTCTCTGTGCTTTACTTTACTTTATTTTTTTTCTTCTGCTGGGAGTGCATAAACTAACTGTTAATTTTTTCATAGTGTCTGGTGCCCTGGAGATATAAAATATCATGAATAAACGGTATCTTGGGGTCTGTGTGTGCAGTTTGGCTTCAGTAGCCCTACTTTTGACATATTGTGTTGTATTGTGTTTTATCCTGGTAATTGGAACGAAACCATTTTCATGACAAATTCCTACTCAGTTCAAATAAGAGTCTCAGAAGTTGTGCTTCTGCAGAACTTGGGTTAAAGAGTCACAGGGAGCTCTGCCCGAGAGTCTTCTGCAGAGAGCTGGAATAGGCCATCTGTAAGGCCCATGATTTTTATTTAGACAAATTTTTGCATTTCTTACTTACAACATAGTGTTATACTGCTTTTAGAAGGCCTGTCTTCTCTGGCTCTGGGAGGGGCTGGCTCTTGGGATGGAGAAGACAACAGTTTCCTCATTTCCCTCTTCTCTCCATCAGACTAAAGGCCACTGGCATTTTGTAGTTCTCTTCTTCCAGAATCTTATCTTTTTCTCAGTTTGCCCTCTTATCACTAGCCCTTTAAATAGGTCTTTGCCTTCAAGCCCTGGGAAAGGAAATGGTGAAAGGTGCTATCTCCTTTTCCTCTAAGGAGAAAACAGAAACGCTTTCTCATCCTGCAGAGTTTAATTGAACTTCCCACCATCCTTTTCCCCACTTGCAGGTTTTTGCTGTTGCCTCATTAAGCCCGTAGGCTTGAAGGTATGCAGCTTTCACTCTGCTGAATACCTCTTAATCCCTTCCTCTTCTCTGGTGCTGGTGATCTGTTCCATTAGAAAAGGTGCAGCTCTTCATCTTACCTGCTCGTGCTATGCCTTCACCAAGGTGGACTCTTCTTAGAGCAACCACAGTTTGCCAAAGAAGCTTGATGTATGATGGCAATTAAAAAGCAATATGAGAGGTTGTCCAGGAGGTTGCTTGTAAGGCCATGCCTTGCAAAACCACAATATCAGTAACCAGGTTACCTGGTCACTATATATTATTTGAGTCTTTGAGGAAAAATTAATCACGTGTTCTTTGCTAATTGCTGTGCAGGTAAAGATAATGATATGGTTGCCAGCAAGATTCACTAAAACAGTGTTGGGGATCACTTACTTCATATGTCAAAGAAGTGGTAAAGCTGTGCCAGCAATGCTTTTACCTGAAATAAATCTTTGTTAACTGAAACTTCACTTATTTTTGGGCTAGTATAAGAGAAGAAATATTGGTTGTTTTCAAATGTCATCTGAGTTCATGTATCTGCTGGGAGCAGCAATCCACTTATTTCATGTTCCAGTGAAAAGAGAAGATGATATTGATATCTTGAAGAAAAGTCCCTCCAAAGAATAACACTATGAACGTACATGAAACTTGCTATCCAGCATACATTTAGCACAGTCTAAAATTTACTGTTGTAATGAGAGAAAAACCAAGATGCTTACTGTTTCAGTGCTAAACTTCGTGTAGTTGAACCACTGTTCATGACCTCTTCAGCTACAGGATTGTTTGCTTTTTCCTAAAACAATGTTGTAGTCTGACACCAGGGAACTTGGTGTTAGGAAGAAAATGTCAAAAAAAAGAGGATATTTAAGACACAAGGAACTTGTGATGAGTATTTTAGTATGAGTATATTTTGAAATGTAAGGCAAAGCAGGAATCAAGAAGACCTCTCTGAGAAATTGAAACATAGGGGAATTTCAAGAAAAAGGTCTTTTGATACTAGGAGATGGGATTAAATCCAGGAGAGGAACCCAAGGTGGCCATCAAGTACAAGAGGAGAGGTTTCTTTCTTATTGCTGATTTTGCTAATATGAATGTAGTAAAGTTAGGGTAACAGCCCTGAAGGATGGAGTCCTCTGCCCGCTACACAGATATGTAAGGTAGTAACAGGAACAGAATTGTCCCATGACCCTTTATTATACCTCAGGTTTTTTTCAAAGAAGTTATATTTGCATAGAAGATGGCCATCTACTCTGTGTTGTTATTTCTTCCTTGATTTTTCTATCAAGACTGTCAGCAAAGCTTTGCAAATTTTATAGTATGGATGGCTAGCAAATGTTTTGACTTCCTATATGATACACTTTAGTTCTGCCTGTCTGTACCAGTTTTGGATCTGTGCAGTACACATAATATGCCTTTGTAATTGTTGGCACTAGTATACTGTGCCTCTCCTTACTGAGTGTTTTGAAGATGCATTCCTGTTAATTGTACAGTGATGAGAATTTCTGTCACTGTTTAAATCAGTAGTATTAAATGCATATATCTAATCTGAATATACTCTGGGTGTGTATTTTACAACCTAAGGTCATTGAATATGGTCATTACTTGGAACTACATGAGGGGAGCTGCAGAGGGAGTGTTGTGGCTACTACAACAGGCTTTGCTTGCTCTTCCCTTTCAGTCAGTGACTGGTGGAAAGTTTTAGGAAAACACTGTGGAGGACTGCTTTGTTGGTAAGGCACTGCTTGGTGTGTGATGCAGAAAAATAAGATGGGCTGTTCCTTCTTTTAGGTATTTTAGCAACTAGCTTCCCTCAGGTTGTCAAAGTCAGCTAATTACATTTCTGCTCCCTTTGAGTTCCATTCATCTTATAACTGCAATCTTCCTGCTGGATCCCACAGTTGTTTGGTTTGGAGTGAGGACTGTTTGTTTCCCAAGAATAACAGAACAAAACAGGTGTTGACATACGGCCTGTCTCTGGCTGCATTTTATATAACAAGTGACTAGTAATAATCGGTAGAGATGTTGCTCAAATAGTTCTTTATCCACATCTCCTGATTCTTGTTGCCTGGTTTCTGACCTGTCTTCTGTGATGTTTTATGGGAACAAATGAGTCACTGTCCTCAGGTGAATGCTGTAAAGAACAGTGTGAAAGACAGTGTTTGCATTGAAGCAGAGCCAATGAAATGTGTCCTGGGAAAGCTCAAAATGACGCTTCTGTGTATTCTTCAGTGCCATCTACCGGCAAAATTACCCACTAGAGATTTATAGGCCAAGAACATTCTCCTAAGTGACAGCAATTTAAAAACATTTGTTTCTTTTCTTCTTTTAGGAGCAAGGCAAGATTGGTGTAGTCTTCAATATTGGCACAGTGGACATCTCTATTAAAGAGGAAAGCACACCTGTAAATGATGGCAAATACCATGTAGTACGCTTTACCAGGAACGGTGGCAATGCAACACTTCAGGTTGACAGCTGGCCAGTGAATGAACACTACCCCACAGGTACAGATATTTTTTGGGTTTTTTCCTCTTTCAGTGTATCTATAGCTATAAAATAATGTTTAATAACAACTGGTTGGTTTATAAATCTTTGTTGCTTCATCTCAATAATAAATTCACCAGCCTGGTGATGCATATTCTGTCTCTTGGAAAACAACCAATGGTCTTTTACACTGGAAGAATAAGCATGCCAACTGTGTGGTATGATGTATATAGATCATGCTATTTCAGAGGTCTGTAAGTGAATCCTGGTTCTACACAGAGTTACAAAGTCATTCAATGACAACCTTGGTTTTGCTACTTGTGATATTTTCTAAATATTTAAGGTAGAAAAATTTTGGACAGACTTTATGAAAAGGAGCAGTGACTCTAGCTACAACCTAGATACTGCCTATATAAATATAGAGTATAAATGTAAGGAATGTGGAAGATTAAGCAAGTATTTGAATGGACCTTATGCTTGCCTCATAATTTTTTATCGTATGAATTTCACTTTCTCTCTTAGGTTTGCAGATACAAAGGTTAACACACCATCTAACCAAAATTGACAACTCCTAGTTGACTTTATGTCAAAATGCAGTGGAACAATTCAGTGTCTTTGGAAATTATAACCTCAAATCCACCAGAAATAGTGAACAACTGGCTCTTGATACACTGTCACATGTTTTATCCCACCACTGGCAAATCAAAACCTTGTGGTACTTTGTCACCATGCTAAAATATCAAACTTACTCCAAGTGAAAAACAGATTGTGGTATGTGATGCTGACAGAGCATTAGATAGCTGAGGTATGACGATGTGTATTGTTAGAAAAGGAAGAATGAGCACAAGAAAAGAACTCCAATGTTAACCACGTTCCTCTTATTCATATTTTGCCTGTGATCAAGCTATGATCTTCTTGGTTTTCAATATTAAGTCTAAGCAACATTCAGTTCTTTATTTCTAGGTTGTACAGTAGTAACTCAGGACAGAAAGAAGAATTCTTGCTAGTTGTGTAGGAATTGTTCAAAAGAAACTTAAATTATCGGAAATACCCTAACGTGAGGTTATATGCTAATTTATGTGACGTTATACTAATGAATTACTTCCAGGGGATGATTTCATCTCTTTTGCTCCCTCAGAAAGTGCACAGGAAAGTTTTTAAATGTGAGTCATCTGTGCTGTGTTGCTCTCTACCGCATATGTCCCTTTGTCAGTGTTTTGGTGAGGTATATGCAAAAGGATACATTTCAATTATTAACCTTATTTCTGTGAAAAATTTCTTTTTGAAGAATGCCGTGACAGATATGCTGAGTTAGATTCTAGCTCTGCTATCCGTTGGTTTGAGAGGAAAGTGGGCTAGGAAAGGTCCAACTGAGGATCTTTCTTCTGCTCCTTTCATCAATTATTTTCTAAAATACCTCCAATCCAGTTGGCATCCAATTACAGTCTCTACAAACCCTATGAATAAATTTTCTTCTTCTGTTGCTTGCTGTAGTAAGTCTCTGGTGTAAAGAAACAAAATATTCAGCTCAAGCTTTAGAGATTTTTTTTTTTTTAAAGGGAAAATAAATCGTACTCAGAGACTACCTCAGTACCCTGGACTTCTGCCTTGGCTAAAGATATTTCTGTGTTTTTGTTAGAAGATGGATGGTTTTATGGAATCAGCATTAATCTTATGTTCTGGGCTAGTATTGAGTGTATGCAGTTGTACCCTAAGAAAAAAGGACACCTTTATCTTCCAGACACCTTTTTGTTTCCATGCTTATATTTCAATTTCTGTCTGTTTGTAGGTGATTAATTTTTCAGCCTATCCCTGTGAAAATAAGGCTTATGGGACAGTACCTTGTGTGTGCAGATTTTTCCCTTATTTGTTTCCTGCTTCTTTCAAACCAATATTTTAGCCAAATTAAAAAAAATAGGGCAAAAATAAAAAAAAACCTAAAGATACTGGTATGGGAAAAAAACCCCAAACAAACCAAGAAACAAGCAAACAAACAAACAAAAAAAAATCCAAGGGAGTAGGGCAATGTTCCAGCCTTCCCAGAGGAAAGGATTGTGGCTTGATCTCAATTCATGTTAAATACCAGAATATCCATATAATAGAGTGGCATTATGAATGCCTAGGATTCAGAAAAGGTTCAGTGAACCAATAATTACAGGAAACCAATACTTATTAGTCCCATTTTCTGGGCAGTCAATGGTTTAAAAAAAAAAGACTAAACAGGAGCTTTTGAAATTAATTTTTTGTTGTCTTTCACAAACCAAACTTGCACTATTGTTTTTTGAGCTGACTGCAAGACAAAACCTATATTCAGCAGAGATTCAGCTCTGTAAAGGCTTTGCGGTTGGCTGGACCCGGGCTAATCCAGTGTGTTTAAACTGGAACCTGCTGAAAATTTAAATTCATATCAAACTTGTGTGGAAGTAGCTAAGTAATCCCCTATGTTTCGCATAGGATCATGTCAATTCTGGAAACACAGTTATTTGTAGTGTTTAAAAAACATTGTATTTGCAGCCCGTGCATGCTTGGGCACACTGCACTGTCTGTAAAATGAGCAATTTCGTGTGTACTTGGTTTTCCACACAGTGCTCCAGCCTAATGTTTACACATTTTATAAACTATCTAACGTATCTTCTTTGTCATCACACATGGTATAATCTTCAGTCAGGGCTGTATTCTGAATGGCATTTCCATGCTCCTCTCTGAGTTTTATTACTGGTGGAAGGATTATACATTAGACTCATAATTACTTGCTCAATGAAAAGTACAAATAAAAGTTGGATATTCATTAAATGAGCAAAGTGAGAGAATATTGGCTTTCCTTAAAATACAGTCTTTAGTTAAATTGAAATTAACTGAAACTAGCCCAGTGGGACCAAAAGGCTCCAAAGCTGTATTTTTACAACTTCAAATAAAAGACAAGGAAAATAGAATGGCAACAAACTTACAATTCAGGCGCTGACATTTTGGGGTTTATAGCATCCAATTGCATTTCATTCGCCTGCAACACAAGCTTTACGCTTTCTTGTAAGGAATAGGGCTAGAGAAAAATGGTAAAGGAGGGATTTAATTTGGAGCTAAGGTTGGCTTTGCGACTGAAATTATCCAAATCACTAGGGATGATCTCTCATCTTTAGTACCATTCCAAAGTGCCAAGTTCTCTTACTGGTCAGAAAGACTGAACAGTGGCCCAGTATAGGTATCTGAGACAAAGCTCCTGAGAACTGGGAGATGTCAAATAGTAGCATTAGTACAGAGGTTGCTCTCTGCAGTTCAGCTGTTGTGGTTTCAGCCAAAACCACAGAGCTGTTTGTGATTTATTTACATTAGTTTTGCCCTTTCTCCTCTCTCTCAAGAACACAATAAGGAGATGGGCTTTTTCCATAGGCTATACTGATAGCCAATTTCTTCATGCTTGATTCATTAAGTTGGTTATCGCAATGTGATAGAATATTTTGCATTCAGGGTATAAACCTTTTGCTGTAGGCTAAAGTACAGTTTTCTATGGCTGCCTCCTTTCTGTTGTCTCACATGCTTCCATCCTTTTGTGTATATCCCAGAAAACAGTTTGTGCTTGGTCATTGTTACTTTCATGCATTTATGTTCTTGGTGAGACCCTTCTCTATATCTAAATAAATATTTTAATTAGAAAATTGGAGTAATTTTGGACCCAGACTTCAGGAAGAGGAAGTATCTGACGTTTTTGTTTTGATCAAAATGAAACCCGTCAAATTTGAGACAGTTTACAGAAATTTTCAGAATAATTAAAAATAAGTCTTCTGTCTTTACACAGAACTGGGATACCTCAGTTCCTAAGTTTTCATTAGTTCTTAGGCAGGAGGGTTTTTTTTACTCTGCTTACTGACTTTCCTTGCAAAGAAATACTTTGTGTGTTGCCAGATTTGTAGTGTACGTCAAAACATTCCTGATATTCCTATTCACTCATCCAGGCACCGACTACATTTTCTGCAGTAGAAAAAACAAAACTAGGTGAAGAGAAGCTGTAAAGTAAGAGTATCCATGACACAAAAATAAAGTCTAATTGAAGTATGTTTTAAGGAAGAAGATTAAAGGAAGGAAGGCAACAGGTAGGAAGGAGCTGTCATTTAAAGAAATGCATTATTCCTTTATCCTGTAGCCTGGATTTTTTAATGCATTTTAGAAATAAGAAATAAGATAGCATTAAACAACTGGATTCTTTTCAGGATTCATTATGTCATCCATACAGTACATATTTTATATTTTCCCCTTTATCATTCTCAAGTGATCTGTCAGTCTTCTCAGAGCAGCCTTTGCCCTTTCAAATTACACTATTCTGCAGGTTTTTTGCTACTGGGTAAAAGAAAAAAATATTTCATCCTCTATGCCCCTAATTCATTTGCTCTCTGAAGTACGTTTCTGAGAGGAAATTGTATTTTTGAAAAAGCTAGACAGTTAGCTCTTGGCAGCAGAACTGACTGCTCTGGCATGTGGTGTGGCCAGATAAGTGCATACTTATAAAACAAAAAGTTGATTCTGAGACCCTGATATCTGTGCTGGGATTTTCTTTCAAAGTAGTTCCAGTTCAAAGGATTGAATGCCCCTGAACTGTTGGGCATATCTTCTTTTTTAAATTTCATTTGAAAGCAATCCAATTTGAACTACATCTTTGTTAGTCTATGTGAGACAAAGTCTTTGTCTATAATAATAAACTTTCTAGAAACAGGTCAAAGTGATAGTGGTTTAGATTCTCCTACCTATCTAAAATGTGGAAGGCATCAACCTTGCCTTGCTAAAATGTATTTCTTCATTTGCTTGGTGGAAAGATCTGAAATAGCTTGATTTGTGCCACGCACTTTATGTAAAGCGGGGAAAAAACTGGCTGAGTTCTTACTTGCTTCTTTCAATAAGTTTTCTAGCTAACTGAAGGAATACTGAAGCGTGCTAGCAGCAGGATCCCTCTCAATTGTCTAACAAGAGTCTTGATGTCTGAGGAGGTCCCTGCTGACTGGAACATAGCCATTGCTATTCCAGTCTATAAGAAGGGTGTGAGAAAAGATACAGGGAGCTACAGACCTGTTAGTCTAAGCTCAGATCCTGGAAAAATTATGAAGGTTATACTGTATGCTGTTGAAAGGCACTTAAATAATAATGCAGTCATAAGGCACACTCAATGTGGGTTCACAAGGGGAATGTTCCATTTAACTAATTTGATATCTTTCTATGATAAGGTCACCTGTGTCATGGATGAAGGCAAGGCAGTGGAAGTAGGTTTTCATGGATTTTAGTAATGCTTTTGATACCATCCCTCACAGCACCATTCCGGACAAGTTGCCCAGCTGTGGGATGAGCTGTACACAGTGCCCCGGCTGAATGGCAAAGCTCAAAGGGTTGTGGTGAATGGACTACATCTGCTTGGTGACTGGTCACCAGAGCTCTTCCTCGGGGTTCAGTTTGAGGGACAGTTCCGTTCAATATATTCATTCTTCTGTGGTAAGGTCACTTACCTCATGGATGAAGGGAAGGTAGTTGGATGTAGGAAGTTTGCTAATGAGACTAAACTTGGAGGTGCTGTTGATCCTCTCAAGGGACAAGAGGCCTTGCAGGGGATTCTAGCATTCCCATTCTTCAGATGGGAGCATTGGACTATGATTAATAGGATAAAATTTAGCAAGAACAAATTATGGATTCTGTACCTGGGACAGAGTAACACCAGGTATTAATATGAATTAGGAGAGGAGTGGCTGGAGATCAGCCCTTCAGAAAGGGATCTGGAGGTGCTGGTGGGCAGCAGCTCAGTGTGAGTCATCTATGAACCCTGACAGTCAAGACAGCAAACCATGTCCTGGGGAGCATAAAAACCAGCACAAACTTGACAGTTGAAATAAGTGGTTGTCCTGCTCTATTCAGTGTTGGTGTGGTCTCACCTCAGTGAGACCTCATGAGAGTGCCCCACAATTTGAGAAGGATGTGAACACCCATTAAAATGTCCAGAGGACAGCGACAAAGCTGGTGACAGGGCTGGAAGGCATGTCCTATGGAGAGTGGCTAAGGACTTTGGGGTCATCAAGTTAGGAGAAAAGCAGGCTAGGGGGGACATTGCTCTTGGCAGCTTTCTGAGGAGTGGAAGCAGAGACAGCTGCTGAGCTATTTTTCCCTGGTACTTAGTGATGGGACATGTAGGAATGTTTCAAAGCTGTGCTAGAGGAGGTTCACAATAGATCTTAGGAAGCATTACTTTACTGACAGACTGGTCAAACAGAACCGTTTTTCTAGAGAGATGGTCAACAGGCCTCATGCACATAAGTGTTTAAGAGGCATTTGGACAATGTTTTTAAGAATGCCTTGACTTTTGGCTAGACCTGATTTAGCTGACTGAAGTGGGAAAAATGAATCATGAAACTGTTTTGGGGAGAGCAGACTGAATACTGCAAATGTGAAATGGAAAGGGCATTTTATAAGCAAGGAAACTCTAGTTGGTTTAAGTAATAAGGGCTGTATGGCACCCCACAATCCATGGTGGCTACTATTTTAAGTTTCTGTGAAAAACACAAAACCAGATTTCATTTCCAGTTGTGTGGGTGTCCACAGATCCAGCTGTCTTTAAATGCAGTGTTGGTTCTCAGTATCTCTAAAAATGGTTCTACCCATCTCTGCAAGTAAAATTCCATGAGTTTTACACAACTGTGACTACTGAATGAGAGATCATAGTCTGCTTTGAAACAGGTAATTTCTTGTCCTACTCAAGCCATTTATTACCTTTTCCTTATTATTTTCAGTCTCCCTCCACAACTGGCATGATCTTTTTGTTCAATGAAGTCCATTTCACACCTCATCCCTCTACTGAAGGGACTTTGTGGAGTGTACTCTCTTCTCTTCTCTTCTCTTCTCTTCTCTTCTCTTCTCTTCTCTTCTCTTCTCTTCTCTTCTCTTCTCTTCTCTTCTCTTCTCTTCTCTTCTCTTCTACAACATTTTCTTTCTCTCCCTCTGTGATTTCCCAGCCGTGAGATAAATAGCCTTGTATCTTACAAGCTAAATACAATTACTGCTATCAAAACTGGCGTCTTTCTCTCCCTGTAAATGTCTCTTGGAAGCTGATAAGCTGTTCAAAGCAAACTGTAGGCTTCTGCCTAATCCTGAGATTAAACATAACCACCCAGAAGACAGCAAGAGATAATTGAGGAGGGGGGGTGTTGGGGGAGGCAGGCAGGAGAGGAAGAGAGGGGGAGAAAGCGAGATCCTCTCCTGAGATGTTAAGAGGACATACAGAAGGCTCAAGGTTATTTGTAAAGGAATTACACAAAACACACAAGAGCTTGTTATGATGAGGAATTTCCTCAGATAATGCAGTGGTTGTTGTAGTTGTGAAAGACAAAATTTAGCAAGGATTTGTTTGATGTAAAGCATACAGGGGAGCTCCCACCCATGACTGCTGATTTTTATGTATTATCCCCATCTTGTCCTTGAAACAGGAGGTCTCACAAGATTGTATCCAGATTCTTTGTGCATGCTGGGGTTCATCGCACTGGCTTTATGCTGAACATGGGGAGACAGTGGATTTCCCAAGACTGAAGCAGGGGACTGAGCTGACTGCTCTGTGCCCTGTTTTGCTACCTGCTCACCAACCTAGGAAATAAGAGTGCCTTAACTGTGGAGAAATAGTGTGTGATATCTGTATTAGTCTTCAGTTGTAAACAAGGCAGAAGTACCGAAGGCTAGTAGTTTGTATGAGTCAGCCCAATACAGTTGAAAAAAAGCAGTCTCATTTCTGGATATAGAAGTTCTTCTTGATAGTTTTTTTTTTAATCAATGACATTACAGTTTTCTCCTTCTGTAATTTTTTTGGGTCTTGCATTTCGGAAAGCTTGTTTTTAACTGTTATCAGTGGGATATTACCTCTCCCAACTTTGCTTTATTTAATTTATAATGCATTAGACAAGAAAAAGGTAAGTTTAGATGGTCTAATAGCAGCATCACTGGGGAAATTAGGAGAAGACTACATATCCTTTCCTCAGCTGACATGTGCACTGATACTGTAAATAATATGCAATATTGTGATTTTTAGTCCTTGTGGGCTCAGTGATGCAAAGTCTAATGCTGATCAGGAAATTAACAAGGAAAACTCAAAACCAGAACTAACTGAGATGTCTGAGTCATTGCAAAAAGTTGTTTCTTTCCAAGTTTGTGCTTATCCCTGCACAGTACCTCTACATGGCTCATATTGTACCACTTCAGCGATTTACAGATGTTCAGCAGTGGAGCCTTATTAGAGAAAATCACTAGTTCTCTGTGCTTTGCAGACCCTGGGTCCTCCTCCCCCAAACTTGCTCTGCGTCTTGCAGAATGACTTTGACATGTCATTTCCTCTTCTTTCCACCCTTCAACCCCCCACAAAAACTTTGGTTTCTGCCTTCTTGTGCCCCTGTAGCAATCTCTTCCTTCCCTCAGACTTGAGGCTATTGTGATCTCCTTCTCACTTCTGAAACTTTGCTTCTGAAACCAAGGTAATAGTAAGAAGCTTGGGTGAATCCAATTGTCTTCATGAAGAGGCAAATGGATCTTGTGCTGGACCACATGGAATAATTAATAAGATGTGTTGCTTGATCTGCAAGCTGAAATGATTTTTTCTTGGTGCTACCAGATCCCACTGTGGTCTTAATGTTTTCCTATCCAAATGCCCTTGTGAGTGAGCAATGAGTAAGGAACAAGAGAACTGATTTTTGATTAGCCCTGTAGGCTGAATGTCATCACCAGGGTTCTTGTCATATAATTTTTTGTGGATTTTGACTTTTCATATTGTACTCATTTCGTGGGACTTATATGAGCTCTCGGATGCTTCCTATCAGCATGAATTGGCGACAGCATATAAAGTGCCTTTGACAGATTTACTGCATTTCATAATGAGCCTAAAACATATAAAAAGACAGGGTTAATAAAACAGAATTGGAGGAGCACATTTTGAAGGCAGTACTGTGACATATGTTGAAAGATCTGCCAAGAGGGATGATTAAAGCATGACAAGTTGATGAAATCAAGAGTTGATTGTAGCTTGTCACTGCAAGGCCGTAGCATCTATAATATATTTATAGGATTGGAAAACTGATAAATATGGCTACCTGATATGAACACTCAAGTTTTGGTCCCCTGTATCCACTGACATGTAAACCTCCACACATGAAGTCATCGACAAACAAACATACTTTGGAATTCATGCAGAAACATTCATGTTAATGCATGTGTTTCCATACTGGATGATGGGATAAGATCTGACATGATGTAAAAGTTACATAAATGTTGCCACTACACTTAGTTTAACTTCCCTCTACTTTCTGTTTTGCTTTCCCACAGACAAAATGAAGTTTTGGTTCATTTCTGATTTGCCCTATCCTCAAAGAGTTTCATGGAAGCACTGTAGGGATTTTCTGTCTTCCAAATTCTGTTTTTGAGGACAGAAGAGAGTAAAGATAGAAAAGCAACATCAAAAAAAGTGGTTACATTGCGGCTTCCGGTATCCATTGCTCCTGTTTTGTTTCCTGAAACTGATCTGGGCTCTTTGCGACACACTGCACTCAGTCTGATTGAGCTGTAGTTTTAACTTCACCAGGTACCTCAAGCCCACGTGAGTGGCGGTCTATCAAGCACTGGAATTTCTGTCAGCTTGACGTTAAGAAAGAGGGAAATGCATGGATCTGTATGAAGACATGTAAGGTAACAAAGCAAAACAAACAGGACAATATGATTTAACAGCAGTAGGGTTGAAAGAAGGAGTTTACCTAAGGAAGGAAGTAGACACAGAAAAGTATCTTCATGCAAGTAGTCATGACCATCTAATTCCCACCTGAGATCCCACAGATAGTCCTTGAGATGTGTGAAAAGGGAGAGGAATAAGAAGCATTCTTCTCTAGCAGTCTTTATTACTGCTACATAACAATCACATAAAAAGTTGTTCTAGCATGCAAATACATACCACAGAGGCAATACTAGTTTTAATTTAGCCAAAATACTTTATCTTGTTTATAGCATAGATAAAGAAAATACTACCGGAAAGTACTGACAGTTTGAGGAAAAGTTTTTATTGGTGGTGTACGAAAGAGCAGAGATATGTATTATATTGCTGTTAGCTGAATTAGTGTAGCAACACTCTTCCGTCTTCCTGAATCAGACTAGATGTCCAATATGTCAAATCTACAGACGAATACCAAATACATCAGAAGAAAATTTGCTTTAATGGTCAAAATGACACTTCTTTCCAATGGTCCTGGATCTGAGATTCTCTTCTGTTCTCCCAAAGCCTGATTGTTCATCTAATCAAGCTTCTTGAATCTGAGACCTGTCAAGTGTCTGATGCTCCGGAGAATTACAGTAGCCCACCATGGCAACAACAGAAATATGCCCCAAAAGATAATATACCTCCTAAAAAAAATGCCCTACTATTGCATTTAGTTTGTGGTCTGAAATATGAAGTCAAATAAGCTGTATGTGTTTGTATCATATCTACAGTAATTACATTTGTATTTCTCAGTTGGAAAGCAAATGGTTCCTTTTTTCCCCTCCTTAATTTATTCAGGAAGACATTATTGCGTGGAAATACTCCGAGTCCTGCAGCTGGAGAAGTTACTCTGCTGCATTGTGACCCCATTGCTCAGCCAAATATAAACTATAACAAGCCAAAACCTCGGTAGTTTATTGGCATCTGTAATTTTTCTCTATTTCTCTGATTCTTTTTCCATTGATTATCTTGATTCTCAGATCTCAGTTCTTTCCTCTTCGCTTACTTCTGTTGACTAGGGTTCTTTGTAAGATAAATTCTTGCAATACAGAGTGAATGCCTAGGAGAAGTTGTATTAACCTTTGACAATGGTAGTACTGCATATACTGAAACTCACAGAGATGAGCGTGATGATTTCCCAGTCCTAGGTTTGCTCTGTGTCAGAATGATCACTTAAAATATGCCAAGAGTTAGGATCCATAGGGCACTGATGCATCTTTCTGCCTAGTTGTTCTCACCTGGTATCTGATTTAAGAACCCTGGGCTGAGGAATATTCCTAAGTATTGGCATTGTGTTCATATACTTACCACATGCCTTTGTGTCCCAATCCCTGAGATACTATGGTGCAAAACAGATATAATCCATGTGGTTTTCCCTGTATTTCTTTGACATGGATAGTAATTACATACTGAGAGATATAGGTATATCTTGATAGCTTGGTCTTCCTAACATTTCCATGACAAAGTATACAGCTGTTCACACAAGCATGTGTATCCTGACTGAATCCTCAGATGTTCTGAGCTGTTCTCATCTATGTCCACTGCTCCATGATTGTATGAGAGTCCAGGTACGAAGCAAAAACATTATCAACAATGATTTCTGGTAAATTTCTCCTTTGCTGGCGTAAGATTAATTAGAACCGTAGAAGGGCTTGGGTTGGAAGGGACCTTTAAGATCATCTAGTTCCAAACCCCCTGCCATGGGCAGGGACATCTTCCATTAGACCACATTGCTCAAAGCCCATCCATCCAAGTGCAATTGCTTCAGTCATTTGATGGTACATAAAATGCAGCTGTATAATGTAGTTCAGAGAAGGATGGAGAAATATTTCTCACATGGAGACTCAGAATAAATAGAATCCTGCTGCACAGCATAGTGCAGTGAGTTCCCAGACATTAATATATTTACGTTTCTCTCCTGGATTAGTTCTATTTCAGTTCTCCTGGTCAGAGTCGTTATGTTTTATTTCTTCTCTCTCTCTCTGACTCTCCTTCTGTCCCTGTCTCTCTCTCATAAACACACGTGTGCCCAGTAAGAATGAGCAAACAAACATCTGTCCTGAGGGATCACAGGCTTGAACAACAATTTTGTGCTTTTCTGATCACATTGCCTGCAGAAAGAACAGTGCCAGCTGTAATCCCAGGTTGACATGCTGACATGCAGTGACAGAAGTGGTTTATGCGTCCACATCAGCCTTCTCTCCCTTCTTGCTAAAGGCACTGGAAAGCACAAAGTCATTAAAATCCAATGCTACAGACTGAAGTAGAGCAACTATGTGAAAGGATGGTCAGAAATGAAAGGGGCCAGTCATGGAACTGGGAGTCAGAAGTTCATGAATCCCAGCCTTGTGTTTAGAGATGCCTTTCTTTATCATCTTGGGTAGTGTTTTTACCACTCTGCGGCTCAGTTTTCCAATCAGTAAACTGAGGATAAAGTTCCAACTTACCTTATCTTCAGTGGCTTAAATAGAAAATATTCTACAATTCACTGAACATGAAAGGCTTTCTGGGTCAATGAATTTGCATCTTTGGTACTTACTGAGTACCTGGTGCCCTTGGTGAGCTGGTTTGGGCCAAATTCAGGGAAACGTCCAAAAGGAANCGGAGCTGGGTCGGCGTGGGGCTCACCTCCAGGCCGGTGGAAGGTCCCTCGGTGAGGTTCTGATGTTCTGAACCAGTCCAGAAGAGAATAAAAAAAGAATCCGAAGTCCCAGACAAACAAGGTTTAACTCTCCGTCTCTCCCTGAAGAAACGGAGCCGAAAAAGCTGGCTGGAAAGCAGGAAGGGTGCTTCCTCCACACTTCTCCCCACAGCAGAGAGACGCAGAGGAGTGGTGACCTTGGAGCACAGAATGCTTTGAAAAAGTTCGTCTGGCCTTTTTTTTTCTTTCTCCTCCCTCTCTTGGGCTCAGTTTAAAGGCACAGAAAGGCACAGGAATCATATCCGGGCATAGAGCGATGATGGGGGATACACATCATAAAGTCACCCCAAGACACTTGGTCATGGCACAAGTTTGTGAGTAGCATCTGTCTTTGAGAAGACTTATTGGGTTACTACAGAATCCTAGAATTCTCTTTTCCTTTTTCTGAACTGATGCAAACAGAAGAATTGATTTCATGATTTGTAGCAATTAAAAATGGGAAAGACCTGTTTGCTCTCATTTATTCCATTCTGTAATAAACTGATATTCCCCACCACTTTTTCAAGTAAAATTTTAAATAATTCAAGAATTTCCCTGAGGATACTGTAGCACTGGCTAATATGCAATCTTGATAGGAAGTGCTTCTTAATAAATTTCTTCTTTCATCAGTTTCTTACTTGCTCTTAATTATTTCGTGGCACTCACCCTAGAGAACTTGCCACTTCCACAGAGTTTTTGCCATTCTGTTTTTTGTTACTGGTTAGCTTTCCAGTCCTCATCAGTGACATTTGACTAAGGGCCTTATAGGCGTTACTCTCGTTAATGTTACTGACTGAGCAGCTTCCCTACAGTAAACACTGTATTAATGGAAAAGGACTGCACATGTTATCTCTGTTTGTGTATTTAACTCCCCATATTATCTCTCTGACAATATGTGCACAAGGAAATGGGATTCAGAAACATCTGAAGGTTTCTAGTGGAGCCAATCCAGCTCCATAGTTGCCAGCACCAAGGCAAAGACTGCAAGTCTGCTGGAACTGAGCTGCTCTTGTTTGCAGGGTTGTGGTAGTGAGCCACTGACCATTCAAGAAGCGGGTATAAAGCCACAAGTTTTCTTACCTGAGACCATGTGCCCTATAAAGGCAACTCTGCTATTTTCAGTCTCACATTGCTCCTGGCAGCACAATAGCTACACCCATGTAGCTCCAATGTCTAACTCCAAATATGTAAATTAGATTCAGTGTTTCTCTGTCCTGACTTTGCTAGTGCACCAAACAGATAAACAACCTCTAGAGTTAATAGAATTTAAAGTGTCAATACAAATAAAGTGCTTTTGGTATTTGATTATTGCTGCTTGTTCCCACTGGGCACCAAAAATCACATCCTGACTTTTCACAAGAGAATCAAAGAAGTGGGATGTGGGGACAACAGCAGTGGATTTTATTCCAATCTCTGATTTCTTCCTGCAAAATGATTTTTTTTTTCTTGTTTAAAATGGAAAGATCAATATGTAGTTTCAGTTTTTCCTTAATAGACATTTCAGCCTTGGTTGCCTGACATGGGGCTCAATTTGGATCTGGTCAGTGAAAAAACACAGTAATTTACTCATTCCTTACAAAACATTTCAAACACCTAGTAATGTAGACACCCAAATTGTTTCATATTTTTACAGAGTTTGAACTGGTAACTGCTTTCTCTGTACTGCACACTAGTTCAGTTTTCCAACATAGCTCAAATGAGGACTAAAGCAGACTGCTTTTATTTCATCCCCATGGCTTCAGCTTCTACAGGGCTGAAGTGATTCAGCATAATGTGTGGATGTAAAATAAGACTTGAGTCCCATTTTTCACAATTTTGTTTTTTCTTGTGCATGCCTGAAAAGGTTTGATTAACCTTTTTCCACCTTTGCTAGTTTGAGTTTTCTTTTGTTTTGCTCCTGTTGTGCTTCTGTGTTAGATTATCAAGGGTAAGACATTTATTTTCTCAGTCATCCGAAACAGGATTGAAAGACTAATCTAAGGGAGGTTGAAATGTTACTGATCTTGTCCTGGGGCAGAGCATTGAATTAGATGACTTCTTCAAGTCTTCCTTAGTCTTATTAGTGTCATTGTGGTCCACGTTAGCTGTACCTCCTGCACAGACATTTAAACTCCTATCTCCTAGTTTGCTTCTGAATTTCCCGATGATTTTGGCCTGAATGGTGCTTTACTTTGAATTAGAACCCCAAGTTTTTTGGGCTAAAAAAGATCAGAAAAAATAGGAAGTGGTGGCACTGTAAAGCTTTATGTTGAGGCACTAGAGACTTAGGAACAGCTCCAGTTGCCTGAGTAACTTTTACTGTTGGAGTCTTGCTTGCTAATTCTCTCTCTTATTTTTAGTACTTACATTACCAAGACCTTGTTGTCTCTTGTCATGAGGGCAGTGAGCTGAGGAGAGTTGCAGTGTGAAGGTCAGCTTTTAACTCCAGTCCATAGTGAGATGAACAGAATGAAAGGTGTTGCTCCCAGCAAACAATGTGATCAGAGGGAATTGAAGATAAAGTCAAGGGCATCCAGGACTAAGGGGAAAATGAGGACAAGAAATAAAATGAGAATTCAATAGCAAAAGATGTAACTTTATTGAACAGTGAAGGCAGAGGAAAAAATATGATATCCAGGAACTGAAGCAAAGCTGAACAATGTTAAGACTTGTCTATTTTTCAATCCACTCAAATGAAATAAAATCCTAAATTTGAATGAATTTTCTGTAGCACTCATGTTATACAAGGCAAAACTGAAGCTTTGCAAGAATTTTTAGAGGGACAACTTGTGGTAGTTAGAAAGATTACAGATCATCTGCCTTATAATTATTTTGTTTAGCACGGACATACTGTTTCACTTTTGTATAAGCCATATCTGTGGTTTCAGATTTGAACTTTTTTCAATTGTTTTCTAAAGCCGCTGTAAGTAGAGATTTTTCTTACATGTTTGGATTTTAATGTAACCATTCCCTATGTTATATAACATAAACCACAATATGGTCTTACAGTAACACAGCAAAATAAACAGCTATACATAAGCAGACCTCATGCTAAAACTTGATTGTAAGGGTTGTTATTCCTTTCTTGTGTATGGAGGAAGGTCTAGTCTTACAGATAGATTTTCATCCTTTACTAATAGATTTGTCTCAATTTCCTAATTGAATACAAAATATGAACAAATGGTGGTTGTACTTTGTAGTATTTAATGCAAAACATGTACTTAAGAATGTGAAAATGGGGCAATTCAGTATACTGTAAGTTTTTAAGTGTGGCTGCCTGAAAACAGAAGTGGGTAAAGAGGCTCAGTGTGTAGCAACCATAAGCACACTTCGGCAAATTTTGTTCCCTTTATCAGATATAAGGGAAAAATGGTAGCTTCTCCATGATTCATGCAAGTCTCCTTTTCCAGGGCACACAGCATCAGCTCTAAGAGAGATTTGGGGTTGAACTGAACTGAGTCAGTTCATGTTAGTAGAGGATTTAGCCATCAAAGATACACTTTTCATGCTGTAGCAGGCTACTTCTCTCCCATGATGATGTCAATTAAGTGTGTGTAAATCTTAGTGAGATTATGGGCATCCATAAAAACTCAAAGGGAGCTGGCATTAAGGGCCGCTGGGTGAACTGAGCTATCAAACATTAGCTGTTGACAAGCCCTTTTCTTACTGAAATTCTATCTAAAATAAGGGAGAAATGGTGGAAACTTATTAAAGCTTGAACACTGATCTCAAGATGTTTCTTTAAATCATTAGTATCACTGTAGCATCTTTCATTTAATAACTGCTCATTAGATAAAATGTCTCATTCTTTTTAGAGATTTAGAAGGAATGAAGAAAATGTTGCTTCTGTAGTGTTTCTTCATAGAACAGCCTTTGACAGTAATTTAGGACAGATGAGTGTTTTCTTACGGTATTCTTTTTAGCATCTTCACAGACTTGACAACACATCAGGTTGCATTAATATTCCACCTGAAAGCAAGTACTTTCTTCCTGCCCATTGCAATTTGCTGGAACCTTTCAGTTTTTTTCTTTCACACCTAAGAGGCAGTAAATCATTATGATTGGTATCATGGCCGAGAAGCAAGATTTTTCAGAGCTTCAATTGTTCTTTTACTTTCTTTGGCTTAAGATTCCATTTTGGTTTAGAAATAAGCTTAATGCAATAAAGGTTGTTTATTTTCTTAAAGGAACCCTCAGCAGAAAAGAAAAACATCTTCCAGCACTGAAGGGTTTTGGAAGAAAATTCTGCTTTGCCCATGAGCAAATTTAAATCGTGTGCCCTGGATGGTTGCACTCTATAAAAAGTATTTTCTGTGGGAACTGCCAGTAGTGATTTTTTCCCCCATTTTAGTTTGGTCTAAATTGAAGGTTTTCAAAAGCTAAAGTTCAAAGTGAATCTAATCTATTTATCTGTACAGTCTGTGGAGCAGCGATACTGAGGGCTTCAGAAAGAAGACAGAATACTGGCAGCCGATCATCTTTAACCAGTAGGCTCTTATTTTTATGACCAGATTCCACATTTCCTTTGGAAAAAGAGGGACAATCCAAAAAATCCCAGAAAAATAGAGCACTTCTGCCACATTCCTCTCCAAAGTATTTAGTCCTTGGGAATGTCTGTGGTATTTGAAATATTTTGAATATTCAGGTTAACCAAGATTCAAGAATCTAGAAGATTTCAAAATGTTACCATTAAAATCCTTGACATCATAAAAGTCTGATTGCTTACCAGTTTGTTGAAAAACTTACACATGCAAGTTGTGTTTTTCTTATTGTGTATTTCTATTAATAGTGCGTATTAAGTCCTAAATGGGACAAAATACTTCTTTTAATCCTAGTCTTCGCAGTTGGCTTTAGAATTTTTACGTGAAAAAGGAATAAAAATAGGTGAAACAATGTGTTTATGAGGCAAGGTTCTTTAGAAGAAGCTAAGTTGTTGAGCAGATCTAAGTCATATTGATATGCAGGAATTTATTATGCACATGAAGGAAAAAAGAGGAAACGTGTTTAAAATGAGCTGTTCCTATTGGTATTGAATCACTTAAGCAGCTAGAAACTATGGGAGGAAAAATATTTAGTAAATCACAAGTAGCAAAACTAACAACACTATTTTACTATGAAAAATTATGTCCTG
This sequence comes from Falcunculus frontatus, assembly GCA_013398115.1. Taxonomy (NCBI): domain Eukaryota; kingdom Metazoa; phylum Chordata; class Aves; order Passeriformes; genus Falcunculus; species Falcunculus frontatus. The sequence goes on from VZRV01008263.1 coordinate 917,572, forward strand.
CAACCTTTGAGACCCACATTGATTCTGAATGCCGAAGAATGATGGGATTAGGAGTATTTTCTGAAATAAATTTAAATTACTCTATCCTGTGCATTCTATTCTGAAGAACAGCCTTGAATCAAATCTGGACTCAAAAAGAAAAAAGAGAGGATCTACATTAGTTATGTGAAAGGGTTGTTTGAATATGTGTATCATTCAACTACGGAAAGAAATTGCATTGAGGTCAAAAAAGGATTGTTACTGAAAATTTCTGTGTATGTGGAGATGGACAAGAAACACCCTTAATCACATCATGGCTCAGCTGTCAGAGGTTCAGTAAGCTTTTTTCATGCCGAACTTATGTTACTTCGTGTTGCAAAACATAATATTTCCTTTTTGAGCTCTCGTATCTAATGTTGTGTTTATTTTTTAAAGCACAACTCCAAGTCAGTATTAATTTAGGAATTGTGTGATTCTACTGGTTATATTTAATGACTATTCTAAGCACTTAACAATGAAAAAGTTGTTCTTTACCTCACTGTTGTGATTGGGTATATGAGTGAACACATTCTCATGCACATGTTTTTAAAATTCATTCTTAGTTATGTCTGAAATAAAATCTAAAAGCAAACCAAAAAAGAATAGATCAGATACTAATGTTGCAATATAAACCTATTTCAATTTTCTAATGCCCTTCAATTTTTCATGGCTTTTAAAGGTATGATTTTTATATGTATTTTAATCTTGCTGATATATCTGCATAATAATAAAATAATAAAATTAAATTAAACCTGATTTAAAAAAAAAAGTTTTTAAAGTTGTGGTGGGGAATAGTTGTCATTTCTGGATTTCTTGAAGGTCTAGAACTACAAGAAACCCATTTTTCATTGTCATGTCTTTTTTGATTGTCCCACTTCCTTTTTTACCTTGGTCTTGTTGGCCTGTTCTTGTCAGATGCCCTATTCCTGAGGAATTTCAATTTACCACATTTTTTCCTTTCTACGGTCAGCCTTTCACATAGAGGAAGAAGCACTCCATGCTAGCCCCTGGCTGCCTCTAGTCTTCCTCTGAACTTTCTTCTTTCTCAAAAAAGATCTCACTGCCACCAGTAAAAGGTTACTTATGTGCATACTGGTACTAGATGAAGCCAATGGAGCTTCTTGTTGCTTGTAAATAGTGTTACAGAATTTCCTCGGGGCTATAGAAAATGTGCCTGCCCATCAACATTATAATATCAATGCACTCATCTAACCAGTAGTCCTAGCTCAGAATGTACTCTATAAAGTGGGGAATAACCTCAGTTTCTACCAAAACTGTGTCTATATCATATGCAATATAGATGTACTAGCAGCCTCTCTGTAAGTGTTCAAGTCTGGGTTGACAGAGGAATTTAGGTCTTTAAGGGCCAGTGAAATGCTTCCTGAGTATTTTTCAGGACCTAGTACTCCTTTCTTACACAGAAAAAATAAGGCACACTGTACAGAACAAAAAAATCCTAAAGGAAATGCAGAATTTTTACGATTGCATTTATGAGATTTAGCTATTTTGGTGGGCATGGATTAGTGTGTTGAGAAAAGGTCTAAGCTGAATGTCTTGCTAACTGATCTTAAAACAGAAATTGTTTCTGTAGTGAGCTTGACTTAATTTTGTTTGTGTTCTCCACAAACCTGGGAGAAAAATGGGTCTGCTTCCCTGTCCTGTGAGTGTAATCTTGCCCTAGGCTTAAATGAATAGCAGAACTTGCAGGAAAGGAAGCTATCATTTAGGTTAAGAAGCTGGAAAAACAGCTGATCATCATGACCTCAGCTTACATTAGTCTTCAGCTTATTATTAATAAATGGATCAAATATCATTGTTTTGTTAATATTACTGTCTCTTTAGCTTTAAGTAGGGTTTTTTCTTTGTTTTTGTTGTTTATGTTAACTCAGCTCCTCTTTATCAGTTTTTTCTTGGATCCTGCATTGAACATGGTTCAAATTTTCTGTTTAGGAATATGTATTCGTAGAAGTACAGAACTGACTTTTTGGTGGTGCTGATATGAGTTATGAGAGCTGGGAATGTATTTAAAGGTAACTTCATGTCTGTGAGTGACTCCAAATCACCACAGTACATTGTTAAATATGACTTGACAAATGACTGAGAGAGAGTGTTTTCAATTTTATCTTTTCCTTCTAGTTTATCTGAGTAACCAATTGTATATGGCAGGCATCTGAGGTGCAGCAGAGAAACTGGAGCAATAATGTGTGTCAGTTGGTGCTTAATTATATATTTCTACAATGGGGAATAGCAGTTTCCCACAATTAATATGTTATATGGAAGGTAAAAAGTATATGATTTTTCAGGAAGGTAATTGGGCCAGTAAAGGTGTTCTTAAATGCTTTTGCTTCTTTTTTACCTGTTGCCCCAAATAAGCAGCAAGGCTCCTAAATGTTCATCATTGTAGTTGGGGATACTAACCCAAAGGCAAATTGCTGCTTTCCCTACAGCTGAGCTTACAGCAATATAGACGATGACTTTTACAAATACTCCTTAAGATTAGGTCGTGTGAATCCTTATGGGACTGTAGCTGGTGTGTTGCTATAGAGCCTCTCACCTGCTGCAGAAAGTCAGCAGTACCACAATGCTGGAGAGCACAGCTGTGGTCAGCAGGTACCCCATCAGACTGGCAGCATTTCTGAGCAACAGCTATGCAGTAAGGATGATGGAACACATGAGTTTCACCAGTCATATTCCCTGCAGTATGAGACTGTCTGCTCTTGACTGACTGGACTTATATGACTTAGTTATTAATTTTTCTGTTTTTCATTGGTGTCTCTTTACATTGAAAAAAGATTACAGCATCTGTTTCAGAAAGTCAAATAAATATGAAGCCCCATTAGGATATTTATATGTGGGACTTTAAAGGCAGTACTGCAAATGGTGCAGAGCAGTTGCTGACTTGGACCACCATTTATTCAAAACACGTATTGCAGCACAACTGATCTACTGAACTTCTGCTTATGGTAGTATTACTTCAGTAAGTTGCGGGCTTACTCCTTTTTCTACAATATTATAATGTTGCATGTAAAAATGCACTCCTTTTATGCCTGTCTGACTGAAGAGTTTTTGTAAAAATAATGCTCGAAGCAAAAATTAGAATTAATCAGAAAGTGACTGTAGCTGAAGGAAAATGAAAAAGCAGAATGATGCCACTTGCTCACTGTCATTCCAAATACTGTCAAACTGAGCTGCTTCTTTCTGCTAGAGGTTTCATCTGAGCTGTGCAATTTTCCAGTAGCTAGGGAATTTGGTCAGAGGCTTTGTGTGAATCCTGTTCCTCTCTGTGCTGTGCAAGTAATAAGAGCTTTCCACCAAAGCACAGTTTAATGGATGATTCTATTATCCATCAAATGGAACAATGGAACTGCAATTGCCAGAATTTTATTTTGGCTAATTATTTCTCTTTTATTTAAATTAGTGTCTAAGCTTTTGTTTTATTCTGGCAACAGGCCCAAGTCTTTGGTAACTGAACACAAGTCTTCATGTATCCTTATGTATCAGTTCTTCCTCTCTTCAAATTTTACTTCCCTTTTTTCCTATTTATCTTTCCATTCTTAGGTGTTTTGATTTTTTTAAAACTAATTCTATTACATCCTTTCAGCATCGATTTCTTATATTTTCTTCCTTCCCTTTTTTTTCTGTTTACTGGGTTTCTAGTCCTAACATGTGTCTTTTACCAGTGCAAGAAGGTTTATCAAATTACTACTAACTGTGTGTTTACGTGACTGACATATTGTTCCATGTCCTTATGCAATCAGATCTAGAGTCTGATGAAAATGTTTTAACTCGTGGCACTGAGTTCACGCAAGGTCTCATGTCGCAGACAAATTGCACATGCCTTCTAACCAATTTGGATAAGCAAATACTCTGAGGAGAATCTGAGATATCTTTTTTGTACGATTTAATTTCTTCGACCTTCCAGAACCTCAGGAAATTGGATGAATAACTATTCTCCACTTTACTAAAGATAAATCTCTCTCTTTTCAAATATATATGTGTACACACATGCGCCCTTATTTATCTATAGCTAAATAAGGTCATAAAAAACCCAAAAAATTTAGGATGTTTTAACTATTTCATTGACTTTTCAGATTGTTTTTAAGCTGTTTTTTAAACTTTAAAGGCAACACTGATAGTGAACGGTTCCAAATGGTAAAACAGAAAATCCCCTTCAAATATAACCGGCCTGTAGAGGAGTGGCTGCAGGAAAAAGGTAACAGTCATTAAAACTTTCATTTTAAACCCATTTGATTCTAAACTCTCCATTTTTAAAGCCTGCAAATAAATGTTTCTTAAATGATAATCGCCTGCTGCATAAATGACTGTTTTAATTTTCATTATAATTTGTGTCAGCTTCCACCTGCCATATGTTGATAAATCATGCTATAATACATTGCTATTAAAATGCAGTTAAAGGGACGAAATTCTAAGCTTGCTATAATAGTAATGACAAACAAGCAAAAATTCAGGAGATGATTTCTAAAAAAAAAAACCCGAATGAAGAAGAGTGACGAGCAACAACATGTATTATGGCAATTTAACCACTGCATGATTTTCCTATTTTAATTTGGGCTTAAGCTACATTTATATCTTTATAATTGAAGTTTTCTTAAAAGATTTTCAAATCTACTTATTAAACCACTTCCTTTAAGTTGTTTTGGTTTTTTTCCATGAGTCTGATTAGCCACTACGGCTATGTATTTCCTAATTTTATTAAGATAATTAAATGATTTTAAAAAATGTTGTAAAGGAAACATTTTTTAACTTTTTCATTTAAATTACAGTGAGGGAGAAAGAGAAAGATGATTGTTCTGTTGCTTTTATGCTATGTCTCGAATACAGTTTGAACACTCAAATGATATTTGTCAAAGATACAGGTCAAATTCTTAATCTCAGGCAGTGCTACTTAATTTTGTGGGTTTGCCTGGAGTAATTGGCCTCAGTTCAGCAAAAAAACTTGTTAACATGAATCAGTCCATATGGCTTGAGTGAAAGTTCTGCATACAGTCCATGACCTGTTGAAATGGGACTTTTGTCAGGACAGTAATTGTTTTTTTAAGGAATTTGTAGAGGGAAAAAAAGTCTTGGATGTAAGAACCTATTTTAAAGCCTGGGGAGGGTAACAGAATAACTTGCTGATTTCAATAGGGCTTGAACTAGGCTCTTGGTAATACAGTGGAGTTTAAGTCAGGAAGATCTTCTCCCTCTATTACTAAATGTGGTATTAAAAAAAAAAGGCACTGTAACTAACTCCTTGCCTTGGAATCTAGACAAAGCAGAACACAATCTTCTCTTGTTTCCCTATATGAAAGTGCTGCTAATAAAAGGGGGTGACCTTTGAACTCAGATCTTGCATTTTCTGTGCTGGTTTAGACTATGTCTGTTAACACATTTTCCAAAAAGGAAAACCAATCTTTTGTAGGACTGGAAAAATATAATTTATGTTCTGTTTCGAGTTTCTAACCTCAGCTGAATTAACAAATTGATTTATCCAGTATGAATTAAGTCAAAGTCAGGAAGGATGTTGCTAAATCCAGTCAAAATATTTTTATGTGAAGGGCCTGATCCTGCAAAGTGTTGCGCACACTCGGTTCTTGTTGACTTCAACGAGAGCTAGCAGTGTTGCTCACTTTTCAGGTTTGGTCTACAAAGCTGTAATGTTTAAAACTAAAGTATTAATGAAAGTAAGGCAAAAATATTTGTTTAATCAAAACAGAAATTTTTTTTTACCACCAATTTGTCATAAACAGTTAATTCAGCTAAATTGTAAATAAATTTTAAGATAACAATAAACAGAAAATGCTTATTGAGTCTCAGTGGGTTGCCCTATTAATTTACAAGATCAAACTAAAATAGATAAATAAAGTTTAACACTAAAAAGAGAATAATTTTGGTAAGTCTGAATTGCTAAAGTCCCTTTAACACTAAAGACAATGATTGCCTCAATTTTGTTAAAACAGATGCATGTCTAATTCCTTGATGCAATTCATGTGCTTGAGAAACTCATCTTTGTTTTCTTTTGGTTTGGTTGTGGTTTTGTTGTTTTTTGGTTTGTTTTTTTTTCCTTTTCTTTTTTCTACAAAATCTTTTACTTTATGTCACAGCTTCTACAAGTTTGAGCTTAAAAGCATGCCAAGACATTTTCATTTGTAATCCCTCCTGAAGTTTTGAACTGAAGTCTACCTTTTGTGGATATTGATGCTTTGTTAAAAGACAATCACACATGCACTAGGGTCTGAAAGAGACTATATTTGAGTCTTCAGGCACGCTCAAAGCGCTGGATGTTGTTAGGCTAGAAGAGTAGAGCTATGTTTTCACTAAAGTGAAAGGGAATTCAGCCTTTCCTCTATGTGTCAGGGGATGACATTGTGCAGTGTAACACCTGAGACAAGATAACTTGGTTTCTTCATTCCAAAGTAGACAGACATTTTCAGCAACTTAGGTATCACTCAAATTAAAAAGATGTAAGAATGAGTAATTTATGCAGCTGTTCACCAGCCTGCTCATCCATCTACTCATCCATCTAACAATAAATGTAACATGGAAACCTTCTGTCAGAAGACTTTATAAAGATGATGAGAGAAAGGGTAGCTTCTTATCAAAATGTAGCAAGACAAACTGATGGATGGAGGAATAGATTTATCAAAGAGACAGCATATAGAATAGCTGTCTTGCCCATGTGAGTTCTTGGCTTGGGTGAGGTAAGATGAAACACTTTTTGATTGACACTTTTGAATGCTATAGATTTGGTCTTCCTTTGTTACTGCTATGTTATTCATAATAATGAAATAGTTCATTCTTGGAAAACAAATATGACACATTATCTTTCTGAAGTGGCATCGCTATTGGCTTTGAAGGGCTTTAAGTTTTATAAATGAGTTTAAAATAATTTTAAGAGCCCAGGTTTACAGTCTTGAATTGTATGAATAATAATCAAAATATTAAGTGCTATTAAGTTCACTGAGATTATGTATGTGAATATAAAAAGAAGTATTAGTCTTAAATTGTTCAACTTCAATAGTCATAAATCCAGCAGATTTCCTTAGCAGAATACTTGGTGTCTGCTAAGGCACAGATATTACCTGTTCTGCAATTGGATGAGCTAATAAAGACCCAGAAGCATCTCATCAAGAGGATTGATCCCAGAAGTCCTTAATTATTCGAATCTCTCTTACCTGTAAAGTCTCCTTGATGTAAGTGACTGTACTTTTGAAGCAAGAACTATTGCAAAGTCGGGCCCAAAATCTCTCCTAATGCTACAAAAATGTTACACTTCAGATTTCTCTGTGGTACTTTTAATTAGAAATCAGTTTAACTAATGAAGAAGTCAATGAGAGAGCAAACAAAGAAACAAGAGCCTGAACTACTCCGAATATTTACGAAACAGCTCATAATTTTTCTTCAGTATGACATTAAAATAGCAGTAGCAACAGTTTTCTGTGGAAAAAAAGGACTGTAATTCTGCAGTCCTTACATACCTAGTAGAATTTACTAATGTAAATAGTTCCTCAATAAAATTCGGTGGCCAGATAAATTTTACATAGAAGTAAAGGCTTCAGCTAAATTTCATTGAAAGAATGATCAGAAGAGACATATGGTGGCAGAATTAAGTGTATCTTCTCTCCAAAGTTTTTTCTCATTCCGTATTCATTTCCATGGTGTCTTTATCATGTGCGTGTACACCATCTTAGAGCGAAGAATGAGGAATTGCAGGTAGTAGGTGACTGCAACAAGTGATTGTTCTTTTAGCAAACACAGTTTTAATGTGGTTTCCAGCATTAACCGTATGGTGCAGTGCATGAATCCTGGTCTGGAAAAACACTTAACAATGAAGGCCCCAAAATACACAATCAGAGTTCCTTTTTTTGCTGGAATAGGGTCACTTCCTTGGCGTACACTTTCTTTCAACATTAGAAGATGCAGATGAAGGCCCAGAATTGGAGACATGGTCTCTTTTTTTCAGGCTTAATATACTAGCTCTTCAATCTTGCAAATGAAGCAAGAGATATGACAGACGTGTAAAGCTATGCTATGAGTTTGGGTTAGAATAGTTGACATCCTGAGGAGAGTCATAATCCTCCAGTAAAAGTGAGAGAACTCCTATTCTATCATTGTTTGGGAAGCTCTCCTACCTGGAGCAGCAGAAAATTTTCCTTTCTCCTCACCTTCCACCTTTTTCCATTTGGCAAAAGATGAAAAAAAGATGCTAAATTATTTCAAGGGAAGAACGGAATGGAAATGCAGATGGAAAACTGAACTGACAGTATCTTCCATCTGTTTTCAGGGATAACATCTCAAGATTAGTGAAATAAGTCCCTTTACTCATAAGTCCCTTCTTTACTCATCTTACCTTTACTCTTTGGCACTCTTATCATGAATGAGGTGGGAAGAAGGGAACAGTAGCAAGTGACATGTCTGAGTTCGTAGGGGCAGGGACAATACAGACAGAATTATAGTGCTAGAGGGAGGGAACATATTCAGAGAAGGCAAAATGGTGTAGTAAAATCCTTACAGCATATCCATTAAAAAATCCAAAGCACAACGTGACAGAAAAGAAAAGAAGGCTCTGGGGACATGGTATGGGACAGGAGTTTTGATCTTCTACAGTGTACAGTGCCATTTCCTCTAACTCAGACAGGAGCTGGGCTGAGAGGGATGAATATCTTAACAGATATTGTTACTGGACCCTATATTTGTCATAAAACAATAGTAAAGGCTCTGTTTACATTCTGAGGATGTATGGCTTCAGTGCATGTTTATTGATGTTTTAATAGACATATGTTGCCTCTGGCAAGTTTAAAACCTCCTGAGATGCAGAATATCGCATCAGGTGTTTCAACACTTTCCAGGGGAAAGATACCCCCCCCCCCAATTTTATTTCTCATTTCTTCATCAATGCAGTTACTCCACCCCAATCAAGTCCTAATTTTCCATTTACAAATCTGAGGGTGAGGAGCACAAGGAATGTGCAGCCCACCTCCACATGCCTGTGTATTACACCTCTCCATACACTGTTGCTTAGTTAGCTAGGGTCCTCTTTGGGGACAGGAACTACTTTCAGATACATTTCTTCTCTTGTCCCCATTCTCTTCCCCATGGTCCATCCTGTCACCATAAGATGATGCTACACCGCATCACCACTTCACTTCAAGACCTGCCACGACGACCACCAAAATTGGTGAGCTCCCCCATGTATTTTGATCTACTCTAACCACTGTGAAGGAATGAGCAGTGGATCATAGGCTGTGCTTTCCTACATGGTGGCATTCTGCACCTCTCATCAAGCTGGACTAGACAGAAAGTGGCGAGTGAGAACTGGGGAGTGGGAATGGAATGGGAACACATATTTCAAACTTCATAAAAATGAGGAAAAAAAATATATTTAAATGATGATTGACTTGAAGCTGCATTGATAACCCTTCTGAGCAATGTCCATTCTGGTTGTCTGCTAATTCAGCAGATTTCAGGTGGCATGCCCCTAATCTTTTGAGGAATAATGAAATTATAGGCACTGCCTTTGCACTTCATGAAGCAATTCATTTCTTAATATGGTCAACATCATGCAGCCTGGGACATAAACAGTATTTATAGAGCAGTCCGGTCTGAATGTTATATAAGTGTCCTGCAAAACTAGGTGAATTGGCAATTGTTACTAGATTTATTTTTAATAATTATATTTTTTATTGCTTATGATATTGGACCACTTCTAACACTCAAGATGTGACCTTGACTAAACCACATAACCTGCCTACATTTGAATTCCACTGTCTCTAAGAGGGGAGGGACTAAGGCATTCTGGGGCTTAAGCATCTAAAGCACTGTTATCCTCACTATTTGAAAAACATTGCTCTTTCAGAGACATCAGAAATGCTTGCATTTTTTGTTTCTTGGGTTTAGATTTGCAAACCTAAACAACACAAAGTTTACAGGTGAAAGATCGTGACTGATCCGGTCATAACACTTCTACTCAATTCTTCTATTGCTTCATTTTTTTTCTGATGTTCTACTGGTTTTGAGCCAGCCCTTGAAACCTTTGCATTATTAAAAGTGGCTTTATGAGTTAATCCAGTCCTTTAACCAGTCCAAAAGGAGGTTTATTTATGGGCTAAAGCTTGATAGGTACTGCAATCTGAATTGATAGTAGAAAAATGGCCACATATTGAAGTCCTATTTGTATTTTAAAATTCATCCAATCCTAAAAGAATGGGTTCAAATTTCTGAAGTTCCTCCAGAGATTTGACGTGTGAGTGGATGCTGAAGTAGAAGGTTCAGTTTTAGGTATTCATACTTTCAGGCTAATCTTCCTTATTAATGACTTTTAGGCACTACATTTCCATACTGTTTCTCTACAGTCATCATAAACACTACCAAGAATGAATCTGCTTCTCCTTTGTCCGTCGCTTCGGGCCAGGGCTCAATGTAGAATGCAAATTGAAGGAAATGTTTGTCAATAATGTTATTCACCCCCCTTCACTAGGACGACAGTTAACGATCTTCAACACCCAGGCGCAAATAGCCATAGGAGGCAAGGACAGAGGGCGTCTCTTCCAAGGCCAGCTCTCCGGTCTCTATTACAATGGCCTGAAAGTGCTGAACATGGCAGCGGAGAACAACCCCAACATTAAAATCAATGGAAGTGTCCGACTCGTTGGGGAAGTCCCTTCCATCTTGGGAACAACACCCACAACATCCGTGCCACCGGAAATGTCGACTACAGTCATGGAAACCACGACCACGATGGCGACCACTACCACCCGAAAAAATCGTTCACCTCCCAGCATTCAGGTGAGTCAATTAATCTTCTCCACTTCCTTCAGTTCTTAATTAGTCTTGCTGCTCACTTGTAAGTTCATAGGAGCCGTGTTCTCTGAATCATGTTCCATGTAACTCTGTTTCAAAAATGTTGTCTTCCTGTGTTTGACACGGGACAAACAACTGGCTGAATGGTTGTGGCACGTGTATGTGAGAATAGGAGCGGATTTTGCTGCTGATCTAGTGCAACCCCATTTGTGTAAGTGAGATTGTCACAATGTGAACAAGAACAAGGTTTTAACTATGTTTCAGAAGTTCTATATGTGGGGAAATGTATTCTGAAGAGAGTTACAAAGCTTAATGGGGGGTGGGTGTATGGTTATTTATTATTATGACAGTATGAACTGCTGCAATGGTGAAGTTCATCATGAGGAGAAAAGCAATGGAGCATTACTTCCAGTTGGAGTCATTTTTCATTTCCCTTTTATAGCCTTCCTGTAGAGAATGTTGAAAGAATGCTATCAAGATCAGTTTCTTGCAAAATGTAGATATTCCAACATAGAGTAGTTCCAATCTATTTGGTAAAAATAATTCCAAAAAAATATTAATGTAGGTGTTCTGATTTAATTGTGCCTATGTAGTTATTTCAACCCTTAAAATGCAGTGGTTTTGGAAGCCAGAATATGGTACTGATTAGAAATAAACACCTACAATTGACTCTCCTTGTCTGTGCGAAGAAAAGGATCGTGTGAATAACCAATGTGAGCTGTGGATTATTTATTTCAGCAGTATGCTATCATGTTATTGTGTTATCAACTAGAATGAAACATTTATTTTAAAATCATTAGAGAGATGGAGCTACTGGAGAGACTCTAGCACAGGGCCTCTAAAATGAGTAAGGGACTGGAACATTTCTTGTATAAGAAAAGGCTGAGAGAGGTGGGACTGTTCACACTGGAAAAGAGAGTGCTCAGGGGGGATCTTTATATACAAATACCTGAAGGAAGAGTGTAAAGATGACAGTGGTACACAGTGACAGGACCAAAGATGATGGGTACAAACTGAAACACAGGGCTGTCCCTCTAAACATCAGGAAACATTTGTTACATGAGGGTGACTGAGCATGGGCACAGGTTGCCCCAAAAGGCTATGGGGTGTCCATGCTGTTAAATACTCAAAAGCCATCTGCACATAGTCCTGGACAGCTGACTCTGCATGATCCTACTTGAGCAGAGGTTTGGACTAGATGACCTCCAGAGGTCCCTTCCAACCATAGCTATTCTGTGATTCTGTGAGGTGCCTCTGGCTGCAGTGGAATTTACAACTATTAGAGTAATTAATTCCAAGCTGAGGTTTAACAGTGCCCCCTTTGGTACTCTGTAAATCCAGATTGGCAACGTGACTGGGATTAATTGAGTTATTAGCCTCAAACACCCAGTAGGAGATTTATAAAGTCTCAACCAAATGAGGGGAAATTACCCCAGGTTTGGTCACTGTTTGTCATAAACTTTGCAAGAATTACAGTTCCTTCTCCTCAGTGACTAGTTCTAATTTTAGAGAAAAATATTTGTACAGTTATATCTCCAGAATTATAAGGTCTGTGGTTCTTATCCTGCCCTCAATAATTTTTAAAGGCAGCAGAACTATGTTTAGCTATGCCAGTGGAACAGAGAATAGCACTAGACCTTTATGGGCTGGGTCAAGCTGGAAATGATGCTGGCTTTCCTGAAGAGGAACTCTTTCTGAAAGCTTCCTGCCTAACCTACGTGGCAGTTCACTCAGCCTACAGAGACCAACTGTGTGCTGAAAGAGCATCAAGAAGATTTAATAAAGTGTCAAAGTGCTTCTAAAAACATGGTTAGAGCAGCGATTTCCTGCGTACACATGCACCACAACAAATGGCCTCATCTCAGCTGATATTAAAGCAATAACTCTTTGACACTTCGTGCTACCCGCTGAAAGAAAAATAAAGGTCAATATGTACCTCCATTACAACTTTCTACATTTCAATATTGGGCCATTTTATTGCTGTCGCAGCACAGATGGCTTGTCTTTCTTCCTTATTTTTGGTGGAATTTGATTCTGTCTGCTTAAGTTGCAGTATCTGTGTGGTGGAAGTGAGAAGAAATTGTCTTTTTCTGTTTGGGCAGTATCTCCAGCCAGGGTTTTTTGGGTGCCTAATGGTTGTTTTATCTTGCTTGTGTTCGACACCACCATCGTCAAGCCTGCTTACAACTTTAGATCTAAGTGGTGGAAAGATCTAATAGAACAAGTTTACTGTGTGGGAAACATAAAATATAGATACCTAAGGCTATGGGTGGTACAAATACAGTTAGTTATTACCTTGTTCCAGCTTTCTCTTCTTTTTTCTGCTCAGAAATAAACAACTTTTCTTCGCTTTCAAGGTTGTTTAAAGTTTAGCCTCTTCTCTCGTGATTCCAATCAGCGTGATTCAAGCATTTTCTGCTCACTTCTTAGATTTGATCATAAGAATCTTTCTGCTTCCTGGTATCATACAACAGGCAACAACAGGCTATTTTTCCAATCCCATTGAAACTCTTTTGTCATCATGATGCATGCCAAAAAGCTGTCAGAGGTTAGGCTAATGATGGTCTGAGGCAAATGTTTATCAAGTCAATTAATACCGTCACATTATTTCATTTTATTATCCATGTTTCTGTATCCATGTGTAGTATCTTGTTTCATGCTAAGATTGCAGACTCCTTGGGTTCAAAATGTACTTTTTATTCTGCATATGCACATTACTTGGCACAGAACGGTTCTGGCCAATTGTAGAAATATGAAACATGATACAAGTAAAAGTAAAGCATCTAATGCAAAACAGCAAAAATCATTAAGAAGAATTACTGTACTTAGTCTGTTAGGAGTATCTATGCTACTTGTATTGCTCGTTTTCATATATAAGTAACTAAAACGACTCCATTTTAAAATGCATATAAATCTTGTGCAGAATATCAAGTCTGTAATCACAAAGTGTTACAAAATCCAGGGGAATTTCAGAAGGATTTAGATTTACACAACCCTTGTTAAGGAATTACAGAAGAATGTGATAAGTGCAAAGATATCTTCTTTGCAAAGATATCTTTGTAACACACACCCTTTTCAGTCCTGCAGTTAGGTGGTCTGAGTACTGACAGAAGTATTTTAGAGCACAGTTAGACTAAAACAGCTGGGAAAATGAAGTGCTTTAAAAATGAAGTACATGTTCAGACCAATGATATGCTTCAGTTTGTGAAGATCCCAGACATGGTATATAGTTTTGGACAAACAAGCAAGATAAAGGGAATTGAGAGAAAAATATTGCTGGAAATACCCAGTGGCATTGAAATTAGCCTTTAAAATGTCTATGAATTTATACTGAATTTTTGTAAGGCAGTGAAACTCAAATCAGTGGAGGACAGTTAGGATTTGAGTGAGAAACAGTTGAGATATATGGCTGTATGCTATACTGCTGGGGATGTTCCTGTGATTCAGAGAAGGAAGTAATGAGAGCTGACCTTTTTTTGATAACTGAAAATAAGGGAGAAAAAGGAGTTTCTATTTGTGTTTGTTTCAGTGAGTTGCAAATGGTGTTTGTGCTCCACTGCCCCACGTAGAAGCACTGATTTGGCTTTCTCACATGTGGTTTTGTCCTGCATTTAAGTACAGTCTGTTCAGAAGTGACATGTGCTGTACTAATTTCTTGCTGCCTCTCAGGGCCCTGACACGTCAGACTCTCCTGTGATAATAATATTTTCTCTGAGACTTCTGCTTTGCTACGTTACCCACAAAGGCCTTGAAGACAAGCCTCTAGCTTTTGTGTGTGGTACAGGAGGATGACATGCAAACTGCTTCTGGATGAGAGTCACTGTGCTGAGCCACACTGCATTCTTGCAAGGCGTTCATGCTTCTCACAGGATTTCTTCATTAGTTAGAAGTCCTGGAATCCCACATGTCCCTGTTTCCTGATTTAAAGCACAGCATCAATTATTACTAAAGTATTTCAGTGATTATTTGGTTTGGGAGACCTCTGTGAAAACAGGTTAAAGTGACACTCATTCTCTTGTCTTCTGCTTCCATGTCAGCTACTTGTGTGGTCAGAATTCTCTTTTACGAGTTGCTGCTCAAAGCTTTTTAGGAGACTCTCCATATGCTTTTATGTGACACATTCTGTCTTTGATTCACACCTGGGTCATTCAGTTTTCAAATGGTTTGTGCGAAGTTAATTACTAAGTAAAGCTAGTCTAGAAATCATTCCTCGTGATACACACGTCTTCCATTCAAAGCACACTCAGTTCAGCAAATCCAAGAGGAGAACCACTCCAGGCAATGTTCTGGAGGCCCCAGGGCAGGTCCCTAATAGGTCTGTCCTATGGCATGAATGGCTGAGGACCCAAGATCAAAACAGTTTTCTGTGAGAAAGAGATCAGAACCCTTCTGGGACGACAGATGGACTTCTGGTGATGCTCTCCATGAAGAACTGGAAACTCTGTGCTCTGTTACATTTCCAGGGCATGCCTCAACTTCTTGAGATGGGGAAAATGACACTTGCCAAACTGTTCAAACTATAGCTTGTAGGTGACAAGAATAAATTACTTGTGCATTTTTTCAGCTATGATCTTAGAACCATAGAATGACAGTTCTTGATTTATTGTATGCAGACTGTTCTCTCTAGAGACTAGAAGAAGGGATCTGCCCGTTATCTATATGGAGAGTCCAGTCCATTGGCATGCCTTAGAATCAAGTTCTCAACCATTATTTTTAACCATTAGGCTTTTCAGCCTTCTAACTGTGCGTTCTGTTGAGGGTCCAATAATCTTGATTAATGTCTTCCTATAACGTGCAGCTCCAGGCTAAATCCTTCCTTACAGTGTATATCACAAAGGAAAATAGCACAGAAGATTTGTCAGTCTAATTAGACTTTCACTGTCAGTAAGACAAATAAAATTGTCTCACCCTTGGTCTTGCCTAGGTACTTTCTTTTACACTCATAGATAATAATTTGGTAGGGAAAGAAATTGGCCTTTAATTTGGTTTTTGCTTCTTATAAGTCACTGATGACATTTTCATCCCAAGACTGCAAGGCTTTAATGAAAAAAGAGCTTTTGATGAGTCTCTGCTTTAAAGACTGATTTCATTGGCTCATTGGCACAATGGAGAATTACAGAGTCTGGCTCTTATCCCTTCTTACCTGCTTCTTCCTCCATTATTTTTTCTTAAAGAGACCACAGCTCCAAACTTTACCATGCTTCAGAGTGAAATTCCTTCTTCTATACTACACTCCCGCATTGCTGCAGTGACATTCACAAAATGGCATTTACTTATTCACAGTCACATCTCTTCTGTGATGATTAAATGGTAACGTGCTTCGAGCAGAGAAAGAAAGCAGAGTTTGGAAGCAAGAATCCAAATGTTGAAAATATTCATGCAGTCTGTTGTTCACGTAGATTACAGTTACTAATTCAATAATACCAA
The DNA here is from genome assembly GCA_013398115.1 of Falcunculus frontatus. NCBI lineage: Eukaryota > Metazoa > Chordata > Aves > Passeriformes > Falcunculus > Falcunculus frontatus. Next base: position 933,817 of record VZRV01008263.1, read on the forward strand.
ATGACCTCTAAATACTTTACAAATATGTAGTATAGAAATATATTTCCTACACACTGAACTACAGAATCTTTGGTGTCTAATGTAGTAGATACCTAACCAGAAACATGTGTATGATATGGTAATGTTCTGTATGGGAAAGGCACAAAAATATTCTCCAAGTGGGTATTAGACATGCAAGTGGTGTGTTGTGTTTAAATTATATTTATTGATGTACTGTTCAAGATACTCGGATTACCTGTAACATTCATGTAATCTAAAACAGAATCTTGTATTTTCATGGTTTCATCCACTTTCTGCAGAAGACGGAAAGTGCAGTTGTGCTGCACTTCTCAAAGTGCCATAGTGAACCAGTTTTCTAGAAGTGCCATAGGTGAGCCACAAGTACAGTACCCATTCAAAAGAAGAATGTGATTTTGCTGTAATATTATTTTTCCGGTATCTGCTTCCTAGTGCTGACAAGTACTGATGATGAAAATAAACTCAGCCTTGTATTTCTGGTAAGCACAATTACAGTAATAAAGAACATTGTGCTTGTAAAACAGTTCATGCATATGCTGGTGTTTGCTGGGTGTATGCTGTCATTTGTTGACATTACCAGCAGTGATATTGGAATGTTTAACTTAGTAGCCATTGTTGGCTCCAAATGGAGATGTCTGTCTCATGACTCCAGGGGAGGGATTTGATTGAATGTGTGTGGCAAACTTGAGAGCCACAGGTTGGCACATAGCATGATTTCTCAAAATATAGCTTACACTCATTCTTTGGATAACCTGTTTTTATATAGTAGCATTAGCAAGTAGTCACTTCAGCCATTCCTCGGTGTGTTCTGTTAGGATCCACACTGCCTTTTTATTTCTTCAGTCTCATAGTTTACAAAAGGTTCGAGTTGGCTGATTGCTTTCTACAGGGGTTGAGATTACATTGCCTTTAACTTACAGATCTGAGCAGTCATTTGGGTCTTGCAGCAAAATCTCAACTGGTGTTTTTGACACATGTACCTGGTTCTGTTCTCCTTACAATTTTGGAAATGAAGATTTGGCCCAGCATAAAAAGAGCAAGGGGATGGAAAAGAAAGGGCTGGTCTAGGACTTTTCTAGAATTTCAGAATTTCTTTAGATTTTTCTCTGATGTTTTGTTTTGTCTTGATCAAGAACTATTGAAATTTTTACTTGCTTTTAGGTGAAGAAGCAGAACACCCTTTTCTTGAATAAAAGAACAGGAAGCCGTAATAACAGCTGTAGTAAGCTGATATCTGCCTTCTTCAGGCAAGCATACATTTCTCAGAAAGTAACATTTATAACATCAGTATGCACTTTTTTCAGAGCACAGTATCCCTTTGTGCATTTAGACATGTCATTTGCCCTGCCAAAAAGGATTCTTGGAAGTCATGTGAAATACTGTTTTCAAAATCTGATTAATGCAGTACTCAGGAACTAAAGCTATTCTAGTTGACCATACATTTGATCCTAAGCCAAAGGAAAGAATAGGACAAGTGTGTTGTTCTAGAATGGTTATGCAGCGACAAGATATGATGAAGAGATCCAATATTGCAAAAGCAACTTAGAAATAAATGGGGTAGAATCAATGGTTATGGCTCAAATATAGTTGGAGGATTGGCTCATGTTTTGTTATAGCATATCTGTTCCTCTTGCTATTTATATACTTCAGGGAAATGCCTAGAAGCTGCAGACATTGCCAGAATGCTTCCCGAGCATGTAGTTCCATTTAATTTGTTTGGTTTTGGGGGTTTTGTTTGCAGGACTGGCTGAGAGGTGGGAATGTTCCTCTTACCTTTCCTAGATCGTTCATTTCAATGAATGCAGAGAAGTTGGAAACACATGCATGCTGTTGTGACAGACCTGCTTTCTGAAACCATCTAATTAATGCCTTGGATTTTCTACAGAATGATGGTATTGTTAGCTAACAGAAACAGAAGGATTTCTGCTAGTTTCTTTTTCATCTGTGGGATGAGTTGTCACTGATTTGCAAGATATGTCTGTCACGGTACAGCTCAAAAAAGTAGTGATTAGCAAGACAGGCTGTACAACCACCAATTCTTTATCTCCTCCTTTAGATGGCATATGAGTAGGTGGGATGTTGTTCATTTTGATTGCAAAATTACTTCTATTATATTCTGAAATATAAGAATTTGTTTCCACAAAATTTCGAAGGAAAAATAGAGCCAAAGGGGTGAGAAACTGAATTTGAGTTCTCCTGGTATTGCACAGTATGTAAATGCTTCCCTTTTTTCTTACAGTGTATTTTTGGAGGAAAAGTTGTGTTTTGGTATTTGGTGTTTGGTATTTGTATTTGGTATTTGTATTTGCATGCAAAATATATTGGCTTTTCACCCTTAAGATTACTAATAAAGGGATCCTCTTCCCTAATAATCACTTTTAGAGTTTTTGACTGGTGCTATGTTGCCCATTTAATTGTAGCTCAGAGTAGGTGTGCTAAGGAAATTGATCTGTGGGTAAGGACAATTCCAGGGAATATCAGTAGTTTTTTCGGGAGCACGAGCAAGAGAGTAGGAAATGTTGAAAATGCTCTAATGGCTAAATGGAACAAAGTGGGTAGAGAAAGGATGAATGCTGAGGGGTAGATGGCAATTAAGGTCCAAAGCATGAGATACATCTCTCTCACTGCGATATGGGAAGGAACCACCATGATTTAGAGTGACCTGGCCAGAGCTGGTAGGCTGGTGGTTCTAGAAACTTGATTTGGAGAAGCAGAGGTTTTATGAAAAGACGAACTCATACCATATGGCTTAGTAACCACTCTTCTACTTTTAATCTTTGCTTGGTTCCACATTCCATGTTCCCTGAGGATAAAGTGTTTTATTTTTGCCAAGATGTCTGGGACTCATTTCAGTAGAAATGCTGGCAGTGAGATCTGAGGACCCATGGATTCTTCCATGGCAGTTCGAAGTCAGGCAGAGCTGGGATCACTTACTTGTACTAAGATCATTTAAAATGCACCTCTCACTTGCAACAGTTCTTTTCCCACAACTGTTTCAAAGCAAGAAAACTCAGTGTAAAAAGAGTCAGGTCAGGTAAGGAGAAAAAGCTACTGTATGTTTTGTTCTTCTAACATCCAAGTAATAGCCTTGGTGTCCAAGCCATACACAGAGATTTGCAGAAATAGCTGGAATTTAACTTGGTTATAATATCTCCTTTTTCCCGAAAGATGACCTCCAATGAAAGTATAAGGACATGAATGATTTTAATCTGTGGTAACAACGGAGAACCAGTCCTGACTGACTCCAACAGCATAAATATAGAAAATGACAGATTATCCTGCGGCCTCCCTCCCTCCTGCCTGAACATGCACATACATACTCAGTAGCACACAGCAAAATTCAAATTGGACTTTATATTTTATCTGTTGTCCCAGTGATTAATGCTGCTCTTGCTGGGAGACTAATCAAATGAGGGGAAATATGGAGAAAGAAATATGTATTTCTTGGACTGCAGTGTTATTATTATTCCCTTAATATATTATCCTTTTCTTAGAAGAACTTAATACAGGAAGCGAGTGGTAAGAGCAAATTTGATGGTGAGAAGATTAATGGGGCAGGCCACAGCAAGTGGAATACAGGCATCTTGCAGAGGGAGGTAAGCTGCCAAGCTGCTTTGGCGTCGCAGTACTTTAGCTAGAAAGCTTAAAGACTGTAGTAGGCTGGATACAGCCAGGTGCTGAGCCAGGAGCAACTGTTTTCTAATCCTTACTCTATTCATTCTGCATCTGTCAAGAAACCTACTCCCTAAATGGTTCTCTTCTTTCCCATGTAGTAAAACAAGGGTCCTTGGTCCATCTCACAACCAAGTTCACAGGCACTGTTCTGATAGTATGGGTAATACCTTGTGAATTCCATCAGATGGTACATTCCCTTTCCCTCCTCCCTGATTCTTGGCCTAGGTCTTTCATAGTGGTGTTAAGACCTTGAAGTTCCAGTTTGATTCTAAAGACGTGTCCAGCAGAGAGCAGAAAATTTATTCTGTGCTGTGGTACAAAACAGAAATAGATGCTTTGAATGAATATGACTTAGATTTAAGTAGGAGGCCTGTCTTATGAGTGAGTAGGATTGGATTCCGATTATCTTGTTTCCTCGGGATCTTAAGAAAAAAGACTTAAAGATGTGGTAATTAAGAGGTCAGACCTTATTTTGTTTTCCCTCTGAGCAGAAGAGTATAGAAAGGAATACCTATAATAAAGGACTAGACTTGTTTGGGATCTTACCAGTGCATATAACATATCTTAAGGATGGCTGTCAAGAGGATGGGGCCAGACCCTTTTCAGTGGTGCCAGTGACAGGGGAAGGGGCAATAGGCACAGACTGAAACACAGGAAGTTCTACCTGAATAGGAGGAACTTCTTCACTGTGCAGCTGGCAGAGGCTGGAATAGGCTTCCCGGAGAGGTTGTGGGGTCTCTTTTTCTAGTGATACTCAAAAAAAGCCTGAATGTGATCCTATGCACCTCCTCTAGGTAAACCTGCTTTAGAAGGGGGGTTGGATGAGAAGACCTCCAGAGGTCCCTTCCAACCCCGGTCATTCTGTGATCTGTGATACCTATGCTTTAGAAGAATTTTTTGGTAGGGTCAGTATTCCTGGAGACTCTCTTTTATTACTCTTTGCTGTGGATATATTAGCATAATACCCTCAGAGCAGGCTCAAGACTTGCAAATATGTTTAGAGCCCAAGTCTTACGCGTCATTGACTTAGCTCCCAATTGATTACATTTAGGCAGCAGTTAATCCTCTTGTTCTCTGCTAGACCAGTGCCATTTGTATTAAAACTTAGATGAGCGCTTGGGTCTCTAGTGCCCAGATTTGTAGATTTGTTTCATTGTTATAAACGTAGCCTCATTAGAGATATCTGTAGAAAAGCAAGCTAAAACTGATTCTGCAGTCCTCATACATGCCACTCTTCCACTCACATTTGTCCTGTATATGTTTACATATACTACTTAGGTTGTATATAATTGTCTCACCTGCCTAATGCATTGCCATTTACTCTGTCACCCTTCAGACTTGGATAATTAATTGTTCTTCTTAAGCTTGTGAGAAATGGCTGTTCAGGTGACTACTGCTGTGACCTGCTTGTCTTGTCTTGAGATTTAGCAATTAGTGAGAATGAAATTTAGAAATGTAGATATGGTAGGCAGGTCAGAATATACAGTCTGTTTCTCTGGAGTCCCTGAAGGCATCCAGCTTTAACAGCACTAGGGGAGGATCTGTGCAGCAGAACTTATGGGCTTCCTCCATAGCCAGGAGGGCAGCTGGTCCCACTCTGTGACAGAGCTGTGTGTGGGTGCTGGGAATCAGCAGGATTTCCAGCTGCTAGACATAAATAAGAATGCCAAGGTGGAAAGGAAAGATGGATGGGAGGAAGAAGGAGGGTTGTATGTTGTGCATATGCCTCAGAAAGAACCACTGCAGTGGGAGCCTCTCATGTAGAAGACTTCTTCCACCCCCACATCTGACTCATTCTAAGGTATTGTTGCTTGCCTGAAGATGAATAATTCTTTGGTGCTCAGATGGCTGATTACACGTTGTCCTGTTTATGGACTCAAGCACAGCAGAGAAATTTCTGCTTGCTTGGCTGTAACATTTGTTGCCCTGGCAAGAAGCAAGACCCACTTACAATCTGCTGTGAAAAGGCTTACTGTCTCTCTGGATGCCTCTCAGCTAATGTCCAATGCTTGCAAGTTATTTATTTTGTCCTTTCTTGACTGAAGCCATGGGAATGGTGTTCACGTCTGCTCTATGTGTATCCTGGAGAAAAAGGAGGAAGGAAGTTGGCATGAACTGGACAGGGGAGTAAGAGCCTGGCAATGGATTGTTAAGGACCAGGATCTGCAATGTTCACTTTGGCCTTAGGAAATGCTGTGTCAACATGAGCAAGTTAGCCCTGCAGTCTGTGACGTGCTCTTTTATGATGGTTTGTTACACAGTTCGAGATAGGTCCCTGGTTCAGATTCTGAGTCTGAATTGCCCTCTCCACGGGGCCACATTTCCTTTGGTGTGGCTTGGGAAGATCTTCTGCTGTAACTCTTGGCAGGAACTTGTGCTCTTCTGCTTATTATTTCTGTAGTGGTGGATGTGACACATCAAAGGCAGCCACAGAAACAGAGTTAAATGTCACCAGGGCTTCTACTGGGAGGGGAGAAATAGGGTGAAAAGATGGCAACGTCAACACCTTTCCCAGAGAGAGCTGCAGATTGAGCAAGACAGAGGGTATAAATAACAGTTTAGAACACCAAGGATCCTTCTAGACGCAGAGAGAGGGAATGGCACAGGTTGACTGTCCCTCTGCTTCCGTCAGTTTTGGTCACTTGGAACTTACAGACTATTTCTCTTCAATTTAAACCTAATTTAATGGCAGCTGTCGCTGAAGGTCAGAAGGATTTGGGGATTTCATTTTTTGAAACTTTTTTTCCTGTTGTTAGCTGTTCTTCCCTTGCTTTTTTGTCCTTCTGAAGCTGAGAGGCATCTTCTGCCTGGTAATGAAAGGTGACAGTGGTTAGGCAGTGCTGTACCCCATTTATCCCAATAGGACATTACAGAGACAACAAGAGGCGTGATTGCTGTTAGCATGGGTAGAGCTAAGCTCCATCTGGCATGTTACATATGCAGTACCTGTCATGTATATTGCCTTGACATCTGAGAGCTTTGCAGCTCTAGACCCATCCACCTGCAATGGTCCATAAATTCGGACTAAGGATGTGGGAAGAAATAATGACTATTAATTCAAAACACCTATGTACTTTACCTAGAATTCAGAAATCCACTTGTTAATTAGTTCTCTTTGAGACAAAAATTATCATTTTTTTATTAGTATATTTTATTTATATGATTGATACATTTTACTGTAGAACCATATGGAGTTTAGACTAGGACTAAATCATAATTTCGTCATGTTTCAAGTCAGGGCATTATTCAGCAGTCTTGTACAAATTCATTCATAGAAGGCAAAGACTTTAAAAAAAAATCACTCCAGACCCCTGCCATTTCTCTTCCATTTTGATGTCCAGGAAGACCCTTTAAAAGAAGAAAAAAAAAAGTACTTCCTGAAAGAGGAAGTCTGGTTTTTATTTTGCAGAAGTAAAACTGAGTTAATAACTTGTTTGGTTTTTTTTCTTATCATTTATGGATTAATTTTTCACTTTTACTTGCCTGAAAGTAGGGGTTCTGTAAAATAACATTTTCTGACTTGTTTGAGTTGTGCAGATAAAAACTATGATAAAAACCAGAATATGAATTATGGCCTCAAAATTGTCAAAGATGTCAGTTAACAGGAGTGGCCATACTCTCTGTTACTAGAAGCAAATTTTCTTTATTGGAAATCTTCATGTAAGAAAATCTGGTGGCCAGTTCCAAAACCTATAGAATAACAGAAGGGAGGATGTGTTTGTGAACATTGTTTTCCCTTCTGAAAATGCAAAGCAATATTTTAACAGAAAATTCACATCACTGAAGAGTGTGATCATAAGCACTTGTTACTGGAAATTGTATATATGTCCCAAAGGAGATATGGAGAAGTGTGGACTGTCCTTTATGTCTGGTATGGTGTCTGTAGTGGGACTGCATTTTTTCTGATCACTGCTTGCAGTCATTGTTCATTTAACCAGATCACGTTGTTCCAGGTGCCATTTCTGCTCTGTTTTTATGTATCTGGCATGATTTTCCTTTGCACAGAGCAGTGAAATTTGTGCTGTAGCCCACATGGCAGCATCAGGAAGCCAATTTTAACTTGATTGACCTTGTTTGGCATCAGACCATGTGCAGAAGTTCAGCCATTCCTGGTTCTAGACCCAGAATTTGCTTTCCTACTTGTGTGTAATTTGGGAAAACTCACAATTCAGTTGATGCCTTTGACATAGGCACCAGGTAGAGGGAGTTGTCTTAAGCAATCCCCTCAGCCAAATCTTACTTGGTAGGGCTGTTATTCTTTTTTTCTGCAGCAAGGGAAACAGATGGATTTCAAACCTGCTTGCCCAAAGGCTTCCGTCTCTGGGATAGACCTTGTGGCACCTGCTGGAACACTGTGTATGCATGCTAACAGTAATGAAAACAGCTGTTAACAAAATTTCTTTATGAAGCACCTTACAAATTGTATCTAAGGATTGTTTGTTTTCATCACAGATACACAGTTAATTGTAGGTCAGCAGCTAATTATTGTTTAATAATGCATAGCTAAGGCAGCAGTAGTCTGGAATGGCAATGAAGGATGCTTCCAACATGGCCATGAAGCAAGAAGCAAAAACAAACCAAAGCAGGATATAATTAACCAAGCTGTCATTACATCACGACACTCCTAAAACTGATATTTAAGAAAAGGTTTTTGACTCTGTATGACCGTTCCCTCAACAATGTCCCCTTCTGACATGCAAAATTACATGCACTAATAAATGAGAATCCTCCCCATCTGCATTTCATGGCTGTACTTTGTATATCATGGTAACATGTGCAAGCTCTTCTCATCCACAGAGACATTAGGTGGTTTTGATTTTTTTCTTATTATTTTTCTGTCAAGGAACAACAGGTATGTCTGGACAACAGAGAAGCTCTGTCCAAACTAAGTCTAAATTAACTCCATTTAGACAGTGTTAAATGTTCACCATATTAACTTGTCACACTGCTTATTGAAAAGCGGGGAATATTATCTATTATCTCAGATTAATTGGTTCACATATGACCTGACTTTAACATGATTGATAGGATGTTATATTGCATCTGTCTTCAGAGGTAGCTGAGGTTCAAATAGGCACAAGTGAACAGACAATACAAGTGGCCAACTTCAGTGCCAGAATCAAAGAGAGATGGAAAAGATTCAATGTTTGAGACTTAAAGACTTTCCTTACTGAATTTTGCCATTTAGTAGGTCACCATTCACATGTCTGTGATCATTCCTTAAAACTGCCTCCTGGCAGAGCTGGCAGATCAGGACATACGCTTGTGCTTGAGCTGCTGCAGGTCACAGCCTGTGCTGCAGTGCCAGCCCCTTTAGATGGGCAGGTTAGACTGCATGCTGGTTCCTGAAATGGAGCTGGGGAGGAATGGACACACGGGTCTTCTTCATTGCCCTTGCTGCAGGGACAGTAACCTCTGGTGGGGATGTTAATGTCTTCAACCACTGCCGCAACAGTAAAACAGGATGTCAGTCAGAAGCTTTTGTTCTAAACGAGGCTATTTCTTAATATGGCAAAGCTTTTCAATGCCCTTGCAAAGTGTTATTGAAGTTTCTCTGCATGGCTATGCATTCTGTAGTGCCAAATGAAGACACGGATCAAAACCCTTTAAAGGAATACAGTATGTGCTTCAGACAAATATCCTTTTTCCCCAAATTGTATTCGCTCATAACATATTTCTTGGACTGCTCTTCCTTTTGTGACAGTTCTGCCACTTTGATGTCCTTCTTGAACCAGTGAAAGATTTTCAGTAGCTGTCAAGGATTTTTATTAAACTTACCTTTGGCTTTGACCTCTTACACTGATATCTCACATCCCATGTTGGCATCCCGTGAGAATGGTTTATTCATACTCCTTCTGTATCAAACTAACATCTTATGGTTTCTGAGGAATTTCTTTCTCTTTAAAATAGAAGAGCCAAGTGAAACCAGTTATTTGTTGAGGAGTGCAATGTTTTTTATTAAAATACACCTTGAGTGGCACATCTGCATGGTCCTCTCCCTAAGGCTGAGATGCTTGCTGTGTTGTTCAAGGCTTCTGTGAAAATGATGAGCTCACACGTACTTTCCAGGCTTTACTGTGTCATGTGTTTCTGCAGACGTAGAAGACAAATTAAACCATTCATGTCAAACTTTGGATTTTTTCTTCTAAATTAAAGAAGGCTTTCTGAGATGTGGAGCGTTTCTGAATGACCTCTGCTGTGCTTTCTGAAGCTGCTCTGCTCTGGAGTGTTTATGTGCACTCAGTGGCAGCTGTCTCCCCGACGGAAAATTCACAGTAAATTTGTTAGACTGCCAGGGCTCAGACTTAACCTCTTCTGTCTCAGCTTGCATGTTCTGGTTTTGGTATTTGTTTTTTCTCTCCACTGTCTTGCCATTACATCACACCACACTGTTTCTCCTTCGTCATGCAGTTACTTTCCATAATTCCTTGCTACTTCTTCAGGGCTTCCACCTTTTGTTTTTTTTAATGCCAGCTGAATACAAACCTAATACACTGATGTAAATTCCCTCAGATGGAATTGCTTTTATGAGTGTCATGAATGCTAGGGTCTCTGTAACATCTCTGCCCCCTTTGAACAGGGTGCACCCTTCCATTTCCAGCAAATTTGCGAAGTGCAAAGAGGATGAAGCTCTTTCCTGGGACAATGGGAGGCACCTGCCTTGCAGGGCTTAGTCTTAATTTGATCAATGAGTTTAACAGACAGTAGCTGAGCCTATGAAACAGCCAGGAGGTTTCTGAGGACATCGTTACCTTCCCAGTATACCTGCTCATGGATTTTGTATGTATGTGTTCTATTTCTTTTGGATTCTGTCCCTAGATGTTGATTCCCAGAGCATGAGGAGTAACTGCCTTAAACTACTGTTGTGGCTAAGACTCCTGCAAGCACTGTTTATGAAAATACTTAATCCTCCCATGATGTTTATTACTCAATTAGCCATGGTAATACAGCAGTACATTTCACAAAATATAAAATACTGGCATTTATTTGTTTAGAATGAACTGCTTTTTTATTTGCCTAGCCTTGGTTTTGTGTTACAAAACTACACAAATGGAACCCTCTAGTCAATCATACCCGATGTCTGCTGTTTTCTGTAATTCAGTCCATGAGAACTAGCAGCCTAAAATTCAGTGTGTATGGGAGAAGCAAGTTAAGACAGCCTTCATTAATCTCCGTGCTTCTGTCTAGAATGCTCTCACTCACCTGGTAACAGATAGCTTCAAAGCTGAGTCACATGTAACTTCATGTCAGTGTCGTCACAGCAGCGACTATAGAGTGGTGAAAACCTCTAGCTAGGTATAGCTAGTTATAAATTGAAATAACCTGAATTTCTTCTTTCAAATCAGAATTAAACAAAAATAAATTGTCCAACAACTACACAAGAGAAATAATGAGAATGAATGATGAAGGAAGCTTCTAAATTAGCTGTTACTTTATACTAGCCTGCTACTTTTTATGCTTTCTCCTTTGAGGAGCAATGACAAACTCAAGATCCAGCTTGCAAATGTCCTCTGCCACCTCATGATGATCTAAGAATTATACAGTATGGGTTACTGAGTGCAGCCCGAAGCTGTTTCTTTTCTATTGGTGAAGCAGGACTTCATTTCACTCTTGAAATAAAGTCAGACCTTAATTTCTTTGATTACTGCAGAAATGTTTAATTATGATAACCTGGGATTATGAGAATTGTTATTCCCTTCACTGCCTGACGCTTGCTAGTGAGGACTTCCTTTCTGTTGAAGGGAATGGCTCTTTATGCAGGCAGGCTGTGGGCTGACATTTGCAGCTTGGGTGGGAAACCCCAAATTTGGTCTGGATTGATGATACTCAGCAGGTGTGTTTGGGTTTTTTGAGTTTGACTTTTTGGTTGGTTTGTTTTTTCTTTTCAAGAAGACAAAGACTCTCTGGAGGATAGTTGTATTTGAACTGACATAAAGAGATGCAGAAATTGCCTTGAACTCTCAAAACTTCTTTTGTTATTACCAGTCTTCTCAGTGGTCCTGAACCACATAGTATTTTCTGTAGTTCACTGAGCAGTTTTTTCAGTGAAGAACTTTTGTTTGACATTGCGCTGATTTAATTTTGGCAGTAAATAAATAACTTGTGCAGTCTTCTTCCCTAGCAGAGTCCAGTAGATAGGATGCCAGAATCAACTGTTTAGGCCTGAGCTATATAGTTATAGGTTTCCATTGTAGGAAAACCTTACGTGAGTCACTTGGTCAAGTCCCCCAGCTATTACAGACACCATTTTCTCTGTTCTCTTCAATAACATTTTGTTTCCAGACTTTGCCTGACATTTCAGCATAATATTGCCTCAGGCACTTAAGCCCCTGTGTGCCCAGGTTCTTTCTTTATGTGATGTGGCATTAGTATTTCCTTTTTCTTTTTCTTCTTTTGTGAAGTGTTTTCAGATGTATAGCTGAAAAATACTAATTAATTCCTTGTATTAATACTGTCATGTCTAAAGGAACCTGCAATCAGCTGACGTCTTCCTGGAGAACAATGCAGAATGCTGGCAATACCAAAAAATCCCTTTATTTGGGATGATTTTTTTTTTTTTTTATTTAATGCACCAATAACCCACAGGCAGAATCAGGAATAATGAGCTGCTTTTCAGACCCTGTAGAAATTAATATTGCCCTTGACAGGACTCTGCTTACTTGCAAATTGAAAATATGCTTGTCCTGTCTCACAAGCAGGGTCTTGTGGTAAAATGGGTGCTGTCTGCCCTCAGCCTGGAGCTGCAGAGATAAATGAAAATGCACATAGAGCCCAGCACTTGTCACTGCTGGGATTGAAGGTAACCACAGCAGACGATGAGCGGTACGTGCCGTGTTCCTATTCTGAGCTGTGCAAAAATAACTTCCGTTTTCTTTTCTGAGTGCTGTCTTCTTGTCCTGACCAGCACTGTTTTTCCAGAGCCTTGCACAAGCCCGCACAAACTTGTGAACATTTCTGGGACAAGCCTCCACTTCTGACTACAGAGAAGCAGGAGACACCATAGGTCTTTGAGAGCAACTGGGTGCATTTCCAACAAGTGGGTATCGCCTGGCACAATTGTTCTGGTGCAGGGAACTTGTATGGCTCTTCTCTCCATGTGGCTGGAGATGCCTAAAGAGCATTGATCAGAAATTTCAGTGACCACTCTCAGACTTGAAATTTTTTGTTCTCACTGGAAAACCATTTGTGTTTCTCCATCCTGCAGTGTCACAGTCACTCCTTTGGATCATCACATTTGTGTACCTTTAATTAAAATGAGTGTTTTAAAAAGAAGAAAGGGTGGCCTAAGCTTTAGGTCAGAGATAAGAATGATAGATTCTGAGCTCTTAACGTTGTCGGACAAAATGTGCTATCAGTCTCCTTAGGCCCATTTTTGCACACAGGCAGACTATGTTGCAGACCTTACACTTGTTCTTTTTAATACATTATTAGAGCTGTATTGCAAACAAATATATCACTTAATTGTAACAGTGGTACTACAGTAATCCTGTGTCCAGCTGATCCTTTGTCTTTTTGTTCCTAGTACACACTTGTACAATTAAGTTGTTTCTTTGAGCTGTGTAAAGCTATAATTGCAGATACCGGTACTGTGCCAGCATGACATCATGTGGTATCTGATGGTTACCAACAGCTCCCAAATGCTGTTAGTAACTCTTTGAACTGTCAAAACTGAATATAAGTGTTGGACTGGTATTTGAGTGGGTGTTGAAAAATGAAGTGAGGTGTATAACTAAATAATATCAGCTTGAATGAAAATGTCTCATTCGAACTTTTAATGGGAATGGGGAGAATTTTCAGTTAATGTCATTTCTTCAGCATTTGGTTCTTGTATGACAATGACTTTCTGACACTTTATAGTGAGTTCTAGTTACCTCTTATCAGCCTTTGCCTGCTCTTATGTCTGGTATCTGCACCATACAGGAAAAGGATTATTGCTCTTCTTAAATTAATTCCTGCAGTACTTTTTAATGCATGGATAATTGTTTTTATCTTAGCTTCTGTAAAAACTTCCCTCTATGGGGCCTTCCTTTTAGTTAGAGGCTGAAATAAAATTCTCCTTTAACATTGCAGACCTAAAACTTTCAATTGGTTTTGTCATCCCCTGAAAGCACTGCTCTCAAGACAGTTTACCTCTTGGTTTTCTGATTTTTGCTGTATATATATAAGAAACTCTGAGGCTGGAATGTTGTCTTTCCCCTCTCTATCGAGATATGTGTCTCAGAAACAGACTGTCCCCATCTGGAAGGACCTTAAAGGTGATTCAGACTTTGAGCATCACAGAAACTTCTAATACTTCCTTGGCTATTATTAGATGACAAATTTCTGCATTGCTGGCATGTGTAAGCACCAGTGATACTGTGCTCAGTATACTGAGATGGAAGGAATATTTTAAAGCAACAGATGATTAATTTTGCTAGTATATAGGTTTTTCAATTTAACCTCTTGAAGGCTTCAACTGTTTTTGCAAAACATCTGTGAATAAGTCATGTGAATAAGAAAGATCGTATTTGCTGCCTCTAGATTTCCAGAACACAGCCAGTGTAAATCACTAGTTGTTCCGAGTCAATATAATTTTTAAGATTTCTGTGGCTTTTGTGAAATGAGTGGGTAGGTATTAAATTATGCCATAATTTATAGCTGATTTAGTGCACTTGGCTTTGCACTTCAGCTGCTGAAGCCTTTGGTAAACCTACCCCTAGTTCAAGTTTTAGCAACGGTGGAGCACATTTTCAGGAACAAGTAGTAGTACTGACCTATAGTTTGGTAGAATTGATCCCTCATTTGTCCAGTGTGGAACCCCTAGCGGAAGAGAAGATTGATATCTGCCATTTCCTTCTTCAGTTCATGTAAGGGGCTTCAGTTCACATCTCTGTTTTAGAGTCACTTTTTCATAGGCTGAACTTGTAACCCCTTCTGCAGAAAGCATTTCTGAAGTCAGGATACTTGCAGCATCTCTAGGTACCATCTTCCCTCAGGATGAGACTCAGCAACTCATCTGCAGAGGCTGAAGGCTGGCTGGCACAAGTGTTACTAGGAATTTCAGGGATATATTCTCAAGACAGAAAATTCAGCCCACATGCCAATGCAGCTAATAAAAGATGGGGTGAACATAAAAGCTGGTCTTTCATAACATCTGCTATGTCAGCCAGGATGCCATTTTCCACTAGACTTGACATCTGAGCCACTGCTACAGAAGATTTAATAGTCTTAACTGGAGTGAATTGGAAAACTCCAGTATTCTGAACTTTCCTTATTAACTAGATGAGCCATTCTTTTCAAGAAAAGTTACAAGCCTGGAAATTCAAGTGGAAATGCAGCTGAAAGTAGATCATCTGGGAAGCTGCTGGTTACCTAGTTATTGGGCTTTTTTTATACTGTTGCTGCTGTGAATATCCCAGAGCACATCTGAAATACCCTGGCAAAGGAGTAATTCTCCAGAGAACACTCCTCCTTTGTGGATAGGCATGTTCCTCAGTGAAGCGGCTCTGCAGAACCCCTTGCTGCTATCTCCTGCTTTTGGAGGATGTTTGCCACCAGACCAACCCAAGGGCAAAGATGATCCGGTAGCAATGAAGTGAAGGTTGAAAAAACTTATTTGATGGTGCTGTGCCACTGCTTGTTGCCTGGCATTTTCAGCCAATGGATAATGACTGCAAAGTGCTAGCTGTGCTGCACTATGGCTTCAAGAAACACTTGCATTAGCCTAGGAATGACATAAATATACGGAAGCACTGCCACAGAAACTTGTTTGTTTCAGGTCAAGGCACTGCAAATGCCCCTAGGTAAACAGAGCCAATAAAAACACTGGCTGCCTTGACCTTTGAAGCTAATAAATTGTGTTGCAATCAGTTACACTCTTTTTCTTTCACAAACTTTCTTTCATCTTCCTCTTTCTCTCTCCCTTTAGTTTATGCATTTCAATGGTAATACAAATTCTCTTCATTCTTAACTGAGGATAGAAAAGTTTTCCATAGCTATTGTAATTTTCTTTTTTAAACAGATGGATATATTGTTAAAGAGAGATTTTTATATGGTCTTTAATTTAATGGCTAATTAATTGAGTATTACTGAAATGCACTACCCTTTGGATACTGATCTTGTATTTTTAGACAAATAAAATGAACATCATAGACAGCAGTAGGGTGATCTAGTTTATGTGGTTTAGTTTCTGAAGAGTGTCAGACTGATCCAGTCCTTAAAAACTCTGTCAAAATGGCACAGATCTATTAATTTATTGTCTGTAATACACTGGGTTTTTTATAAAAATGCTTTCTGTAGCTTCCAAGAATATTCCACTAGCAATCCCACTTCTGGACATTAATGTAATTCTATTATCGAGGGCATAATTTCTGCCATTTTCTGAAAGATGCCAATATCTAAGGGACAGAGCTATAACCTGAGAAACTTCCTAACATGAGAAGAAAAGTTAAAGGTTTTAAATCTGAAATCACTAGCTGCAATCTTGTGCTCAGGGATAAAATCAAGAGCTTGATCACTAAAATACCCTCACTGCTCTTTCTTGTATGTGTACACATTGAGAATGTGACCAGAGTGGGCATTGGACTATTCCCCTTAAATGGCACCTTTTTGCTGAGGCCAGAGATGTATGACTTTAGGGGAAACAAGTACTCTTAATGAAGGATATTATTCCTACAGGATGGGATTATGACCTACTGATAGATATTTGCAGTGGGAAATCTTTGGCTTTCGGCACTGTTGAAATTCACTGTTGCCAGGGGCTTTTTTTAAATAAAGATTCTCTAAATGCTCAAAAGGGTTGGGATTTTTTAACGAATATTTGCAGTTCCAGAGTGATGCTTTTGAAAGCTGAGTTGAAGAAAGAGTGTTGTCAAGTCTGCGACTTACACAGGTTGTTCGTGTACTTGTCCTGTGCAGCTGTGTGGTTATACACAGGAGAGGGAAGATAACAATTTTCCATCAAATGGCCATCCTACTGTTTTTTGTAACATTGCCAGTCAGAAGCCTATGGAGTATGGCCTCTGCTGCAGTGCAGAATGATTAATCACTGGCTAGGAAGGAAGAGCTGCTTCCCCCCCTACTTCTTGTAGAAATAGCAGAGCTTTGACATGTAGGTTGATGCCCGTCAACAGGCACTCTCAAACTCTCTGACACTGGGGGATACTCAGTAGTGTTGCAGGAGTGGAAAACCATGCTTAATTTGCATATGCATTCACATATTTTAGCCATAATGTATTCCTGAAGTATTGCTGTTTTGTGCTCTGCTCTTCTATAAGAAACAGACAGCTATGAAATCAATGCCATTTATACCAGACTGCTGTAAAAACAAGTTGCAGTGTGCTTCTGTATCTGCAGTGAATCATGACTCTACATAGGGCCTCTGCTCATCCCAGCTTCTCAACCTCTTTCCTCACTCATTCTTCTGAATAATGCAGAACTGCAAGAGGAAAAAGTACTTCCTGTCTCTCCCCTCTTCTAATACCTAGTGGTCACTTTGTCTCCTTGAAATTTCTCTTCCCTTCCTGCTTCTCTCTAGCCTACCTCTTACCCAAGATCACTGTTTCTATGAGAGTAGAACCCAGGAAAATGCTTATGATCTTCCTCTCTGCCAAAGGAAAATATGTTTTCCAGGTGAATAGGTTAGGCTGATGAAGTGAGAGAAAGCCATTGTTCCAGCTATACAGTCATTGCCTTTAAAATACTGCTGTAAGGTGCTCAGATATTGCAATAGTGTGGTA
Organism: Falcunculus frontatus; assembly: GCA_013398115.1. Lineage (NCBI taxonomy): Eukaryota > Metazoa > Chordata > Aves > Passeriformes > Falcunculus > Falcunculus frontatus. The sequence goes on from VZRV01008263.1 coordinate 951,228, forward strand.
CAAGAGTTCTCTCACATGGAAGGAATTCACTGTCCTCTTCCTGTGTATACGACAGTGACTATCAACAGAGTGATAATGTAGGTTTCTGTGGTTGCTGATAGATATGAATACAGGATGTTCGTTCTGAATGGGGTTATCTGATCTGCTACAGTGCAGGACTGAATAGGAGATGAGAGAAACTACTGTTCTCTCCAGGCACATGAAGGGGCAGGGTATTGTAACTAGGAGGACTGACTGATGCTGTGATCTGCTTTGGCAAAGGCTATGCTACCTATAGATTTTTCTGAACTGCTTAGTAGAAGATTGGAGCAGATGACTTAAGAAGGCGACAGGAATGTCAGTTATCAATTGGAGTCTTTCAAAAAGGCAAACAGTTTTCTTGTTCTTTTCTATATAGTGACTTCTACATTGTGCCCTGTCACAGCTTCCATTTTTTGAATTTGACAGCTTAGCCTTTTCCTTTAAATACAGAAATCCAAGCGCAGAGCACTAGTGTTCCCCTATCGTGCATGTCCCCAGTTGCCACTAAGTATTCAAGTCTGCCTTGGACTGAGGCCAGAATAGATGCCTTCGGGCTGGACAGCTTTGAAGCACATGGAAACTAGATAAGTCATGTATGAAAATCAAAGTGTATCAGTTCTGTAGTCAACAAAGAAAGAAGCAACCAAAATTAGGAATGCAAGCTCTCCAGAAAGTAGAAGGTCACTTGGCTTTCTAAATAAGGCACAGAGTAATCAAAAGATTTTTAGCCAACACATACAATTTCTACTCTTTTTCAAGACTCCTTAAAAAGTGTTCATTATTCCTTGAAAGATATAGTTTAAAACATTTAGTTGTCTCACGCATATTTTGAAAATGAACCTGTTTGGAATATACTTTTATAGAGTAAAGGGAAACTGGAATCATATGCTTCTATTTGTCTTCACAGCTGAGCAAACTGTTTTACACATGCACATATGGAAATATAAAATATATAAATAGGGATCCAGATATATCCATGCATATTCATATATACATATATGTAGGTTATCATAGCACAGAACTGGAAATCATATCAATCTGAACCCGTTTCAGATCAGCTGTTGGCCTGCTTTGTGATGTTGAATTCAACTTGAACTCTAACTTCCTGGTTGTAAAGTGTGAAGATGTATCTCTCCTAGGATAATGGTCCATTAAGTTAATGGTTGTAAAATACCTAGAGGTTGAATGAAAATTAAGTGCCCAGAGGAATTCAGGGAAGTGTGATGTCAAGTAGGAGACATAGGACCTGGAACTGCCCAGGAACTTCAGAGGGGAATGTCTTGTAAAATAACCTTAGACTGAAACGGTTTGTTTCACTGTGGTACAGTGTAAAATGCCTTCAGTAGGAGTGCACTAGGAGCAGTGATTGTTCTGCTCAAAAAGGCAGGCAAAAAGCAGTGAAATAGGCTGAAAGGATATGCGGTGACCGTCTGCTGAGATCTTTCTGTGTATTTGTTGGGAACTATTTCAGCTGTTCTGACAGCCTGCCTGAAAGGATCAAAAGAACCTGTATTACGCAGGCATCAGCAACAGTAGCAGAGAACAGTGATCCTGGGCCCTTAAGTTATCTGAAGCTATGTTCTAGGAAGCAAGCTTTTTCTTTGTTTCCTTGATAACAAACCATTTTAACCAGGGCTTCTACCGTGATTCACTTGTGATGTGCTTTTGAGGTAGGTGATGGACTCTTCCCTCAGAGAAGGAAAGCAAGTGCAGAAAGCTCAAGTGTTTTGCCTATGGCTGCACAGTGAATCAGTGCCATGCCAGTGAGTCCAGAGTATATGACTCAATTCACTTACTGTGACTAGATGGTGCTCTCTCTGATGGATGCAGTCATTTCAGTTGGTGCTCATGGCTTAAAATAGGGAGCCAAGGGCTATTTTAACTAGCATAGTACTACCTTGATTCCTCAGTGTCATCGCCTATTCCCAATTGCCCAAGGCCATTTCTGATACCTTCAGCATTTTTCTTGCAGCTGTTTTCTTTTTTTTTTCTTCTAAGCAAGTATAGTAGATAATGAGGGCAAGAAGAAGCTCACAAACCCACCTGCTCAATCTAGACAGATGTTTGTCTGATGAGATCTTTAAAAAAAAAGCTTTTAAAAATAAAGATTCTGCAACTCTCTTATAAAAACCTTTTTAATGTTTATTCATCTTTATCTTTACAAAATTTATCTTATCTGAAACCTCCATTTATTCGAATTAAGCTCATGATTCTTTTCACGTCCGTCTTTCAAGTCACCTTATTTGCAGCACACTTCTACATATTTTAGTACTGCTGCCATGTTCAGGCCCAAGCTTCTAGGCTAATGAACAGGTTATTTCACCTTTTTTTCTGGTCTCTGTTTTCTAGAGCTCTGATTGTTCTTGTTGCTGTGTCCTTGATAGTCTCCAGCTGTTTGCCCTGTACCTTCACAGGCTTTGTAGCACCCAAACACAGTGTTTAAGGGAAAGCTTTAATACCGTTGAATACATTGTACAGAAGGCAATACTAGACCTCTGGTTTGTATTTGTGAAATAAACTATAGCTGTATTTATACACCTTGGTTTATTGTTCCCTATTTTAATATCAGCATGAGTTTTTTCACTGTCGTGTATCCTGCTATCCTCCTCTTCACAACTGCTGCCAGGCTGATCACTCCCCATTATGCAGTCAGGCAGGTTTATTCTAAACTACTGTAGAAATTGTGTTTATCTTTATTGGATTACACCTCCTATATTTTAAATTTCAAAATCAATTTGAAGTAAATTCTGGTTTTCAGTTTTGTTGCAAATTCCCAATTTGTTTAAGACGAAGATTTTATCAGCCCATTTTTTATTCCTCCAGGTCCTAAATAAATTAAGTATTAACACCAAAAGCAGGACAAACAGACTTAATATAACCTCCCATTTTCATTCAGAACTACTGCTAATTATTCTCAGAATGTGTTTTTTCAGTTTGTTTTGTGCCACCATATAGCAGTATGTTTCCCTGTGGCATGTGAGACTCTGTTGACGGGTTTTCAAGGTATAACATTCTGGTTCTACCCTCATCAACAATCCATGGAGAAAACTGCCTGCTTTGATGGAGTTTGGTTTTGAAAAATCCAGTTCTTCTGTTATTCACCTCCCTGTTGTTTTCCAGGCACTTTCAGTTTGAATATTCTTCCTCTCTTTTCCACCACTTGAATACTGAAGCTGATAATGTCACGGAAAAGTCACAGGAAGATGCATGATCCTGGACTTCTCTCTCTCTAGTACCTGTCAAGTCGCTGACTTTAACACGTAAATTGTTTTGGAGGTCCTTAGTTAACTGTCTGCAGTAACAGGCTAATGATTTTTACATGTGGAATATCAGAATCAGAATGTTCAGTAAAGTATCCCTCTGTTGGTATGACAATGAAGGAATAAAGGGAGAAATTACACTTCCTAGAAAGCATTACAGAGTTGCTGAATAATTTCTTGGAAGCTGTTCTATGGGAGAGGGAACATGCCCCAAACCTGTTCTTTTGGGGAAGACAGATCAGAATATTATAAAGGGATGGGTCATTAGATGAAAAAGAAGGGGGTTCAGATAGAATAGAGAAGCAGATCTTTAACAACTCGAAAAAGATTCATGAAAATAACTGCTGTAGAACAGAAGCATAATAAATGTTATTTCGATACATATTTGTATACTCAGTGATTGCGACTTTAGGAAAGTTGGTTGGATTGGTAATTGAATTTACTGTATGAAGCAGTACCTCAGTTAATATAACATGAAAGTGAGAATCTGGGATTGACTGTGCCTCTCCAGTCTTCCAGTATTAATTCTGTGCCATCCATGCAGTGTGTGTAGTGAAACAAATAAATGGGACTTATTTAGTCTTTCAGAAATTCCTTGTAAGAGCTGATAAGGAAGCAAAGCTGTCAGATAGGAAACAGTAAATGTCTGTCATTAATTTGAAACTGGCAAAGGACAGGAGACCAAAAAGAGAAATAGATGCTTGATTTTCAGGTTAATAGAAAAATGGCAAAAGGTTAATGGAAGAGTCCTCAAACTTCTGTTTGAGGATCACTGTATTTAATCAGTGATGTGGAAAAGGGAATTGGCAGTGAAGTTGCAAGATCTGCAGATAATAAGAAATTATTTATGGAAGTCTGTGTTTAAGAAGACTGAGGAATTTCAGAGTCACCTAATATGGAAGGTTGTATTGGCAGCAGAACATCATGTGCAATCCTTTGTTGACAACTACGAAGTAGTGCCCATTGCAAGGAATTATTTGAATTGTTCATACACATTACTAGGTTCTAAATTAACTGTAACCATTCAGGGAGAAAAAACAAAAACCTAGGGGACATTGCCAGAAGCTCAGTAAAAACATCTGCTCGTTGCACAGCAGAAGTCCAAAAGCAAGTATTACACTGTGATACAGGAATAGTGGGGTAGAAAATTCCATTCATCATAGCATTATATAAAACAGTGGTACATCCTTACTAAGGATGTAGCATTTATTTCTCCTCATAGAATCATGAAAAAGTATAACTAAGGGAAGTTCAAAAAACAGCTGCTAATGTTGACAAGAGACACAAGAGTAAATTACAGCAGGAAATACTTAGGAGGCTGTGGCTGTCACAAAAAAAAGGCAGGCAGGCATGAGGAAAATTCCTGAATGATTTGGGGAGGAAATACTGAATGTTCTTATTTGTCCTTTCCAAAATGGCAAGAACAGGAAGATTTCAGAGGATTTGAAAGGTGATATTTTTGAAGATGATAGAAGAAAATGTGTTTTATTCAAAATATAATTAACCTATAAAACTAATTACAAAAAAAAAAAGCCTAAACCAAAGAATTTATCAGTGCTCAAAAGAGGATTAAATAAATGTATACTAATGAGAAAGTCCTCAGTAATATTTTGTAGGACTCCAAAAGGAGATTTCAACTTGTTTTAAGGCACTGAGAGAAATGCACTGTTAGGATTGTAGAGAAACAGTAGCTGTACTTCAGAGTGCCTCATGAAATGGTGGGTATAGTCTTCTTCTGGAGACAGCTGCTGGCATTTGCTCTGGGGAGTGTGTGATACTGGTCTATTGCTATCTCCCTAAGGATGGCATTAAATTTGGTGAAAGAAAATTTATAAAGCATATTGCAGTTTTAGATCAGAGAGTTCCTTTTGGCTTCCCTTTTCAGATGGAAGTCTCTGCTGCTTAGAATGTGAATGCTTAGAATGCTTAGAACTCATCAAGTCAGGGGACATTTCTTATCACTGGAAGGATGTTAATGTAGCCCATGTTATATCAGTAATGGTAGTATACCAGATTATAATTACAGTTTTTAGTGAAACGTAACCAGGGACAGAATCCATCCCTTTGTCCCTTCAAATATAAGAATTTATTGTATAGTAGAATAACAAATTCCTGTGTATAATTCATCACCTTGTGTTTGAAGAAACCAAGGTTTCTTGGTTTTTGAGCCTGGGAACACTCATCAACATGTACACATAGTTTACAAAAAAAGTCCACTAATCTTATATATAGCAACAAGATCAAGTGTACAATATATGCCAAAGATAAGGAAAGGCTGGTAAAATTCAAGTTCTCCATGTCATGAAATCCCTAATGTGATCAAACAGTGAAACACATAGTGGATGAATAATAAATCCAGACTTCATTTTCATTGTTTACAAGCACCAAAGAAAAGACCACAAAGTGATTAAAAGATCACTTACTAGGTAGACTTCATTTGTACCTTCAAAGTGTTCCACAAAAACACTTCCATGGAATAATCCAACATACATATGTATAAAAAAAGCAAACCAGCTTGGCCTTTAAAACCCGGTAGTACAAAGTCTCCCAATGTTAAGCACACTGAACATAACTAGCTTCACAATTTCGTTTTCTTAGGGAGAAATAATGCAGTTATCATTAAACTCCTGGGAAACTAGCTTTAATAATATTCTTTGGTTATCAGAGCTATCATTTTTCCTTCAGGCAGAGCTGAGGAAATATGAAGTTAAAACCATCACTGAGTGTGATAATGAAGTCAGTCCATTTCAGTGCAAGACCACAGCAATTCTTTATCGCTCCAAACGGGTTGTGGGGCTGAAAGCTGTTTTTCTAGTTGGAAAATTTGCTGAGTTCACAGATAACTATCATTTTCAGAACATATTTTGCTGCATGTGGAAGAGGAAGAATATAAAAAGTACTCCAAAAACCTGCAAAACCTAAGAGCCGGGTTTTCAAAAGAATTTCCGCAAAGAAGACAGAATTGCACTGCCTTTCTAAGCTTCTGCCTGCCTAAGATTTTCATTCAAACAGGGAGCTGACTATTTATATTTATACTTGAATTCACAAACTCACATGGCTTTCATTTAACTTTGCACCTTACATGCACACATTGCACATTCCTGCTCACATTTACCCTTGCCCACATAAATGTCTAAATTCTTCATTCGCTGGCACCAGAAGAGCTTATCTTTACACACATTTAGAATACAAAGTTTTTCACAGAATCATATAATCAATTGGGTTGAACAAGACCTCTGAGATCATCAAGTCCAACCTGAAACTGAACACTATCTTGTCAGCTAGAACTTGGCACTAAGTACCACGTCTAGTTTTTGCTTAAACATCTCCAGGGATGGTGACTCTGTCACCTCCTTGGGCAGCACATTCCAATATCTAATCACCTTTTCTATGAAGAATTTCTTCCTAATGTCCAACCTTAACTTCTGCCACAGCTTGAGACTATGTCCTCTTGGCCTGTCACTGGTTGCCTGGGAGAAGAGGCTGATTCCCACATGGCTACGCCCTCCTTTCAGGTAGTTGTAGAGAGTGATGAGGTCTCCCCTGACCTCTCCCTTGAGGTCTCCCCATGAGCCTCCTTTTCTTCGGGCTAAACAACCCCAGCTCCTTCAGCCATTCCTCAATAAGACTTGTACTCCAGACCCTTCAGCATTCTTGCCCTTCTCTGGACCCACTCTAGCACTTCAATGTCCTGGCTTTTTCTTTATTCACATATATATTCATGCAGACATACAAAATTATATTAGATACATAGTATATAACTACAAATTCTAATCTCCTCACACAAAGAGTGAATAAATATAAGCATCAGAGAAAGGTAATGTAGATGCAATTAGTTTAAAAGCCATAAACAAGGCTAAAACTTTATTAGGTTCTTCTCTGAAGCATTTATTTAACATTCATAGAATTGTGCAATATCCTGAGTTGGAAGGGTCCCGTGAGGATCATAGAGTCCAACTCCTGTCCCTGCACAGAACTGCCCCAAGAGTCACACCATGTGCCTGAGAGTGTTGTCCAAGCGCCTCTTGAGCTCTGTCAGGGGAGACCTCGGGAGACTGTGGCTGGGGCTGTGACCACTTCCCTGGGACACCTGTTCCAATGCCCAAACACCCTCTGGGTGAAAAACCTTTTCCTTGTATCTAACCTAAACTCCCCCAGACTCAGCTTCATGCCATTTGCTCAAGTTCCTGTCACTGGGCACCAAAGAGAAGAGTGCCTGCCCCTCCTCTTCCCCTCATGAGGAAGTTGTAACTGCAATGAGGTCTCCTCTGAGTCTCCTCTTCTCCAGGCTGAACAGAGCAAATTACCTCAGCCGCTTCTCATATGGCTTCCCCTCCAGACCCTTCACCACCTTTGTAGACCTTCTTTGGATGTTCTGTAATAGTTTCATGTCTTTTTTATCTTGTGAGGCCACCCCAGTGCAGAGCAGAGCAGGACAATCCCCTCCCTTGCCCAGCTGGTGATGCTGTGCCTTGTGCACCTCAGGACAGGGTTGGCCCTCCTGGCTGCCAGGGCACTGCTGATTCATGTTCGGCTTGCCATCAGCCAGGATCCTCAGGTCCCATTCTGCAGCAGTTCTCTCCAGCATCTCATGCCACAGTCTGTCCATACATCCAGGGTTGCCCTGTCCCAGGGCAAATGCAGAATCCATCATTTTCACTTGATAAAGTTCATACGGTTGGTGATTGTCCAGCCCTCTTAATTTGTCAAGGTTTCTCTGCAGGGCCTCTCTTCATTGACTTGCAGTCAGTCACAATTGCAGGACTTTATCACATCAAACATCTACAACCTAAAATGCTTTAAAATCCATTTCCACTTTCTAATAATGCCTCTGTACATTCCTGGGCTTATATTTTAATTTATAGTGCATGCACACACTGGTGCGAAGAGGCGGCTGCTTCAGATACTATGAAATTAAATTTGTATCCATGTTGCTTCCTGTTACACCTTCTGAAACGAGAAGCTTTCTTCTCCTGGGACAGAGAATAAGCCTACGGTAACTGTTGAGAGGTCAGAAGTTACGGTATCCTGACTTGAAGTGCTGTTCAGCTGTACCTCTCAGGGCAATGGTCTTGGCAGTTCTGGGAAAACTAGATAAAGGTCCTTTGGGACCTCTTATGTATTGGAAACTCTGAAACAATTTTGTATCAAGAAATTGAAACAGTGCCTCTATAACACTGTCAGAGGACCGGTGTGTGTCAGAGGAAGTGCCTGTTAGAGAGACCACACAGAACTGCTTGAATCTTGATGCATGAAGTACGTTCGCTAAGCCACAAGCAAAAGGGAGCTAGGAATGTTCCAGATATGGTGCAGCGTGAGCGAAATGAGTCACATCAACAAAAACAATGAAACAATCAGGTAGCCCTAGTAATAATTACATTTACTCCCTCAGAATTTAGTGCAGCGATAGTTGAATTAGAGCCTCTAGCTAGTGCTATGTACACAGGAAATGGAGATACTTCATCAAGTCAGCTGATGATGCTGTAGATGATGACAGGAACACAAGGCTCGTCTTAGCCTATTTGTGCCGAGATACCGTACTGCTATGTAAATAGCAAACGACCCTGTAAGTTGCCCATCTGCAGAGCTTGTCAAGCCCAAAGAAAGAGTTTCAAAATAACTTTGAACAGAATTGCCTCTCCTGTGATATTGTTGCATGCCACTTCAGATGTCTAACTAGCAAAAAAAAAGATGTAAAAATTAAAACACAACCTGAGCTGATAAGAAATTACACAAATTAAGAATGTGCATTGTTTGCTAACTGATACAGAAACAAGATCACTGTGATAGACATTACACGTTTAAAGATTATAAATGCTTTAGAGTGATGCATTGAGGGCATATAACTAGGTGTATTGGGCTGAAGATAAGATTAAATAAATTTAGACTGAAAGCAGAAGCAATTTCATAAAAGCAAGATTTGGTAAACTGTGGAATAGTCCCCAGGAAAGAAATGAAAACATCCTTGCTTAGCAAAACTAAATCTGGATTGTACAGATTGTGACTGTACCTGTAGTACTGCACCTAGTGCCTGAATGTATGATGTGGGACTCAGTTGTACAGGCTGCAAGGAAGGCAAGAGTGGGTTAGGTAATAGTATAAATATATTGAAATACATACTTTTCACTTCTGTTGCCTGTGATCTAGTTTATATATAACAGTGTCTTGAGGGGGCTTAGTCCCAAAAACACTTAGGGTATTTATTTCTAAAGAAAGCAATCAGTTAGGAAATTGAACCAAATGGAAATTTTTGAACAGTGATATTTTCATAAAGCTGTTGCAGACAGGAAAGTGGTGATCTGTGCCAGCCGAACCACTATGGCAATGCTAGCAGCTAGCCAGTTACTCATGCCAGTGGCAATAGCTGTCCCCAGTGCGACCAAACTAACAGTAACAGCTGCTTCTATCTCTGTCATGATTCACATGGCCACAAGGAAAGGGAGCTTGATTTCATTTCAGCTGTGTCCTAATCATAGTCCTGTCTTTGTGTCTCATCCTTAGCTGTGGTTCTAAACCCCCCACAGATTTTCCATACCGAACAGAAACTGACATTTCAAGTGTGCCAGGGCTTGTGAAATGTTAATTAAAGCTTCGCGTTGCAGATGTGATGCAGAGATTATCTTTCATTCTCCTGCTCTGCAAATTATTTCTTCTTGGCATTTTTGCTGGTATCTACACTATACCACTTTCATCCTGAACTTTTGTCAAGGAGCCTGTCCTAGCTGGGACTGACTCCAAGATGTATTGTGGGTTTTCTGTCTTTTGATTCTGTGACTCTGTTTTCTGTAAATGGCTCATGTGATTCAGAGCTGCAGCATAACCAGGTGCTGCATGCTCACGTCAACAGAGCACAAAGCAGACGGTCTTCCTTCATATCCTCCTCCAAACCCAGCCTGTTACATTACAAAACACTAGCTCTGAGCTGTTATTGACTGCTATTGAAAGCAAGTCTAATAAACAGTACATCAGTTAACTCCACCTTTTTGGGCCCTGATTTCTTCCCTTGGCAAAATCATTTTAAATACCTGCACAGGATGTTGTAGTCCTGTACAGAGATAGGCAAGTTCGCTTTGAACTAATGTGCACAGATATTGGGAGCAGTTTAACCATAGCAGCCCAGAGCTCCTTGCAGATAATTTTACCTGGTTGAGAAACAGGGAAAATCAGCCAGTGTGGTATGCAGCACCACATGGCTTTATTGCTTCTAGTATCCAAATTTACTAATTTAGATTGCAAGTATTTTTTTTCACAGGACTGCATTGTGCAGTTTCAGTGCATAGTAGGTAGAATTGTACATAGAGCACTGCACACCCAAATGGTACAAAAGCTCCTACTAATAATAAGTAAATTTATGATCTGTTTCTCATTAATGAGGGAAATGAAAAAACAGCTTTGTCTTTCAAATTCACACTTGTTTAAAAACTTCCATTTAGCTTTATTAAAAGAAATATTTCTCTCTATTTTTGCTTTTACCAAATATAAGGTGTTAGTCTGTACAAATAGGTACCTTTGTCATTCAAATACACATACTGTTCTAATGCACAATTTATTTTGCATGTACATTTATTTCAACTTTCACAGTAATTGGATTCTCCTTATTTACACAAATTTGTAAAATTGATATGGAATTATGCTAGTTTTGAAATAGTAAAATATGGGCATTCAAATTATCGAGAATCTTTCTGCTACTGGATAGCATTAATAAAAATTGCTCTGAGTTTTACAAGAAATTTTGCTTCTGTTGCCAATTGGACAAAGATGTGTTTGCCTTGTGATTACCTCTAGTCACGCTTGCCATAATTTACTGTAATTATAATTAACTCCACATACTTAATTGGCCAATGTGTCTGTGAAATGATCCTGTGTTTCCCCCTCTGTTCAGGCTGTAATATGTAAATAGTTGCACTCAGCATAGGATGATTTTAGGCTGGAATACTAGAACCTTTCTTACTGGGTAGTGAAGCACAATGTGAAAGCTTTGTTTGTCAGAATAGTCCGGCTTTTCTTTTTGGTGGGGAAGTAACTCATTCAAATTTCAATGTGGCAAGAATTTTCAGAAGTGGCTGGGATTCTCTTACCCTTTATGGGCTTTAAGTCAGTGACAGGACTCTGCAGAAATAATTTTGAGTCAAAGCTCTCTCTGTTCTTTACAGTTCTGTGATTAAAAGGTTCTTCAGGTAAGTCAAAACACGGCATCTCATCTGCCCCAAGATTCTGTGAGCTAGGAAAAAAACCTCTATAATGTGTGTTTGTAACTTTATCTCTTAATGTGAAAAAGTCATTGAGAAATATTTATCAAAAAGAAAGTAGGTATGTGAATGTTAATCTACCCAGCCATTGTGATACAGTTGGAAGCTAATGTTCCCCATAATATTTTTGCATTTTTAGGTTGCTTTTTTGTCACTTTTTACAGTCCTTCAGGAAAAGCAGAGCACTAAATGTCTTAGATCCCTAACAGGCTACATATTTGTCTTTCTAGTCTGTTCATGCTTCATTTCCCTCATTTCTCATTTGCATCTATCTTTTGCAGAGTTCAAAAGCTGTGTAGTAATGTGCAGAAATAGTATACGACAGTTTAAAGCAGGAGAGGCTGTTGATTCAGATTTAAGTGCAAATCCACTTAATTCCTAAAGTTGCATTTTTTAATCCCCGTTTTCATGAAGACCACGGTGGAGGCAGGGGGAAGCAACAAAAGAAGGAATGGCATATCCAGTTCAGACTTCTGTAGGTATTGATCCAATAAAGAAATTAGGCCTTCTTCTCTGGAAATTTTAAGACTCTTTGTTGTCCAAGAAAGTGAAGCATTTACTGCAATCATTGAATACCTCCTGTGGTGTGATACTTCTCCAGTTACCTTATGGGATGAATTGTTGTATCTATTTGATTTAACCTTCACGTAGTAAATTTTTGAATAGGCAACTCTCTACATAGGTTGCCAGAGCTTTGTCCACTTTCACTGCAGAAACAGGACAGGTCATATAAGATGCTGAAGATGTAATTATGATTGTTCAAGTTAGTTTGCATGTTAAAAGAAATTAGCAGCCCTGGTTAAGATACAGTAATTGATTACATCAGTACAAAAGGCACTCATCAAAGCCATCAGTGAAGGTAATGAAGTGAAACTGCTTTTATTTTGAATAAGAACTCTCTGGAAATTGTGGGTACTGCATCAGGAGTCATCTTTGGCACTATGTAGAAGCTAAAGAAAAATAATGTCATAGACCATTTAAATGCAATTGCAGAAGCACATTCATTTCCACTGTCAGAAGTTAGAATTAGCCCAACAAATATTATTTCTGAATGGAATTACGCATTAGCAAGGAAGTGGTCTAGGCATCACTGTGCTAAGAGCATCTCCCCTAAGCACTACCCACCAGGTACAAACAGCAGATTGTGTTGTATTATAAAGGGTGCAAATTAACAAGATTCGATTTTTAAATTATTTGGGAAGCGAATGTTTCACTTTTGTAGCAATTAGTTTATGGAGCTAGGAGAGCAATTAATTGATTTTGAATTCATTTGGTATCAGAAAAATGCCATTTTCAGTAAAGTATAAAAGGTAGGAAAGAGGGGAAGAGTGAGGAAATGTAATGCCAAACTTCAAAAGAGTTGTTGGAAGATAGAAAGTGAAACTTAATGTTTGTCATTAAACATTTCACCACATTCCCTGAATGTTTGCAGCCAAGTAATTTTTGCCATTCCTGTTTTCATTTTCCTGGCCTGAAATCCAAAAGATGCAGTATGCAGCACACCTGTCTGAGTAATGGCCCATAAAACTTGTTTATGTTACATTAAAAAATTATATGAATAAAGCTTAACTGCAGAGTGAATGAAGGACTTAATTATATGAAGTTGTCATTCACCCTTATTGAGAGGACAAATCACTGCTTCATTGCCCTGGCCTTGTCCATAAAGCTACGTTGCAAGTTTATACATTTCTGTATGCAGTAGGGTACTGAAGAAAGAAGCTCAAAGCTAGAGGCTGATAATGTCTGCAGCAGTACCATGACAAAGAGCAGGGCTGGTGTAAAAACTGGCCTTACTTTACATCTAATTATGTTTTGGTTACGAGCCAGCCAGAAAGTAATGCAGCTTTTTATTTTGATGTAATTTGAGCTATTACTACTGCAACTTCGTTTTTGTTTTTTGTAAATCATATATCTAGGGATCACCAGTTGCCAGGTTTGAGTTCAGAGATGAGTTTCTTGCTTACTTTTAGGGATAGAAAGAATAAAGTTACTTGTATCTTCCATAACATTTTAGTACAATGTAAGAAAGGGGTGAGTTTTTGTGCTATGCTGTTTCATTCTCTGCAATGTCATTCCATTGAAACAGTAGAAATAATTTGTGAACAGAGCATTATGTGGGAGGCAAGGAGGAGAAAGATCAGAGGAAGAGATTAGTGTAGGGAGAGAGTGAAAAATAGGTAGGTCAGTGAAACTGAAAAAGTGTTTCCAACTTTGGTGGATTGTCAACTGTTTTACCTTGACGGTGGTAAGGCACTTGTCATTTCAGCCAGAGCTCTTATAAACACCTCTTCATACATAAGGGAAGCAAAACTCCTTTATCTAAGTCTCAGAGAAATAAGTTCGATTCAGGTATAAGTTCAGTTTTGTTTGAAAGCTTTGCGGTTTATGATATTTGATCCTAACCAACTTATCTCAAGTCAGTAATGTGCTCCTTGCTTCTAGCAGCAGGTCGGACAAAATTTCACTATTGAGATCATCCATCATTGAAAATCGTTTTATTTTCTTTTTCAGGACCGGGTCTGAAATGAGACTGTCTATAAAGGAATTTGGGCTAGGATATGCAAGAGTCTTGAAGTAGTTCCTGTGTGAATTGTAGTATATCAAATGGCAGACTGCAGAACAAAAGATAGAAAAGATCTTCCAAGTTTCTCATTTCAGAATCGATTCTTATTAGTTAGCATGGAGACAACATGATCTAATGTCATCATGAAGGCCTAAACCATTATTGTTATGTGTTTCTTATTGCTGTTACTTAAAGCTTTTACTGATAATATTTGAAAGTTTAAAAGAAAAACAGCAGCACATGCATTTTAGCAGTATAAATATGTAAAAAAAATTGGCTGTTACTTAGTTCAAGGTATTAATGCACAAATTTACAGAACAAAACATCCTCCACTCAGCATTTGTAATAGCATACAAACCACCTTTGATTTCTCACCTGATCTTTGCTAACATGCCCATCTGCATCCAGACCTATACACTCTGATACTTCTTTGCCCCCCAAATCTGTGATGCTGAGGAAGAAGGGAGACAGGTAAGACTGTGCAATGGAGTCAGTGTGTGACAAAAAATTCAGGAGATACTACAGTAATTGCATAACTGAAGTATTAGCACATTCTGCTCATTTTTAGGAGATCAGTATTGACATAAGAAGGAATGCTACAGAGCATGGTGGCATGTGCAGTTGACGCCAGACATAGAAAACTGAAGAGAAATATGATAGATCACTGTACTTTGTCAGAACTGTAGGAAGAGAGGAAACGGTAGGAAGTTACACATTAGCAGTGAGGACGACTAGCAGTGGGTTTTTTGGGTCTTCAGATGAGTCAGATCACGGGTTTCAAACGAGTGGTGTGACCTATGTTTAATAGAGAGTGCCACAATTGTGGATGGAGATATGCTTGGCAGAGCTCTGTGTTTGCGGCCTTTCCTTTCTAGAGAGCACTACCAATTTGTCACATTTTATGAGCAGTAAAAACCTCACCCTGATTAGTAAGAGAAAAATAATAATAATAGGTTAATAATTTTTTTCTTTCTGACAAGTATCGTGTATGCAAACACATTGTCAAGAGAGAGCTCTCTGACTTCTGCCTGCACCACCCCAATGCTCACTTCCAATCCTTCTGGCCATTTTTTTCCACTAAGACACTGTATTTATTTCTGTCTCTGACAACTGTTTGAAAAGTTGTATGCCTTCTGCACGCTGCTGTATTATGGACGATGTATTAGGAGTCATATATTCAGAATGCCTTCTTTGCGGGTACCTAATAACTGTGCCTCTGCTCCATAAAGTAAAAGTCTATGACAGGTTTATTCATCTTTTTATTTCCTTGTTGTGCTCTGCTCCCTGCTAAAAACAAAAGGTTCTTTTTCACTTCATCTTCCTTTTCTCTTGTCTGGTTTGTAAATGCTGGGTGAATTTCATTTGCAAGGATTGCTTTCCTTCCCCACAGACTGCCAGTCACAAAAAAGAGATTACACAGGCTGCTGTTTGCAAGGATCAAGCAGAAGTTTTGGAGTAGAGGGAAGAGAAAGCATAATACAAGTGACAGCCATCTTTTCTTTCAACACCAGGAAGGACACAGTATTAAAACCATTTAAATTGGTTCATGCCTCTGCCTTTGGAGACTTTAATTTTGATCTGATTTGAAATAGATAGAGGCATCTTGTCTAGCTCATTTCAGCTTTCTGCCTACTTCTTGCAGAGAGGACAGCTTTGTTGGTGTTGGGAGGGTTTCCCATTATTTACATTCCAGAGAACTAAATGCTTCATGAATGTTCCAGGTACATGATGGGAATTAAACCCAAAACATCTGCTTCATGGACAAGACTATTGCAAAAGTAGCAATTCAACAATCTGCTGTTGGATGAGTTGACAAGACCAAGAAGGGAAGAGAAGGGGTGTTCTGTTTAGTTGCTTGAAAAAATCTTGTCCTAGAAATGCGTTGGACTCTCCCATACTGGCCAACATGTAAGGTGAGAGGGCAAGGTTTAAACCATGCTTAGAGATCTTCAATAAATTCATCAAAGTGTACATAGCTACATATGATGCCTTACAGTACACCCTAAGTGACCATATAGACACCATTTGCCCAGAGAGTATACACTCCTGTACTCCCAAAAGTTACAGAAAAGTTCCCAATCATGTCATTCTGTAACTTAACTCAGACCTACACGCCTACTCACGTGTCTGTGTACTATACCCTCCCACATCATGTTCCTCACCTACACACGTCAGTGCTCTCAGGTACAGCAAACTCCTTCCCACAAGTAGCAATCTTGTTCAGCAAACTGCAGGCACCAAGAAACACATGCGTGAGCCCACGCTCACACTTGGCATATGTAGCAGGTACAGCTTCCCATGCACTCACACAAGCGTAGTCAGGTCACATTAGCATAGCACTTAAAAAGTTTTCTGTGATCTGCATGGGAAGGCAGAAGGATCACCTCCAGAAGATCTCAACCTCTTTGTCTGTCATGGGAGAGTGCAGGGAAATTATAAGCCTTGTCAAGGGGCCTTTCTACATGAGGCAACAGGAATTCACGAGTTGATCTAGCAGAAAGCACTTGAATGTGATTTAGGATTTTTGTGCAACTTTTATTTTGCATCAATGCATTTCGCTTTCATACCATTTCCCTTCAGCTCTGATGTGGATAGGAAAAGCTCATGTAAATTGCAAGCAGAGTCATGACAGCTTTAATGGAAATAGCTCTTAATGAGACTATTTGTTCTGCTGAGCTGCCATGTGCTAGCTCCCCATACCTGTTTCAAAAGCTGGTAGCAGCAGTCCTCTTTTATTACGGTAAAAGTACATCTCAAATAGGCGTTAGTGCTGCTCCTGCTAGCTTAGCCTGAGGGATTTTTTTTTCTTCTAGTTCACTTGAGAGAACCACTGTCACATAAAAGCAGAGTATTGCAGGCTCAGTGTTGAACTCTGCATCAGCTGTCCTTTTACAGGCAGTAAGAACATGGTGAGTTCACAGTTAGGTTGTTGGTTTTTACCTACTGCTACGCCTTTGTGCTGGTTTTGGCTGATGTGTTTGTGTAGGGATTGATCAGGTTGCTTTATAATGCTGATGTATAACTCCCAATAGGCTATCCCTCAGTTTTTATCCTCAGCCCATTCAGCACAGTAGGAGTGAAGACAATCAGTATATTGTAGCAATAAATTTGGAGATCAGGTTTATTGCCACTGTTTGCTGGCTGCCCCCAGGTACCCACCCAGAGCTTTCACTGTGAGGCA
This sequence comes from Falcunculus frontatus, assembly GCA_013398115.1. Lineage (NCBI taxonomy): Eukaryota > Metazoa > Chordata > Aves > Passeriformes > Falcunculus > Falcunculus frontatus. The sequence continues at coordinate 968,502 of VZRV01008263.1, forward strand.
CTACAGAGCAAATCTTAACTGTGGCTTGGAGCTTGAGGAGTAAACAGGAGAGTTCGAGTGTTATGGAGTTGAGCACTGCAGTACTACAAGTACAGTGGGAACAAAAATAGCATTTTATCTAAAGAATAATATGCTGTAGTGATATTATTTTGTTTTACTACTGCAAGGCATGAGGCCTATGATTATTATAGTACACTGAATTTCTTGTAGTGCCTTTAATCCTAGCAACTCAGAAGGCTTTCAAATTCAGTCTTCTTACCCATCTTGGTAAAAGTACAATTATATCCACAGCTAACTGAGATTATGGACATTTAAGTGGATTTGAGCAAAGAAGAAAATTCAAAACATGAGTCTCGGGAGAATTGGGTCAGTTCATTCCTGTTATGAATTTCCCGTATGATCTTAGGGAAGATAGCCTTTTGGTGCCTTTAGTGCCTTCTGAAAGTGAGGTTAATAGTTTTTATATCAGTTATGAGGATAAAACCATAAAATTTGATCAGATGCTATAATAGTGGTGGCCCTATAAGGTAAAGTCTAATATGAGACCCAGCAGCAGAAACTAGAAGTCTGGACTTCTGTCTCTGACTGAAATAACAAATTTTACTTGATCTATAGCTTTGTATTTTGCAGACTTTAATAACAAAAGACACTATGCCCCCGTTCTGTAAGATCTGCAATAACACAGCTTTTTATCCTTGCTAAAGTGTCATGGGAAGTCCTGCTTGGGTTTCTGGTTTCTCAGCTGATGTTGCATGTGCAGTTTTTATTGCCCACATAGAAATCCTCTCAGCTTCTCAGCCCAGAACTACGTCTCACTACCTTCAGAACTGTCAGTCATCAAACTGGGCCTTGCTTTTTTTTCATCCCCACTGTTATTATTAATCTTGAAAGGGTGACTCCTTTTGCTTGCCCGCAACAAAGACAATAGCCTGTTGAATACGTTTGCATGTACTTTGTGTAAAAGAGGGAAATAATGACACTCTCTGTGAGTTTATTGGAATCAACACTGTAATTACTTTGCTTCTTAGGAAAGCAAGGTTCTGGCGAGAAGGAAAAGCACACACAACTTATGCAGAATCATAAAAAGCCTTTAAACTTCAAGGTTCACAAGTTCAGTCTCCTTAAAGATCTATGCAGATGTTTTTCTGCCCTGCTACTAGAATTCCCCAAGTGCATGCCGCAGTGCTTATGTCTTTAAGCAACCATTTTTGAGTGCCCTTTTTCTCATCCCTCCTTTTCAAGATAATGGCAAATTATTGAAGCTTTTGAAGAGTTTGCAAGGAAGAAAGAAGTAGAAACCTGACACTGGTTATCTGATGTGAATTTACTGGAGGGAAATTTATAGGTTTTAGCTCCTTGGCCACCTGCTTTTATTCCCAAGCTGAAGTGCTTCCCTTATTCAAGGCATTGCTGCTAGGCCGTGTGTGTTTGCACAGGAAAGGAAAATGGGGAGTAAAGTGAAATTCTCTTCCCATAGCTGCAGCAAGCCCATGCAGTCAGAACTTGGCTTCCGTGTTGCCTTTTGTTTCTCAATCAAGTCATGAAAATTGATTCTAGCATTTTTGAAATCGACAACATTAAAGCAGAGATGATGTGGTCTTGTGTTTTTGATATATCTCCCACTAGTCTCTTTTGGGACTATCTTCCATACTATAATGGCACATGTGGGAGGACCTTTTACTCTGACCTTTGAAGAATCACTCATAATAGCTGTGGCATTTGCACAATCACTGTTCTTCTGCATTTAAGACTCATTGAGCAGTAATACTTAAAGGATATTAGTCATCTTCTAGTGATTATGTAGAGCATCTATGTATTAAAAAGAGGTTCAGGTTTCAAACATAATCTTTCTGGATTTCATCTGGGGTTTTTTGTCCTAAATGACAACATTTTTAAAGTGAGTGCTAAAGCTCTTCCTGGTAACTCTTGGGTACACCTCAGGCAAATGGTGAATAACCTAATTAATAACCATCTTACAAGCCATTGCATGCCCTGAGTATGTTGGGTCCCACCGAGCAGAATTTTTCGCTTATTTCAGAGAAGTTCTGTTTGGCACCAGCATTCACAATTTTCACTTGAATCAGCACATCATTCAGTACAACTGCAGATCAGTCCTCAAGGTTTTCAGGAACCCACTCTGCAATCCAGAAGCTTTAAAACATTACACCTCTCTCTGTGCACCTTAGCCTCTCTGTCCTTGGGAATATTAACTCCTTGTTGCATTCAGACAGAATCCAGTAGAAACAACTAAAACTACTGGATCCTAATCAGGTTGCTCTGTTGTAAACAGCAGCTGCCATCTGGCTGCTATCTTTTTGCTCTCGTACCATGAAAGTTTTGAGGATCAGGCAATATAAGGAAAACAGTCAGGGACAGGACTAGATACTAAATTTCAGCTGTGCAGTTGGAAAAGTTCAGTGAATTGCTTGTTTCTGGTGGAGTTTTTTTCCCCTGCTAGCAGTTATTAAACTTCTCAACTAATGGCTGCAAGCCCCAGGAGGCTTCCAGGTGAAAATCATTCAAGCTTTTCCCAAACAGACCCGATGGGGGTAGAGCCAGCATGTGTGCGAGCTCAAGTTCCCAGGGCTCTGCAATTTGGCTTAACCTTTGCAGGAATGCAGGAGTGTGTGGCGGCAGCACAACCATCTGTTTCAGCAGGGCGTTCAGCTCTGGTGCACTCTTCTCTGCACTCTGATTAATTGCAGCTGTGTACAAATTAGTTTTCTCAAAAAGCTATTTATCACCCTCAAATTAACCGCATAGGCATTAAACCACAAACAAACAAACAGACAAAATAAGAGCAATAACATAAATGTCCAGCTTGGAGCCCTGGTTTCATCTTGGTCTTGTGTCAGCAGTGGATAATGAGTGATCACAGGCTTTCCGGATGGCTGACAAGCTGCGGTTCTCTCTTTGTCAGCAATTAATTCAAGCCTCAGCACGGTGCTAGAAGGAGGGGGCTGTGAGAGGCGATGACAGAGGCACAGCAGTGACACCTGTACTTTTGGAGTCTGGGATAAATGGTACTTTTCTGTAGTGGCAGGAGACATTACAGGCAGCACTGCACAGCCAGGTGTGGACAGCTGTGTGTGTTCCCTGAGCTCACTGCAGTAGAAAAGCCATCTGCCTGCTTTAACACAGGACAATGCCCACAGATGAAGTCCAGCTGTGAGGAAAGACTTTGCAGAGGCACAGTCATGAGGTAATGTGTATAATCACCTTTGGCACCAGAACTGGCTCAAAGCACAGCCTTGGCTGCACCCTGTGTGCTGCCAAGTGCTGTTTAGACTGAAGGTTTCACTGTTGTCCTGTCCATTTGTGTGCTCATATGAGGTTCACACTTGTGAAATGCAGAATAGTCAGGCCAGTCCAGGAAAGCTCTTACTAACAAGGAGCTCCACCAACAGCCTTTTCAAAGCAGGTCTGGTCATATCAGTTTTCTTAGGGCTGTGTCCATCAGCTCTTGAACACCTCTGAGGATGGAAGTCATGTCTCATACTCAAGTATACTCTTTATGTAGAGTGTAATATATCTGATTCATTTCATGTGAAAATTCATTTCAAAAATGCAACTTCAAGTTCTAATGTGTCGTAAGACATATATTGAGCTGAAAATTTCAATCATATTTGATTTTAATTTGTTGTTTTTTAGAAACAAGTAATGCTCTGCACTTTGCTAAGAACATGTATTACTGATCTTGAAGCACTTAGCAAACAATCACTCATGACAATAATGCTCTCTGCAGCTGGTTTTAGTTTTCTTCATTTTAAAGGCAGTGAAGCTGAGGCAGTCTTGTGCCCTGCTCCTTGTATGATAGCAAACACAACTGAGAGACAAGCATAAAGAAACAAGCACATTTGATTCTAAGTTATACTAGGCCTATAGCTTTCTTTCAGAAAAGCAAACAAACAAAGAAAACCTTAGGACATGCTGAGTATGCACACAAATACCACGCACAGAGTGCATTTCAGAGAATTGTGGTTTTCTCTGAAGTTTGAAACTTTAAAAGATACTCAGTGTGCTAACTTTTTTTCATTCTTTTTTTTCTAGAGAACATACACTAGAGATAGTTTGATAGTTTCCTATGATTATTAAAGTTGAGTATTCATTCTTTACAAAAGACTGCAGAATTAACAATACATTGCAATTACATGTGCCCTCAAATGGGAACACAGGCTTATTACTTGTTTCAAGTAAAATAATTACTTAGAGGAGTGACATACTGATTACTAATTCTTCAAGAAGTTATTATGCCTTACTATTTGAAAAACAAAGACTTGAAGACAGAAATACAGTTCTTGCTAGAAGTTGCTCAATTTGATACATGATTTTGACTCAAGTAATTGCTTCGTTAAAGTTAAAATGTGCTGAAAAAGCTTGAGTTTACTTTGCTAGTGCTACATACTGAAACAACTAGTATTAATAATAATTATGAAACTAATAGCCTGCTGAGAATGAACTCCTGATTTTTATTTGCTACCACAAAAATAGCATTTAAAACTGTTGATCTGTTTGAACCCCCCTATAAACTGGTCAAATCCAGAGGCACAGGAATGCAAATACAGCAGCTTTTTTGTTATTATCATTTTTTATTCTTAAATGTGGATAGGTGGATGAAAATTCCAAAGACTTGGAGGTTATATGCACAATGTGGGAGCTACAGTTGTTTCCTTGCAAACTTTGCAGCTCTCCAAGGCTTGTGTCTCAGTTGAATTCATTTGCAATATTATTCTGCTTGTGAGTTTTGAACACTAAGACCTGAATGGGAAAGTGATTTGCCCCTAAAGTGGTGATGAGAGGGATTAGATCTGCTGCACCAGTGATGCCTTGAGGTTTAGCTTTTATATTCTCTATTGCCTAGTGTAAAACTATGAAGTGTCTTACAGCCTGCTGCTGCTGCTCTCTCATGCTGAGATAGACATAACAAAGTCTCTAGGTTTGCTCTCCAAGGACACCTAGGCTGTGCTGGGCCCAGAAATGTGTAAACCAACATCTTGGAAAGGGGGGGCTGAGCTTAGAGAACTTACATCAGTAGCTGAAGTTTTAATTGGTGAATTTATGCTGATATGCAAATGAACCAAACCTATAAAACAGTGAAGAACTCGTGACTTGTCATCCATCTTGGGGTCTATTTTGGAAGTAGCCTCTGGGCTCCCCAGGGTGCACCTTTGAAGGCCTTTCAAATAAATATCACCTTTATTCCCTCACTCCTGTCTAATCTCTGTTTCCAGGTAGCCACTTCAGGCATTACCAGAATGGTGCAGAAGCCAGGGAAAAAACAGTTGGCCTTACAATAAGTGTTCGTGATTCCCAGTTTTGTACTTATTCCATGAAATTAGGTTGTGCTCCACGATATTTCAATAGCAGGAAGTAGAGTACCTACAAGAATGTCCTGCAGGCTGGTGATGAAATTAATAAAACTGAGAGAGCGATACTAATACCAAGACCACTACCAGTTCATGCTTGTGATTAGGTGGTAAGAGATTTTTCCTGCTTGTGAAAGTCATATTCCTTTCATTAGAGGGTGTCTGTGGTTTTAACAAAATACAATTTAAGTGCATTCAGCAAAGATAACTTTCTTGCTTCCTTTAAAATAGTTTGGATTTTGTGACAGTCACTGCTGTTACATGCCTTCATCGTCCAAATAAATGCATATTCTACTGAATTATTCCTACCTAGAGCAAACTGCAGGTTTTGTGGTTTTTCTTACTGGGGTTTTTTTAAGGCAAACAGTAAGTTTTTGCCTGAGAAGCAGTTTTTAGGGCTATTGCAGACTCCCTGGGAGGGTATCGGAGTGATGGCAGTAAAGCAGATACCTTCATGGGAGACTTCTGACATGCTCACAAAGGGACTCCTGATTTCCAGACTTGCAAACTCCTAATTCAGGTCCCAATTTAGGAGTAAGGAGCAGCTAGCACCTAAAATAATACCATTCTGTTTGTTTTGCTGGAAGACACAGAGACATTATTTCTCCTGGGCAAGAGCTGCTTTTGAAAATTTATTCAGTGATTAGAAAGTTAGCAGGGTGCCACAGTAGCAAGCAAGAATCTGTCTTCTGGTATCTGGTCTTTAAGGTTTCCCAAGCTTGAGGGAAAGATGTAGAACTTCCACAAAGGACCATCTAGCATCTTTATACTTATGGAAATATTAAATTCTGATTTTGAAGTTGATGACCAGCTTGTATCTATGACTTCATTGCTTTTTGTCAGGTATAACCTAAGGTGTTACCAAGTATCCAGTGTCCTTTTCCATTCATACCTGCTTTTCAGTAGCTATTCTGAGGGGCCATTACTTGCAGGCAGAGAAACAAGGAAAGCGTTGTGAAAGTCGTGTGTGTATTACTATTGAAGACAAGAGAGGGAAGTCACCTTTCACAAGGAGAACTGTAAGCAAATTGATCTGTGAATGAAAAAGCTTTCTGGAAATCAGACTCTTCTTTAATTTTTTCCCTGATATGAAGAGACACAGTTATTTAATCAATCAACTCGACTTTTGCCTGAAATAAGATTAGCGCACTGCTCTCCCACACCACCAGTAACACTGTAGAAACAATCTCTTATAAACCTTCTTTTGTTTGCTCTGCTCCACCATGCTCTTGCCCAAGCAAAGGCCACCAGTGACGAAGGAAAGTGGGACAGAGATGCCTTAGCGTACAGGCAGATTACTGAACTGCCACTAGGGATATCTTCTGCTACATTAGCATGGTTTTCACACACGTCCTGCCATGTTAATTGAAAGATCTTTAATTTGCATGTGGGAATTATCTCATTGACTCTCTTTCATGAACCCTCTTTATAATTATGCAAATGGTCCAGCACAAGGGAGAAACAAGTCATTTTATTAACTTCAAAAGCAGTGTATTTAAAATAAAGAAGATGACAATGACAAAACTTGCTGATGATTTACCAAGCACTAACAATGCCAAGAAATGCATGTTTAGCCTCTTTAGCAACTGAAGACATCTATTTTATTGCAGATATTACCTAGCTATTTTGCACATACAAAGGTGTTGAATGGCCATCCATTACACAACCCGATACTGATGCTTTGTCTCACTTCTGATCAAGCTTTCTTCTTCGCGTCTCCCCAAGGACAGTCAACATGGCTTGCTGTCAAGAGGAAACACTTTATATTCCAAAATAAGCCAATCATTTCATCCAGAGCTGGCTCTCCTCCAGCTTGTTTCTGTGAATTATAGTTTGGCTTGAGTAGCTGCTTCAGCAGCTATCAGAGAGTTTAGCTGGGAATCACGGTCAGTATGTCATCTTCTAAGACCTCACACCTTTTCTTTTTTTATTTCTCTTTTTTTCCCTTGGAAACAACCACATATGAGTTTGGGGTTTGAGGGTTTTTTCAAAAAACAAAAGGAAATGTCTTTGTCATATGGTATTTTGAGTACCCTTACCAAAGAGTGCTTTGAAGTATTAGTTTCAACATTTTCAGCCTCATATAGGGACTATAGGGAAAGTGTCTTTCATCTATAATAGTGCACATCTTATGCTTTCCATTCTGCAAGAGCAGAGTGCAGTAATCAGAGAATCAGAGAATTTTTAAAGTTGAAAAGGATCTCTACGGTCATCGAGTCCAACAATTAACTTTGCACCAGGGTGTTCACATTGCAGCGGTATGGAGCCATGCTCACAAATTATGCGATAAAATTCTATATAACATTGGCCAAGTTAATTTTCATGGCATACACTGATTTCAGGGGGTTGGAGGGGACGATTGGTGGTGAGTGCATTCCTGTGTTTGGGCTTTGATTCTTGGAGATTTTCACTCATGGTTTCAGTATACCATACATCTCATTATATAAATTTAATGGGCGAAGTTTACAGAATGAGCAAACACATAGGTCTGTATTTTGCTTTTGGTATATCCTATAGTATATTAATTTTTATTTACTTTGCCTTTTATTATGGGGAATACATGAGTCTGTAGTTAAACTTCCATAGTTTAATCTCTTTATATTGATAAAATACACAATCATCTAGGTTCTCTCACCTCGCTTCATCATTACAGTGTGAGTTCCTTTCCCTCCAGCCCAGATTAACTTGGTCATGATGCTCAGACTCTGGGATAAGATACATTTGTGCTTGCTTTAGAGAACTAACCCAGCTGCAGTAATGTTGCAAAAAAATGTATGTGTAATGTGGTGTGATAAAAATGCCTGGCCTGGTGATGCAGAACACATTTTAACCTCTCCCCAGCAATGAGCTCTCAGCAGTACCCATTCACCTCATTACGGGAACTCCAGATTGCAGCATGAAGTGTCATAACCTATGTGACGAGTTCATAATTTTTCACTTCTTTTCCTTCATGAATTTTCAAAGACAATCCTCATTAAAAAATAAAAAGGCCTGTCTTTCATTGCTCATTCTTTCCGTTCCCCCTTTTTTCTTTTTATTGTCATTTTATTCTAATTTTTGTAATCCCCTCTCCTTGTTAGGCAAAAAGGAAGAAAATCTGCTGAGAAATGTATTTTCCCTTCAGGGTGATGCAGACATCAAAAGAAAAATCAGTCATTTCAAGAGGAGAAAAAAAAATTTAATCATCAAGAGCAATAATTACTTTCTAAATATTAGCATGGCAGATAAGGAGAGCAGAATTGAAATGGATTATGGGACTTTCTCACTTATTCATTATATTTGATTTGTAAGTTTGGAATTTCCAAGGACTTACTCTGTATCACATCTCTGTAATGTGGTTATTATAACTGATAATATATCAAGACAGTTATCAGTTCCAGTTTTTGTATTTCTTCAGAGATAAAAGATGGCAATTTGAAAAGTAACTGTCTTTTTTTCTCAGCTTGATCCCTTTACTTTCTCCTGTGCTCAAGTGAGGCACAAATTTTTGTTTCCGGCCATTTTGTAGATGGTCTGCATTGAATTCATTCAAGAGTATGTTGGGCTGATCCTTAAATCTCATTGCATTTAAGCCACTAGAAGTCCCTCCCTTAAGAAATGGTGTCACATTTTTTGGTAGTGTCTGAATGGCAACTGAGTTAAAACTGGTAGCAAACCTGGTTTTCTATCTGACAGAACATAATTGGCTGCATTCCTCTACTTGAAAGTGAAGAACTTGTAAACTTCTTCACACAAACATGCCACTATTTTACTGCAGCAGAATTGTTCTTTAAAGTATTTTATTAAAACAATAGAGTTTGCTCAGTGCTGTTTCAGATCATATCTGCTCATGTTCCAGAATGACTGGAAGGACTTGGCACCGGTACAGAGAAGGTTTTGAGGGACAAACTGTGAATTGGGAGTCAGTCTCAGTAGAAGTAATATTTCACAATTCAGCTTCTTTAGCTTGCATACTGAAAGAATAAAAGAGAGGTGATTGCTCTCTGAAAGTGCATTGTGTTTACAAAGAGGAGACTGGAAAACTACTTATTTAAACAAAAGAGTTGCATGGCCCCAAATGGCTGGTACCCAATTGTGAATAAGTTACAGCTGGAAGTTAGAAATGGGTTTCTATCCAAAATGGGAGTAATCTGGATGAAGAGGTCTAGAAGAGTAAGTTTATTCATGGCTTTATATGATGTAGAACTGAAGTAGCTGAGTATTGTCTCCCGCACCTTTAGAATTTCCTTCTTGTTTTTCTGTGATTTGTGTACCTGATGAGCCTGCACCTACTGCCATTTTGGTACTGTACTAATGACAATATCATAGAGATACGAGACCACTGCTGTCTCAGCTCTGCTGAACTCCAGTGTGATCAGTTGCCAGCTCTTAGGTGGCACAGCTGGGCAGAAAGCTGTTGCACAAAGATGCCGAGCTCCCCATGGCAGACAGTAGCAGGCGACTTACTGAAAAACGTATGAGACCTTTTGATCATTTGGCTAATCACGTCCTGGGAGGTCAAATTACCCCACTGATCAGGTAGAGTCAACCATTCCACTTAAAGTGAAATTTCTCTTTATGAACCAGAGAAGCAATCAACTGTAAAGAAGAGAGGAGACTTTCCCTAAATGCAGCACTACACTATGTACTGGCTGCTGGTTGGGTTGAAGTGATAGGCAATCCTATTTTTACTAAATAAGGAAGTACTTTATATTCAGGTTTCAATGAGTTTATAGCTCAGCTTCTGAAGGCTAGAAAGAGCAGAAGAAAAATCCTGAAGTCTTCAAAGATATCCCTTGAGGCAAAGCTCTGAATACTGACATTGGCTGTTACAGAAATGCATTTAAAATTATCAGCTGGATTTACTAGTACAGCTGGATGTCTTGTTCGTTGGTATTTGGAGGTAAAGCTTTGGAGGAGAATTTTGGAGCAGTTGAATTCAACCAGTGTTGGTCTTCATGGCTTCTTTCCTGCTGGGGTGGGTGAGAGAGGAAGGTGCTTGAAGTTTTATCTTTTGGAAAGTAAGTGTAATGTTAGAGATAGTTCAGAGTAAAAACAGGTTACTTGGGGCTTGGCTGATCACATTATAAGAGAAAAAATTATCTCAATCACTCGGAAAAGATTCAGCAATATGCTTTAAGTTATAAAATGCACTTAAAGGTTATGTAAAGTGCAAAAGCCTCTGAAAAAGAGAAAACAATGAGGTATCTTGATAACTCTAGTTATATGAAAAGTAAACCCAGTGGCCTTGTTCTGTGACCCTCAGCAGCAGAGTTTGTGTTTAAAAATAGAGAGTGAAAGGTGATAGGCAAGGTACTGGGCACAAACCAGCCCATTAAATTATGCCTACTCAGACTCAGAAATGAGACACAAAAGGTAATTTGAAATTAAGCACTTTATTATTATGGGTCGGGTTTCAACATATGCTAGTGGCTCATAAATTTAATCTGATCACTTTATTCCTTAAAGAAATCACGACAGTGAATAGTTTCTGGCCTTAAAATTTGGGGCTTTTTTGAGAATTTTCCTTGTATTAGGGAGCCCTCTGCTCACTTCAGCCTGATGAGGTTCACTGCAGGTCAGAAAGGGATGAAGGAGAGGACAGTGAAGTGGAGGCTTAAGGCACTTTCTCCCCTGAACCAGGGTGCAGCCAGCAAATCTCCAATGCTGCAGTGCTGCTGTTGTGCAGATGCAAGACAAGAACTCATGTCACCATTTCCCCACATCTGGAATGGGGCTCTGGATACCCAGGGGGATAACACTACCCCACTCTGTAGGTAGTGTATAATTTCTTGTGTTTTCCTGTGTGGGATCCAGCTGTGCAAACTTTGGTGTGAATTAGTTGAGTGTAATGCACTGTACAGTGCTTAAGGATATATGAGCTACACTCACAAACAGAAGGAGAACGAAGTTGCTCTCTCTGCAGGATAAAATACTGAAACAGGCATTATTTTGTACTCAGTCTACCAGTGACATTTTAATTTATGAGCTAAGAATGCAATGATTGCTGGCTGCAAAAATTGATTTGGTGTTCATCTGATTCAACCCATGTCAAGAGTTTGAAAGTAATTATGATAGTGGAGCTGATAGGCGGGCAATTACATTTTTGTTCTCTCTTTTCTTTCTTTTTTTTTCTCCTGAAGTTTTTTCTTGTCAGAAGGCCCTACAAGTATAAGTATAATCTTTGATAATGTTATTTTGTAGAATATTAAGGTATAATCTCAGTTAGTGTTACACATGCACTAACTGCATTCCTAAACAAAGTGTTAGGCTCTTCAGAAATCTCCCAGGCTAACCAGATTAAGGAATCCATGTTTAGCCAAACAGTCTTTTTCTGCCCCTACTTCCTCTGCACGTTCATTAATCTTGGCTATAAGTGGAGTTTCCTAAGGCTGTCTTCTGTCATGCTCTCTTTTCTGTCATGCGAGGAGGGGAGAGGCTCTCTCACCACAGCAGGCTGCAATCGGGGCACTGTTCTGGGAAGGAGATGTTGCGGGTTCTTGTTCCTACACTCCTGATGCAGTGAGAAATTTTCCTGCTTTTAGCTATTCAGAAGCATGGATGTCAAGCCTGGATCCTTTTGTGTGGGCTGCACCCTCCAAGGTGTCCAGTGGGTGCTTTGCTGTCATGCATACACTGAATGGTATGCCTGAAATTTAGGTGGAAGGAAAAAAAATTATTGTCTGAAACCTGATACTTGGATATCATTCTGTTTCTGCAGTTGTTTTTAAAGGGCATTTGTTGTTCAAGCATAGAACAAAAGCTAATCTTTTAACATCATAACTCATCGTAAAACTGAGCTGTTATTTCCTTGTCAGCTGTACTAAATATGTTGCTTCTTTGCCTAAACAGCAGTACTTGCAAGAAGGTCTCTTTTATCCTGTTTGTACTGTAGTATCTAAATAACAGGATCTTGATCTGATTTGAGGCTTTGGGTAATATTGTTATTGTTAAAATTCAGGTAATAGCTGTTGTGTCTTCACATATAAGTTTTATGCTTTCTGATAACGTGTAATTTAAAGAAATGTTTCCCCTGCAAATCTAAAAGCCTGTGTTTGAGTCACGATCAGTATCTTCTTTGGTATTAAAGAGCCACTCAGTTTTCCTCAGAATCTGAAAGAAGAAGAGGCGGCAGAGAAAAAGAGGAGTAATGTTGAAAGTAGAAGACCAAAGCTCCTGAGCTTCAGTAATACCGCAGGGGAGGGAGAGGCACAGTAGGAGCGGAAAGACTTTGACAGCTTTGGGCTGAAGGTGGAAACACTGAGTGGGAGATGGAGACTAAAGTCTAGAAAACAAATCATAGCACAGGGAGAGATGTAAGTGAAGTCTGTGAAAGGTATCTGTCTCCCTTCCAAACCTGTCAATTATCCATTTATTTCATTCATTCACTCCTGGTATATTTTTCTCTTTCTTGTTGAAGTGGATGAGAAATTATATTTACTTTACATTGATGGCAAGGTATGGGATTGTATAGGAGTTGTGTTTTGATTTATGTCTTTCTGTTTTGTTCACGTGCCATACAGGATTTAAAGAAACTATGCCTGTAGAACATTGTAGGTTATATACTTTCTGGTCAATTTCTCTTGCTTTTGCAAAGGTTTGCCTACTGGTATCCAGTTGGTTGGTCTGGCAAGAGTCAATAGCTTCTCCCCCACATTTCTGAAGACTGCATTTCACAGAGAACCAGATTGTGTGGTTGCTTGGTTCTGTAGTTTTAGGATTTATTACTCTACATTCTCTTTGACCTTACTAACTTTAAACCAGAGCAGTTTCCTTAAACCTATTTCATTACTGATCCCCAGTGGACAACAGAGTCCACACCAGGGTGAAATGTCATGCTCATCCAAAATGATACAAATAGTTTGAAGAGAAAAGGTTATTTTGGACAAACATATGCCATAGTTTTTCCATGTTTGACTGTCTTTTGGGCTACAAAGTACAGATGTGTGTGATTTTCTTTAAAGCTCAGGTCTGTTCTCATCTTCTAATTTCATTCAGGCAGCATTTTTTACGTTATATTTAAGCCTGGTTCACTTTACAATTTACATGATATAAAGACCACTTACCATCAAAAAGAGATAAGGAAACAAGTTGGAGCAGATTCTACAATATGTCCTCTCTTCTGGAATGTATAAGAATACATTCCACGTTTCTATTTATAGTACTGAGTCTTCTATCTGTTACTGATCTTGCTCTAGTCCATTTTAAATGATTATACATTACAGTGCTCTGCTTCTGCCTCCTGACTCTGTGAAACTAACAGGCATCCCTGGAGCTTACTCAGGTGCCTTCTGCAACGTCAGAAAGGTGTCAGCTTGTTGGACTCAGAATGACTGAGAAATCCAGCATCCTCTTAAAAGCTTTATTGCCTCTTTGTAGATCACACTCCATATACAATTCAACAGATAGCATTCTGAAGCATCTCAGGAATCAATAAATCACTTCTGATATAGAACCTTTAATTAAAAAATGTCAGAAACTGAGGCCAGAACAGAAAAAATGCATTATTGGGCACTGATTTATGTACGTGCTTAACCACACTGAACATTGAAAATTAGTTTCTATGCTAACAAATGACCAGATTTGGTTACTTTTGGACATGTATTTGCATTCAAGAAGGCAAACCAAAATTTAGAAGTTGTTAGAGGAAAAAAAACTAAACTATCATTGTGCCACTGTGTAAATCTGTGTTGCGCTTTGCCTTCTGCATTACACTCAGTTTTGGCCATCAGCTCTCAAAAACTGATCTATGACAAATAAAAAAGCTGCAGGATATGCAATGGTTTCCACATGAGGAGAGGTTAAATAGGCTGACATTCTTCATGATGAGAAATTGGTAACCAAATGGTGATAATGGAGGTCTCCAAAATGGATCAGAGAAATTGTGACTGGGCAATGACTGCTTACAGTTTCTCATGAAACAAAGATTGAGCAGTGAAATAAGGTAGGAGCAGGCTGAGATCAAACAGGAGGAAGTACTTTTACACGAAATGTGGTACTCACTGCCATATAATATTGTAGAAAAAATATAAATAGATTTTAAAAGCTAATATGTCAACATGTGGTCAAAAAGCCCATTAAGAATCATGAAATACGAAATCTATGCAGCACAGAGTTGCAGGTACAACCATTTCCTAACTGATGCTTGCCACTCCAACTAGCATATGTGAAAGAAAAGTACGTCTTCAGGTTTCTCTTGTGTTTATCCTTTATCTGTGAACAAAATAAATGTCTAATGCCAGGTGCAGGAAGGAGTCAAGGCTTCAGTGGAGTTTGAGCTAGCATGACTACACTTATGCTCTGTTTTTACATGTTCTTATAATACAGTCATTATAAGTATATATTTGCATTTGAAGCACTTGCATCTGTGACTTAGTATGGACAGATACCCGACGTACCTTCAGGCATTTTAAAGAGCCTGAAAGAAGCAAAAATTAAATATGAGACACATAACTAGACAGATCAAGAAGGAGACAGTGAACCTCCAACTCTTTCTGTAAAATTCACATTACAGGAATTCCCTTCTAAATGGGAAGGCCTTTGTCTGTAAATTGCATAAATATTTCATTAATTAAATTCATTTTTCTTTCTGTCTTCCTTTTGTTTTGTGTAATTAGGATATAGTCATTTACAGCCAAACCTCTGTTCAGCTGCTATAAAATACTCATTTCCAGTTGCAGCTTGATAATGAAGCAGTATCCTGCAGCCCATTCAAACTGTTGCAAGGCAAGGCAAATTACAAAAGGGAAGGGAATAAATTCATTTAAAAAAAAAAAACCAAACAATGGACTTAAACATGCTCAGTACAAAAAGGTTTCAGGCAAAGGAAAAGGCTGCCAGCTAAAAAGCAATTTATGTAATACATTGGCAAGGAGGTGGGAAGCCAGTGAATAGAACTTAATGAGTTGACAGCTGTCAAGAGCTCCATGGTGTCAGATTGTAGCATTTGTTTCGATCAATTGCACATTCTGGGTAAGTGGGACACTTAGGTAAAAGGGATATCCTGGGACCAGCCAGGTAATTTGTTCCACTACCTATGAGGTGCTGAGATTCAAGGCTGCCTGGCAGAGAGGTTACAGAGCTTTGCTCTGCACCTGTTGGAAAAGCTGTGCTGAAAGCAAGTTTTGTGTTCTGATGGGATGAGTACTCGTGGTCCACCGTGGCAGGGTTCTTTTTCTGAGGGTCGTTTGCCTTTGGTGTTAAGCTCTGCTGACACTTATTTCTATAGATGTGCACTGCAGGTTCTTTCCACTGATGAGGAGAATTTTCAAGAAATTCCTTTCTGCAGGAGTCTCAGTTTGTAAAAACTGTACATTTCCAATGTTTTATTTCATTTCAGAAACGTTAAAGAGGGTAGCATGTTTCTTATGTCCCTCCTACGTCAGCCCTGCATAACAGTTTGTTACAGTCCATATGGGAGTTCCATTTTGACAGTGTGAGTCTTTCTGCTCACAAAATATAAAGAACTAGATACAATCAGGGTAGGCTGCCCAGGGAATTGGTTGACTCACCATCCCTGGAGGTATTTAAAAGATATGTAGATATGGCGCTTAGGGACATGGTTTAGTGATGGGCTTGCCAGTGTTAGGTTAATGGTTGGACTCAGTGATCTTAAAGATCTTTTCCAACCCAAATGATTTTGGGATTCTATAATCTTTCTTCAGATGCTTTACACAGCACTGTCCTCAAGGTACTCTCAGAGCAGCTTATAAACGTTTGCTTCCAAGAGATACATGTGTATCTTCATTATCTTAAAAATTAAGCCATGGTGTGCTGACGCATTAACAGCCCTGTAAAGGGTCATTGCAAATCTGTGGCATAGGCATCCTGGCACTCAGCTCTTCTGTGTAATTCCACAGTTGTGTAAAATGGGCAGTCAGACTTGGTGAAAATAATGGACCCCTCTGACTTGAGATTTCTGAATCAAAAGAAATCTCACTGACTGCAGTCTTTTACTTGCAATTTCATGACTTAAGTTACGTGCCTGCTAATAACTGTGAGACAGTTAATAGCAGCCGCTAATAACTGGAGACAATTGCAGGATTCTTTAGAAACACTTCTGCCATCCTGAAGCATTTTAGAGGAATACAGTGCTATACTCTGGAGTTCTTACAACTTCACTGCATATCCCATAGTGCAGAAATGCACATGCTTTGATTTTACCTGCTGTTGCCAGTCAAAATCCTGATATGAATATAACTATGCCAATTATTGTCAGCTTAGTTTGAAGCACTCATAGGTGGTGTAACACTGCGGGCAGAAAGCCTTCTTCAGTCAGCATTGCGGGACCTAAGAGGAGCAGCTCTGCCAACTTGGATACGCCCTCATGTTTGTAATGCCAGTAATCTCTCTAGTGTGAGTAGGGCCTAAGTCTGAAAATGCAGGGGCACCACCTTTTAAATTCAGTGGCTATTATGGCTTGTTTCTGGCTGGTACAAGTGAAACTACAGTAATGATACCGTTGAAAAAGGAATTTTAAGGGAAAGTGGAATTGTTTCCTCCCAGGAGAGACCAGAAACATACCGTCATCCCAAAGCTGTTGCTGTAGCTGTTACAGCAATGGAAGATGAAATTTTGTCTTAGAACGAAAGTTCTGATTCTTTCTGCTTTTTTAATTCTTATGAAAAAGCAGGAACTGATGTAGCAAGAAACCTCAGCATACACTTTTATCTGACTATTCAAGGACTGGAACATCTTGAATATGGGGACTCTTGCTATATTTTGGCTCCATCCTGGTCAAGCTGTCCTTTTCCATGCCTTGCTAAGACTAAGGTTAAATCCTGCATGGGCTAAAACTTGGCTGTCCATAGTCTGGAAGACTCGGGTATTTCTTTGTTATTACTGAGGGCTTTTAATGGGCATTGCTTAAAAATGGCATAGGTTTTGGGGGTTTTTTTGTGATTTCCACTCTTGTCAACACTATAATTAGAATATATGAGAGAAAAACTTTCTCAGAGTTCTACTTTCAGCGAGTAAGTGTGTAATTCAAGTTTTTTATGCAAAAGCTTCTCCATTTCATAGTGGGCATGAATTTCATGCTGTCATTCAGTCCTTACAAGAGGTTATTGATGTCAAAAATGTAACATTGCCACAACACTGAGTTGAGAAGCAAGTTTACTGGCAGTGAAAGAAGTATTCTTACTAATTTAGAGCTTCATATCCTCCCTCGTTCTGACAATGTTCCTTTGGGTACTTGTTTCCTAGTATCTGCCAAATTACACCATGGAAATCTGAGGGACACAAGGAAGAACCTTGTAGTATTCAATGCTAATAGACAGAATTGCAGAGAAAAAGAAAGCCTCTTCACTGTGTGTGGAGTGGGTTTGTTGTTTTCCTTTTAAACAGGTAGAAGCATAGATGATGTCTGCCTGTTCTTGATGGTGTTTAAAGCCCAAATTCCTTTGTCTAGCTCTTTGCTCAGTAAGTGCATTCCAGCTGAGCATGGGTGGGGCCATTAATGCTAACTTTGTTCCTTTTTTCCATTTTACACAAACACAAAAGATTGATTTGCCTTTACTACACTTAATCAAACTCACCAGAAAACTAAATAAATAAGCAAGGAAAATGGCCTTCTTATCCTTCACAGGGCAAATGTTCTGATTAGGCAGGGGCTGCTGAGAAACCCAGCGGTGATAAGTGTTTATCGGGTGTTTTGCACATGGGAGTCTGCCTTACCCAATGGCAAAATTTTCTTGCATAAAAACTGTTTGCAGCTTGGACCCCTTCATGTGGCATTTAAGTGAAGTTCAGATTTAATGCTCAGGAGCCATTTGTCATGTTCCACAACTCATGAGGTGAAGTTTACCCAGTTTCATCAGTACTTGATGGACCAAGTATGTTTTTTAAGCTGATGGGTATATGTTTGATGGGAGTAGATCTCTTTCCTTGTTAAAGTTATGATCAGACAAACTTCTGGCTCTAACTCTTAAGTTTTCCCCCACGCTCTCTGGTGGTGGTAGTACTGATTTCACTTTGCTGTTTACACTTCTGTTACATGTATTTTGCTAACATGTGGTGTGAAATCAGTTCCCTGTCCCTCCAGTAAAGGTGTTCATTTCCTTGTATTTCAAAAGAAAAAAAATGTTAATGATAGAAAAGCATGATTTTTAAACATTAGATATTTGGCAGTTGTATTGCTGGGTGAAATAATGTCTAGAACTGTTTAACTTAATTTTTATTAGATTTGACCATGATAATGTCAGTATGTTAATGGTAATATATACCTTTTGTTGGGTAAACAGATGTCTCTGTACTAGCTGATGACAATCATTTACATCCTATATTAAGAGAGGAAGGATGGAGTTTTGGTTAAGAGGCTGTCACTGTTCCTGGGAAATCTGAGTTCTACCACAGCCACGTTTCTGACATTTGTGTTTATAAACTTCTTATTGTTTATAAATTAAAACCATTCATAGCCTTTTTTAGCAGGTGTGTTTTATATGTGCTTACATATAGGTATTTAGTGGCTATTTTCCTTTGTTAAGTGTTGTGTTCTATAATGTTATTCAGGGAGCAGTTCTAGGTGCTGATCTGTACCTAGTGGGCCAGGATTTATTCTGCATTTATTTATTCTACATTATGTTTATTCTGTGTTTAAATGTGTGGGAACTGCCTTCCTCTTGTGAGCTAATGTGTGAATCCTGTGAGTAACAGTATTTAAATGCCATTTTCTAAGTGTGGGTTAATGTTTGGAGAGAAAGAGGAATATTTGTCTGGCAAGAATAGTCTAGCACATTAATGTGAATATTCAAAGATAGTTGTTTATCTTATTGCACTCGGAGGTACTTACAATAATTGCAGAAGTTGTTTTAAGGCACATTTATTCAGAGTGATTACATTTATTGTTACTTTATGAATAACATACCCTGTCACATTAGATTTTAAGTGCCACAGTTTGGACCGTACCAGGGTATTTTCTCCTTTATGAATTTTACGGTTGTGTGTGCCAACTGCTTGTAGCCGATGTAATAATGAGTAGGGGAAAATAAGAGAGAAGCAGGGGAGGAGGTAAAGAACTCCCCAATTAAAAAAAAAAGATGATGGGCAACTACTGTGCAGCCCCTGGGGCTGGCTTGCCCATCACACTGGATGCTGGCTGGGTTGCTGTGGCTGGTGCTGCTTGGAGCAGCCAGGGCACAGCCACTGCCCCTGCCCTGGTGCTCACTGGCCTTTTGTAGATCGGCTGCTAGGCTGTGTGGCCACCAGTGTTTAATATGTGAACATGCTCATGTTTTCTCCAGGGAATGATGTCTCCTGGGAGATGATCTCACATGTCTTTATTTTCTTATTAAGCCTCATTTGCATGAGGTTATGAGATGCCAGCAGTAGGTGCTACAGCAATAGGAGTATTGCTTTAATAGAAACGGGACTTGTATGGTTTTATTAAGTGATCACGTAAGTAGAAAGGCCAGTTAAATTGCATGTGTGACTCCCTCTTTTACATAGTAACTGTACTTTACAGATTTGTTTCTTTTGAGTCATGTGTTAGGGGGGAGTGCAACGTGGTGTGCAGATTTTGAGGTGTAAGAGATTGTCATTAAAGCTACTGTGCTGTGCTTAGTTATTTATTTCTTGCTCAGAGTGATCCAATCAATAACAGAACAAAATCAAATACACCTCCCTCCCCTCTGAGGAAAAAAGACAAGCTAAATAAAGATGTCCAGGAGAAAATGCCAGCAAACGACATATTGATTTCCAGGAAAGGAGCAAAGTGTAAATGAAAAATAGTCTTCTGACACAGTTATTAAGTGCCAGCTAGCACGCAAAGAAAAACCCATTTACTCTTACTAGAGGCTGAGTCTTCAAAGGGCAGCTGATTCATCTCAGATCATTTGAGTCTCTAACTTTCTGAAACATAGGCTTCCCTTTACTAAATGTAAAGTTTTCTGTATTTAGGCTTTGCTTTGAGAATGTAAAATGTTTACTAAAATTCTGATTGTATGCCAAGCAAGCAGAGAAGCTTTTTTCTCCCCATTTTATGGCAATATAAACAGAAGCACGAGGAAAGGGGGCGATTTTGCTGATGTCAAATAGTGAATTTATGACAGTATCAGGAAAATAAAATCAAGTAAAATGTGAGTTCTGATTCAATGTCCTTGGCAATTTGGACTGGGGCAATTTAAAAAGTTACTGCATCCCAGTGATCTGCCCTGCCCTTCTGCTGGTGAAGTATGTAACATTTTATTTTTCAGCAAGTGTAGTTCATAGCCCAGCATATTAATAAAATTATTTCTGTGGTAGTTGAAGATAATGCATTAGAATGTGTGCATAAGGGGCCAGAGCCCACACCAACAGGATGCTAAATTCTGGCAATAATCTGGCTTTTTCCTAAATACCTATAAGAATCTTTATTCAGCTTTTGCTTCCTGTGTCCTGCTTTAAGCAGATGGTGAGAAGAGCAGGAAGTTGAAGTTTATGCTGTGTGTTCAGCTGGCTGTTGGTTCTTCTGAGTAGGATAATGGCACTGGGGAAAACATTATGAATCTATTTTCAGACCATTTCCTAAAGGAAATGTCTTACATTTGAAGACTTTTGGACAAGGATTGGGAGACATCACTCTGTAGATTGATGTATTCAGAAAGTCAGACTCCTGAGCAGTGTTTGAATTTCAGCAAATTGTCCTTCCAGCAGCTCTCACTGGCTTTAGGGTGGGAGTTGTTGTGGGGTCAGCTGTGCTGGCTTGATTTTTAGCATCAAGTTATTTAGTTACTTTAGTTCATGATGGGTACACCTTCTGTGCCTTTCTTAGGGAGTTTTCACTTGCACCACCATCTACATAACTGTGGTTATGTAACAGAGGACTGATGGTTTCTGTTTCAAGTAACAGTTTCTTTCAATAAAAAACAAAAATGTAATAGGGAAGGAGCACAAGCTCTATCTAATGATGAAAAGTATACCCAGTGTGAATATTTTTCCTGTGATTATTCCGAGAGGCTCTATCTTCAGCGTATAGATACAAAACTTTCATCTCCAAGGTACTTCTTTGGAAGAAGGAAAATTCGTATGGAAAGAGAAATTGGTTGATAACAGGAGAGAAAGAGTCTCCTCTCACACCAAAGCTATATCTTTTGTATTAAAACCAAGAAAAGGTATTTTACAGCCCAATTCAAAGCTCTTGCAAATCTTGATGGTTACACTGAATAGTCTGGAAAAGACTTGCCAGTTGATGCTTTCCTAGTTCAAGACAAAAAGAGCCTGTTCTGTTAGGAAAGGAAAGAAATAGAAAAACAAGTGGCTCTGTGGGCATATGTAATCAATAAACAACCAATCTAGATTCATGGAAATGAAATTTTATTTATTTATTTAGCTCCTAAATAGTATGTAATTTCTTCAGGCCAAGAAATAAATTGAAAGGATTTAGGAGGATTTGCTTATCAGCAGAACACCATGAAGAATTACATTCCTTATGCTTTTGGGAAGGTACATTGAAGTTGGGTTAAGCTGCTGTGGTTCAATACTTCTCTTTCCCCTGTCAGGGTGCCTTGAACAACAGATGAATTAATCCTCCCCACTTTCCTTTCTCCCTTCTTTGCCCTCCTTTCTCTTTCTCTCTCTGCTCACACTGCCTCACAACATCATCACCCTTCCCACTGCCAGCAGACAGAGGCAAAAGGCAGAAACATGATTTTTCCCTGTTGTCTTTCCACAGCTCAGGCACAGAACAAAGTCTCTGAAATTTGGCATCAAACCTGGTCCAGAAGAGTCAGACTTTACAGTCTTAATGAACTATTGATTTTCGTGAGACAGGCTTTTGGCTTTCAAAGGAATAATTCAAGCTTTCAAAGCTCTTTTTAATCATGACTGCCCATGAATCTGGATTGACATACAATTGGGAAGATTATTTTTTGCTTTCTCTTACTTAACTGCCTAGTTCCTTAATCTGTTGTCTGCCATAGTAGTGGACAAATGGCTGATTTTATTAAGGGGTAGCTCTCTCATGATCCCTACTTAATGCTGTAATTTGACATCAAATCAGCTTTTATATACAGCCAGGAACATGCAGCCAGGAGATGCACTTTTTCTGGGCTACTGTTGAAGGGTACATGCCTGCTGGTTACCTACCAGTCTCTTGGTAGGTGACACACCAGCCCCAGTGCCAGGACCCAAGGGAATGGCCTGAAGTTGTGTCAGGGGGGTGTTAGGTTGGATATCAGGAAGAGGTTCTTCACTCAGAGGGTGGCTGGGCACTGGAACAGGCTCCCCAGAGAAGTGCTCACAGCACCAACCTGACAGTTCAAGAAGCATTTGGACAACGCTCTCAGGCACATGGTGTGATTCTTGGGATGTCCTGTGCAGCTTCAGGAGTTGGACTTTGATGATCCTTGTGAGTCCCTTCCAACTCAGAATATTCTGTGATTCTGGCTCTGAGCACAGCTGAAAGGCTGTGCTGGATAGCTTTGCTGCCTGCTTTGCAGTAACAGAGAAATGTGTAACATGTTTATATTGCATAGTGATGGAGAGGATGCAAATGTGGACTTGATTTAGAGTGAATTAGATGGGACTGAAGATAGATGGAGCAAGCTCTTCCCCACCAGGACATATACACTAATGGTATTCATACCTGGATGTCTTAGGCAACTGCTTGAACTCAGTGTTAATGGTTTCTGGTATTTCCTTGAGGAGACTTCTTCATAGTTGATAAAGATAACTATTGAGATTTTTCTTGGTGAAAATAACACTTTTTTTTGTTTTTTGCTTAATTTCATCGGGTTTTGAAGCACTCAAATAGTTCCTCTTTCTTTCTGATGTCCTTTGTGACACCTGTAGAAATTTATCATACCTTAAGTCTTTGTTATGTCAGGTTCTGATGTTTAGTTTTACAAAGCCTGTCTCATTCATACATCTCTTAATTTCTTTCCTCTTTTCAGTGGCTCTTCTCTGAATTGACTAAAATTACTCTTAATCTTTTGGCATTGAGTTGTCCAAAACTAAATGTAATGAGATATTCTCTCTTGCTGCAAGTTGTTGCAGTCTTGTTGAAATCAATGCCAATTTAAACAAACAGAGGATTTGGTCCTCTTTTTCTTGTATTTACCTCAAACGAGCTATATGAAGAAAAATTATTAGTTTCATGTTCTTTGATGCATTGCCTCTGCAGAGGCAGACACAACCTCAGCTTTAGTATGTGGAGGTACAAAGGGCTTGCACATATTTGTGGCTGTGTCTGTCCCATGATAACAAAATACATGTTGTTCTATCTGGTGCTAATGAGATGGAGAGGATTAATACCCTTTAGCAAAAGACAGGAGACCCAAGACTCTCCTTAAAAGTCTATACAGTCCCAAATTGCAGCTTCTTTTGTTATAGTTCATTATGATTTTTGCAACATTTCTAATATTTTCCCATTTGTATGCAGATTATTTCTATCTGTATGTAGTAGTTTGAGTTTGTCCAGACTGAGTCTCTCAGGTCTGCTATACCGTAATGACCTCCAGGGTATTTTGCAAATAAAGATTAATTAAAAAGCGAGAAACAAATGTAACGTGTAGAAAGGACAGATGAAGGATTTTCATTTAATTGAATAGCGTGAACAGAATACAAAAAGTTCTTTAAAAAGCCCAGTTACCAAAGTAAAAAGAGTGGAGGTATTCAAGCTAGAAGTGGCACCTAATGAGACAGACACTTCATCTGCTGTCTTCTTTTGGCAAGACAGCAAATGCCTTGAGCCTATTCTTTGCCAAGAAACATCTTGGTTTCTAGAAGACTGAACAGCATCACTTACTTTTTGCTATTCTAAAGGGAGCATTTATACTCTATGCTGTTATGCACAGAAGAAAATACATAGTCTATATTCCATAATAAATTTGAGATTTATAGAAAATATAGCAGTATGGAAGCAATGGAGGGAGTCAAGTGATTGTATTTAGGAAAAGTTTGTTGACTTTCAGCTCTGTACATTTTAGGTGTGAAAGGCAAATGCAGTGTCCAGGTTAATACAACTGTATTTCTCTGCTCTTGGGAAGATATTTGTGCCTAGCATTTTGTGATGGTCGTATTTCAAGAAGTACTGTAAATTGTGGTTCCTTGGTGGCAAATAGATTTACACTTCTCTCACAACAAAGCATTAAGTGTTGCTTTTCAAATAATGGTTTTGAATTGGAAGTAACGTGTACAGTGTGCAGAAGAATTTCAAGAATAAGGCAAGTAGGAAAATTAAATCCTGCTTTACTGAGTGAAGCAACTGCCAAGTGTGTAATTCTGCAGGAATTTGTCTGGGGTTTGAATTTATGACTCCTTGTCTTTTCTCTCCCTCTAGAAGGAGAACTCCATCATTCCTGGGTGTGTTTTTTATAATTTCATAAAGCTGTTCTGTGACAGAGCTTATTTTATCCAGCATGCTTAATCTTTCTCAAATAGCGCTGTACCCAAACAGTGAGGTGTCAAAAAAAACTTTGCAATTGGGAAAAGGAAGATTCAGCACCTGACATTTTCTGTAGAACAAAGGAGCAAGGGTTATGGATATGATACATAAATTAGGGCTTTGGGCAATTTAAAGATTGGACCGGGATGGAGTCATCTTGAGCAGGTCTTGCCACACCATGCCAAACTTCTTTGCACTATATATCCCACACCAGTACATACAGTGTAATGAACAAAGATTGTAGAACCATCACCGTGTCAAGATTGAAGAGGCCCTTAGAGTGAATAATTAGGAGGAGGTGATTACAGAACTAATAATTCATGGAAAGGAATGGGGAACCAATTCAGTGAAATTGAAAGAATTTGAAGGTAAATATGCCCATAAATCCTCTGGGGTGGACTCAGAGTTTAGCACTTCCTCCTACCCTGGTTTTATTCCAAAGCAATTTCATTAAACACTAGAGAGAGGGAGAGAAAAAATAATAATATAAATGCCATAAAAAATCTTTCAGAGGAAGGAATAAAAAGGGTTCCTGCCAGAGAGAAATTTTATTGAAAGTTATTATAATACCTATCTTTAGTTTTATGGCCTTTAATACAGGCCAAGTAATTTCAAAGCTGTGATTCTTTAAAAATGAAATACATATTTTAAAATAGTATAATGTGACTTATTATTTTTAATATAGAATTTAGCTAATATAGGGAAGGGAAAAATATTTTCTCTCTCATGTTCTTTGCAATGAAAACACAAACATCATTTCCATCACAGCATATGGAGAAGTTTCATTACTATCCTGTTGCCTGTACGTAAGAATGTTTAGCATTTACTATCCCTAGTTCACTGGGCAGACACTAAAGAATTAATCTGCTTACATCCCCTGGGGCCAGTGGGTGGGTATAATGAGAACCATTTCAAAACTGGGGAAAAGGGACCTGAAATGGGGTAGTGGTTTTGCTTACTGCCTCACAGTGAGCTGTTTCGGATGTGAAGAAAGTATGTTAGTGGAGAGATTTCCAGGGTCTCTGCTCACTAGCCTCTCCTGTCTTGTGGAAGCGGCAAGTTTAATAAACATCCAGTGAAAATTCTCTGCTCCAGGAGGGTCTTGAATGGTATAGATTCCTGTTACAAGAAGTAATGGTCTTCTGGATGTTTCCTTGACCCTGTTCCTGTGGTCAGGAATTTGATGTTCTTTCTCACTGAAATAGCTTTATTCCTTTGGGATGATTCAGATGTTGATATCTGAGCGGAAGGTGTCTGGAAAACCAATATGTGGTGGGACTAGAAAATCAGTTAGTGATGAATTGTGATGGAAAGTACTGAGATTAAAAATACAAGATAGGAAATGGCAAGACAGATTAGTGTACTTATCTTTTTTGTGGTTTCTAGAGATCTCATTAATGACCTTGACTTAAATCTAACACCACTTCTGGAGGTTTTTTTCTTTTGCTAACCCTCATTTTTATACATAGAAAATCAGAAGGATGGGATAAAGCAGTCACAAAGGAAAACAAAACAAAACAAAACAAAAAGAATATCAGGTGAAATAGCATGCAGTGGAGATGGGGAGAAAAGATGGAGATTAATTGATAAAATCAAGTGTGGAAGCAGTCATGAAAAAGTGCAAATAGAGGTTGGAGTTGACAGGGTTGGTGAGTATTGTACATTACACATTGCATTTTGTTTTAGTCTGGCTTACTGTGCCCTTCTCTGTTCAGAACCAACACAAGCTGCAAGAGGATTTTATAGCGGGAAATCTAGTACACATATCAGAGTGCAGCATAAATCTGTTGCATGTACTGCCTTAAGCTGCTTATTAGATGGAAAATTGAACAAGAGGAACAAGGGCTAGGCTTCGTGACTTTTCAGGTTGTGGTACTGGGGACTAGGTATAGGGTAATTAATAGCTCTGGAAGGGTGTTCTGACCTTTGATTTGGCTGATCACTTCCAAAATGCTCTAAACTTTTATTGTCTACCGGTATCCTGTTGCAAGGAGGTGTCCAGTTTAAAAAAAAAAAAAAAAAGCCTTGCTACCTTCCTGGTTTCATATGATGCCCCTAATATGCAAGAGGAAAAATTAGTTATAAAGGAACTCCTTATTCTTTACAAATACTGAATCACATTGTCAGTTCAATTGGATTTGATTCCATGTTAATGTTGCATGAAGCCCTTAGATCGGAGCAAGTAAGTGGGTAATCGAATAGGTATAGCATCTGATAAGTGATAACAACACATTGTAATAATTTTTATGTTTATTTCCTATGGGAGCAAATCATCACTATTTTTCTATGAGAAACGTGAATTGTCAGATCTTCAAATAAGAGCAAAATCCACATGATCCAAATTAAACCTGAAAATCAAAACCAGTTGCCAGGGTTTTAGCACTGTCTGAGCAAGGTCTTCTAGTACTGATGGATATTTTATTCTTTATTCACAGTGCTGTCCTTAATTTATTCTTTATTCACAGTGCTATCCTCAACCTTAGACAGCTACAGTATAAATCTTCAGTTTCACTAACTACATTTCACCTGCTTAAAAATTTCTAGCAGTATAGCCTTGTTTACTAAATTGTGCTAAATTACTTTACATCGGTGCAATTAAAAACTAATATCTTTTTACCCAGGGACAGTGTTTCACTGTTGGAGGATGTGATCACTGTGTAAGTTATAAAGTTTCTGAGGAAAAATAATGCTTTCTAAAATATATGTGACAGGACCAGAAGAATTGAAAAAAGTAAGCTTATATTTTGTGCATTCCTCCTTTCTTGTCCCCTCACTGAACAGACAAAATTTTAAAGCCAGCTTGTCTTCAGAGAAGTCACAAGGATTTCAACAGAATTCTTCCACTTTCTATGACTGAAAGAAGATGTTAAAAAAATGACCTTGACATCTAAGGCAGGAACATATTACCTCCAGTTCCTTTTAATCTGGACTCCCCATGGAAGCAAGATTGTAAAAGTATTTAATGAAAGTATTTAAGCATGAAACTACTGCCAGATAGCATGCCACAAACCATTGCCAAATGACCATGCTGGGTGTGACTGAGTAACACATAAAATACTTCATGACTGGTTTTTTTTACAGATACTCTATTTTTATTATTTTTACTTGCAACTGACCTATCCTGTTTTTCTTTCTTGGCTCAGTCTAAGCCACTGAAATCAAGACTGAAGGAACCTTAGGCTCAACGTGATCTTTCTGACTGACTTCTTGGTTCTCTTTTTTTCCCCGTTAGCTCAAATACAAACAGAGAGGGGGAGAGCAAGGAACTTCTGGCAGGGGTCAGATGTATTTCATAGTACTAGGAGCACAGGAGGCTAAAGCGAAGGCTGAGTCCTCAGAACTCTTAAGGGAAGAGGGAACATGTTGGGAACAGCCATAGCAGACATAAGAATGTAAAGGAGACCTTATTTAAAGCTGGAGAGTTTTTTACAGGAATAAGGATTTGAAAGTCTTGTTGAGATGTGAGATTCCCAGAAATACTCACCTAGAGTACTGAAGTGCAGCAGTCCTGCTCCTGAGTTCAACAATGCTTCCTGCCTGGTGAGGAGCATTTCAGTTGTTTTGTTTCAGGAGTCATACCAATGATCCTACTGCTCAGCAGAATAAGCAGCTCTCTGCAAGGAAAAGTTGTTAAGGGAGACAGTTTCATCAGAAGCCGTGGTTGAGCCAATGCTGCTGAGCTGGGGTAATTTTGTATTGTGTGCAGGAACATTACAACCTGTGTCCAGAGGCTGCCACAGGCTCTCCCTGATGGTCTGCATTACTAATTCAACTAATTGCAGCAATTACAGGCAGGAGATGCTTCTGGGAAGAGGCACCAGTACACGTCTCTCTAACATGCTGCAGTACATGCTGCTTATTAATTGGAACAGTACACACGCAGAAAGAAAAAAAAATTTTTTTTTTTTAATTAAATAAAAAAAAATTTAGCTTTTTTTTAAAAAAAAAAGAAGAAAATATCACCAGCTGGAAATGCAAAGGAATGTGATGAAACCTGTAACAGTTGTGAATGGTCACAGTTTGGTTTAACCCTTTCAGAACCAGACTTTCCAGCTGGTCAACTTAGTTGCATCCACATTCCTGTTCACCTGCTAAGCAAGGCGAGGTTGCATGTTGGGCATACCTGACACATGTAGGAGTTCATCATGTAACAAGTGAGTTGCACAGAGAGCTACTATCTGGATAAACACCAGATTCCCAGCCCAAGAGGTACATTAACAGAGCAGGAATTACATCTGCCTCAGAGTGATGCATCAGGCACAGTGAAGAGTACTGCTAGCTGTCTGAGTGATGTGTATTATCTGGGTCTATCTTGTAAATTTTTCTTTGCAGAAAGCATGTTCAATCTGAACATGCCTCACGTGGTAAGTGTCTCAGAAGTGCCTTCTGGCTGGCCCTACATGATACTGGTACTTATGGGAGGAGCCCAGCCTCTTCCCAGCAGACACATCTGCAGTGGCTGTTAGAGGGCAGTTTGCCAGCCAAGCAGGCTTTGTAGCCCTCTGTACTTCATTCAACAGGATCAGTGTGATCCACTTGCTGCCCTAAAGAGCCCAGCAGGTGCACAGCACCTGTGCTCACCTGAAATATTCAACAGTGCAGGATAAGCACTGTTCCTCCGACAGGAGACTCCAACTCAATGGAGGACATATTTACATAGGCATATATGGAGCACTTGGTACAACTTAAATATTTTAAAAGTTACAATTGTGAAACTTTTTTTTCCCTTTGATATTTAGCTGCCTCTGTAATAGCTTCTTGATTTGCAAATATCTTTTTTTTTTCTTTTGTTCCTTTGCTTCACATGCCAGACAACAGATGACATTGTTTCATCAGCTGAATGTTCCAGTGATGATGAAGATTTCATTGACTGTGAGCCCAGTACAGGTAAGTCAGGTCAGTCGTGTTTTGCTTGCTTTCTGATTTCATTTGCAAAAAACAATGCATACATATATTTTATATGTGTGTGAATGTATACATATATAATTATATATGTATATATGTGTGTGTATATGTGTATATATATATACACTCATGTATATATACACTGTATATAAAATAAGAAATTATACAGCCAAGCATCAGATCCCATGGACTTGGCAATAGCAAAACACAGAGATGTAGTCACTATTTGGTTTATATAAAGTTGTTCGCATGGAAATACAAACTTTCTGAAAGTGATCCCAGCTAATTAATAGTTCACATATTTGTAGATGTTACTTTACTGACACAGTAGGAAAAAAAAATCAATATGAAGTGTGACAAATAATGAAGATTTACAAAGTGGAGAGGGTGAACATTTGAAAACAGAAGAGAAACAAAAGTGGAACAAAAATCAGTTATTAGCGAAGTTTAATCTTTCTTAATTATTCTGAAGATGGATGTTAAGGGATACATTTGTCCATGGGATTTTGAGTACAGTTAACATGGTAATGTGGTTATACTAATTTTGTTTCCTGTGAGCCCAAAGAAATTGGGGAGCACCAAAATGTAGTTTTAACATAACAAAATTAGTAGTAATTCTTGCCTTGTTATCTGCAGTGATGCTTCAAAATGTATCCATTAAAGAGTCAGAAGGACTGGCCATGTGGAACTGACTCAATTTCTCCCTTTCAGATACATTTTGATAAATTGATGGCTTTTCTTTCTGGTGAGATATATGATGTGATATCCAGCAGGCAACTGCAGTCTATTTTATTTCTTACAGGCTTTTTCAAGTCTTCTTTTTTGAGGCTTGCCATGAGTTAAGCATTTGTATAATAGAGAACAGACATCATCGAATTTCTGTGTACATTTAAAAGAAAAAGAGGAAGTTTGGTTAGAATTTTTGTCTTTAAAAGTGAAACATATTAATAGTTTGAGGGGGTTCTTTTGTTTCGCTTTGTTTTGTTTGTTTTTGCTTTGTTTTATTTGGGATAATACTTTTTTACTTACAAAAAATACCAAGAAAGTATTACAAATGTTCTGTTTCTAATTTCCTGAAGCCATTTGAGTAATACAATAATAACATTAAAATTCACCCAAGGCTAGTGCTTTCACATTTCTTTTCAATTCGTCGTTCTGTACCTGCATTTTTAGTAGAACTTGGTCCTGCTGTAACCTGAGATTGGCATTGCATTGTAGCTGGGAACTTCCACTCGTACTCTTGGCTTCCTGTGGTGGCAGTGACACAGACTGATGGTAACAGGTAGCTCAGCCCACTTCCCTTCTCTTTTTTCATGGATTTCTATGAGTTTTTCTTCTCCACATCTGGAAGAAAAGCAGTCCAAATATTATTAGATTGTGAAGTATAAACAGTGTGGATACTGAGATTTTAAATAAAGATAGTGATGAAATGACAGCACAGTGATTATAATGAAAGTGAGGCATGAGATTAATAGGACCACGTTAAAAGGACAAAGGTACTACAACTGATATGCAAATGAATGAAGTCACTTCATTAAAGCTTCACTAACATGTGAAGACTTCTTCATTTTTATTTATATTCTGATTGCCATGTATTTCAATTAAAGGACAAAGTGAGGTCTTTATTAGACTCTTCCTCTTGTAAATTTTTGTTTCAAAAATCACAATAATTTCAGCAGCTAGAAATTGTAACAACAATATTTTCAGCTTGTACTGCCAGTAGAAAAATCGAAGTTTGAGTAGAAATTTGGTAAAACAGGATGTTTAGCATGAAATTTCATAGTGCTGTAGAGCAACATTTCCAGACTAAAAATACTTCCTTCCTGACACAGTTAGAAATCTAATGCTACAAACAGGTACAAACTGGATTTGTAAAGATGACTTGCCTTTGAAAATCCTGCTAAACATTACAGTTGGCAGATATAAGTGCCTACAGACTTTTGAATATCTGCTGCGTAAAATAATATGATTCAGTGAAGATCTGCTGAAGGTTCTCTCCTAAACTACTAGACATTCCTGCAAATTTCACCCAGTATCTTTTATTGCACCCTACTCCTCTCGCATAGGAAAGTGGACTACGTAAGTCACTGAAATCTGATTCTTTTCTTGGGAATTACTATGGCATTGAGAATAAAGTTAGCTTGATTATATGTAAAAATAAGTCTCCCAGATGGTCCTTGCTGATGAAATCTGCACTTCCAGATTTTGAGTTTTCCTGCTCTCGGAGGTGCTGGTGTACAGAATTGCCAGAAGGAGGAGGAATATGCAGGCCCTTTTTTGCATAAACTTAACTCATTACATCATAATAAGAAGGAAAAGTAGCAGGTTTATGGGGTGTCTCATTTTCTTTGTATATCTTATTGTCTGCATTCTCAGTGCATCCAGTGTCTGCAATCCAGCCAGTATCAAAGCACGCACTCAGCCCATTCTGCTCTGGAGCACTAAGGCAATCTGAGCTGGCTTATCAAAATCCTGTAGTGCTGGCTTGGCTCAGCAGATATGTTTGCCTTTACACTTCACCAGCCAAGTCAGAGTTCTGGCCACATGCCAAGATCTGGTATTTAAATATGTACATTGTGGAGAGAAAAGATCCAGATTCTCTTGCTTGTATTTTCTAGTGTGTGGCTTCAGATTTTTTTATAACTTAATGTTGGGGTTTTTTTTTTTTAATTGGGCTCATTTGAAATTGCTTTGTCCTGTTCTGTTGACAGGTCACTGCCTTCTGCCTTGCCTGATCCCTTTACAGCAGACTGAAAATTAAATGACCTAACCCAGCACAGTCTTCTTTTAGTTGCTCTGATAATGTGTAGCTTTTAAAGCTCTTGAGTTTCTGCCAAATTTGGCTTTCCATCACCCTCAGTGCCATGGTCTAGTAATGTAAAGGTTACTGAACTCACTGCTGCAGCTGTGAGATATGATACACATCACTATGAACCTGCTGTGCAATAGCCAAGACAAGGGCAACAGAGAATATTTCGCTGCAAATCAGAAGTTTTCATATTTCATATGGGTCAGAATCAAATCCCAGTATCTAGAGATGTTACTTTGGTCTTCATCCTGAATCAGGGGCAGTACCCTACAGAGTCCTTCTGAAGCCTTTGTTTTTGGTGTACTCAGAGGCTGAAAATCATGTCCTCTTTGAGGCTAAATGTCATGTGAGAGCCTTTTGGCAAGGTCTCATTGCCACTTAACTCTGATTCACAGTTGAATCCAAGACCTGAATCTCATGTGCATACGATCTGCATCTGAACACTTGCGTCTCTTTAAAAAAAAGACAGTGTGAATGTGATTCCCTCACTCTGCCCCTTCAGGATTTTCCAGGCTGGCTTGAAACGCTCACTGTAGGAGGCTGGCTAATACTTCATGCCCCCCTTCTAAAAGTGATTTCTTTCAGATATTTGGCAGAAAAACTTCGTTTAAAAAACAGGAGCTGTCACTGGATCTGTCCTGACTGAGGTGGCTTACAGAAACCACGTGTAGACATGTTTGTATTCATAAGGAATTATTCTAAGTGATGCCAATGACAGCTGTGGATCCAAAACCCATTTGTATTTTATGTAATGCAGAAGAAACCATTGCAGGTTCAGGGATAAAAACTGCCCACTATTCATCTTATTGCAGACAAGCCTAGATACCCTTAGTTCTCTAGATCCCAGAAGGCTTAATCTAAATGATACAGAGGGCAAAACCCCTGTTCATCTGCCCTGAAGAAGCATTTACTTAACAGTCAAGAGAAGATCTCTTTATCTCTATGAAAATATTGCTTGTCCCAGTACATGGCCAAAAACTTCTTCTTTCCTGCACCAGAAACAAGATGCTTGAGATCTGAGGCTCAAATATTGAAGTTCCTCAAAACTCAGCCGAGGTCCTGAGTCTGTGCTTTTGAGCACAGCTATGTGGTGGTGTTTTGGTCACTCAGCTGCTCTCAGAGAATGTAAGATTTGTAAGGAAAATACCTTTTTGTACGAGGAATGACTGGGAAGCACTGTGAAGAAAGAAAGCATTTCTCTCTTTTCAGTGAAGTGAGGAATACCCTTACAATCTGATTTTACTGAGACTTCAAAGCCTTGAGGATTGTAATTATGCTTTCCTGACAGCTGTTGCTGTCTCCTCATACCATTGCCCTCGTTCCTCTTAAGGATGTCCATTAGTGGAGCTCTGGCACCAGGCAGGTTGGATGCTGGAGGCCAGGCAGCTGATTGGGATCATAGCCCAAGCTGCGCCTTGGACTACTCAAAACAGTGAGACCTGAACACTCACCAATTAACCTGAAGCCCAGAATACAGCCTCTTGAAATGGTCTGTAGGGCTTAATCCTTGCTCCCTGGCTTGACACATCCTGTGTTTCTTCCCAGGTGCAGTTGCCAGTTTTCCCTTCCTATCAGCCCCTCAATTTCCTATGTGATTTTTTTTTTCCCCAGAGAAATTTATTCTGTGTTTCCCAAAAGGCTTCATATATGTTAAGGCTGTCATTGTCTAATCAGACTGGTAAGCCTTTCTGATGAGGGACTGGAGACAGCAGTAGATATGCCAAAATCTACAGTTCTTAGCACTGGAAGTTGCATAGTGTTTTGTACACATACCCACACACAGGAGGCACATATCCTACCGATATGCTCTCTGTATCTATAATTTACTGGCCTGTAGCCATCTACCTGCAGGCTGCCTGGGTCAGAGATTTATTTGCAGAAAACAAGCAAAATCTGTCTTCCAAAACCGCCAACACAGTACAAAAACCAGTATGCTGGAAATGAAGACTTCACTGAAGAAACCAAAAGAAGTGTGCATTTGGCTGCTGTCCTCCGTAACTGCATCAACCTTCCTGAAGCACCTAGGGAATTTCTATTGTTCTCCTAAGAGGAACACCCCCCACAGTCCCATGCCCAGTTAGTTGTCTTTCCCTCTGACAAGAAGGAATTCTTGCCCATTTCTCATGTTGTGAATAAGAAATAGCCTTTAAAGTTGTGTGCATGCCTCTGAGTACTCAGAGAAATAGATTTCCCATCTCATAAGCTGAATACCCTATGGACCCAAAGGACAGGGGTTCATCCACAACACTTCCCAGAGTGTAATAGCATCACTTGTTTGATGGAATTTCCTAGCTACAATCTTACAGCCAAAACAAAATCAAATGAGCAAGTTTTACAATCATGCAGGTGACTTACAGGAAGTTTTGGGTTCATTTTTGGTTTTTTTACATTAGGAGTACTGAGATTTGTTTTCCGCATATTGGTCTTTCTTTCTATGTAAGCTCCCAAGGCCCCACCCATGAGGATATTTTATCTATATATGCCCTATATATACAGTGTGCATATATATCTATATGCTAAAGTAATAAATGACCAATATCAACAGTAGCCCCTATCATCCAATCACATGTTTACACAGAAATTCATGCCTTCATCTAACCCTGGCATCCGCTGGTGTGGACAGATGCATGATATTGTTATTTCTTGGTGAACAAAGCACGTTAATTTCTTTTTTGTTAGAATTTTTTCTTTCTTCCTTTTATTTATTTCTTTACTTTTAATTGATAATTTCATCTACCAATTAGCCTTGGGTTAGGGTGGGGCAGGGAGAACAAAAAAATTATACAGGTATATCGATCGATATATACACACATACTCCGTGTATATATAGATAGATATATACATTGTATATATTTGAAGAACATTTTCTGTCGTTTCACCTCATCTTGTGCCGCATGAATTTTTGGTGATTGATATTTTAGTTTCTTTTATATTTCTTTCCCTTTTTTTTTTTTGGCTCGTAATTGTGCCATACTGCTATTTTTTAATTTTCAAAATCATCGCTGTACTTCTCAATTTATATTTTTGGAGTTCTTCCAACAAAATAATGATTTAATCATCTCAAGAATGAGATATAGATCTGCAAACCAGTAAAGGCAACAAAATCTTTTCTTGCCATCCTTAAGAAAGCCACATTTTCAGACTTTCCAAGAAAGTTGTGTGCAAAAGAATGAAGTTTATTATCCCTCCTTTATTTTTATTTTCCTACTTTTTTTAAACTTCTTCAAAGTCTCTATCCTGTTTCTTCCCTTTTCCTTTTTTTTTTCCAATTGAGTGAGAGAAAAAAAACACCCAGAAGAAAGGAACTTTCCCCTTTCCCCTGCATATTCCTAGGAAAAACTCTTCCAATGTGAAGAGCCCTAGAAACTGCAGATGGCATAAAAAGAATTTTATTGCAATGCAGAGTGTCTGTCGTATCTTTTATTTCTGGGTCAGTGCAAGATCATTTTTCTGGCATGCTGTAGTTTAGCTGATGTAACTAACCATGGCCTTCATTAACTGGTGCATGGGCTGTGATGACACCATCTTATGTTCCATCAGAGCTACGCATTCAGGCTAACCGAGCAAGTCTGTAGTGTATGATTTGGGGGGATATTGTTTTGATTTTAATTTTTAATTTTATATTATAATTTATTCTTTTTGGAAGAGTTGTGGTAGTACCCTTGGCTGCTTCTTGCAGCCTCAGAGTTATATATCTACTTTTTTTTTACGGGGTTTGTTTGCTTTTTTTTAATTTCTCAGTAGTGATTTTGTGTCTTGTTTGTGTCCATCTGTCTTGTCACTGTGTTTTGGAGTCCATTGGTTCAGTGTTGTTATGTGATTCTGTTCTCTGTTCGTAAGCTGGTGTTCAGCTCCTTGGCACTCTGTCATCCCTCATCCCCTTCCCTTCCCTTCTTCCCTTCCTCACCTACCCGAGGGAGGTCCACAAAGAGGCACCAAGCTTTGAATGATGTTCTGAGTGTCTCCCCAAGGCTTCGGGATGAATGTTGCAAGATGTCCGTAGAGCTTCATAAGACCAAGTTTGCAGCTGTTCTGTTTTCAATAGTTTCCAAACTCTGTTATCATTTCAGTCCTAGAAGTGGTTTACTGGCATAATGCTAAAGTGACTTCTTATACAGCTTCTTAAGGGATTTGTGCGTATACACTGATGTCTTAGAGTAAGAATTCCTGCTATCTGTGCTTTAGGTGCCAGACAATGCCACACAGGATGCAGGCTGTGTGTTAAATGAGATGTACCTAGGTCTTTTTATAAAAGGCAGTCTTGGAAAAGGAATATCACTGTGCATGTGCAGATGAAAGGATATCTGTGTGAATGTATTTTTAAAATCCACAGTTCATTGTTTGTAGTTAGCAGACAGAAGTCTAGTATGTAGCGAGGATTTCTAAGAATAGTGTGTCTTCACTCTGTGGGGTCAGTCTTCTGTCTGTCAGTGTGTGATGTCTGCCTCTTACTGATGCTGGTGAAAACTAGCTTGCTGATCTTTACTTGTATAACTTGAACACAATTCTGGAGTTGCATCTGGAGTGTCTTCTGCCGTATGCATCATAAATGTGCAATAAGACGTAAAGCAGAGGAAAACAAGCTGAGTTTTCAAGCGTCTGCTTAGACTTGAAACACTATTTAGAAAAAATATAGTTTAGCTTGTCTGGTGGTTCATTTCCTGGTACCTTAAGTCAGTTCTTGGTGAATGTACTAGCCACATTAATGGCACAGGAAGCCTCAGTGCATTAGGAGACATCAGCTGGCATCAGTGGATCAGCTCAAGTTAGTGGAGGAGGATGCAGACAGTTTTCATGCAGATAATATTCACAACATCACAAAGATCATACTTACAGATACCTTTGGCCTAGCTAATATTCCAGTTATTTTGCAGGAATTAGTTTGTTCTGAAGAGAAGATGTTGAAATCTGTGAACTTTTTTCACAAGTCCATGATATAATACTTACCTGTGTAGGCTAAGAGTTACCAGAAGAGGGAAGTGATGGGATATGTTCAGGTCTCCAACATAGAATTATATAATTATTTCATTTAACTTACCCAAGATTTGTTTCCTGTACTTGTGGAGAGATAAAAAGAAGATTACTTTTCTTTCACCAGTGGGAACCAATGATTTATGCTCAGTTTAGTTTTCTTAATTCTTACATAATATGAGAAAAATCACTGAGTGTAATTATTACAGCCAAAAATTAATCAGTATTTAAAGCTGGCTTGGTTTAGATTTTAGATCTCATGTGTTCTTCATAACTAGTAATTCCTACTGAATCTAAAGCTTTTTCTTGGCAATTGCTTAAGTAAAGCAACTGTTAATAAAATAATATTGTAATCAACAAGCTCATAGTTTTGTGTAATACTGCCCTCTGGCAGAGAGACCAGAACAGTCCTGTTCTGAGGCTAACAGCAAAAGAAATGAGTTTTTTAGAACAAGTGGCAGTTTATTGGAGCAGAACAACTGGAGTTTTAGCCCCCTGCATCATGAAGTTCAGGGTAACCTTCAGACTGGAGTAATGTGATGATCAAATGTCCAGGCATCAGGACAGTAACCTCCAGCCTGTGATAAAGCTGCTGTGTCCTGCTGAGTGGTGACCTCTGTTTGCCTCTGCTGTGCCTGTGACCAGCCTTCTTCTGCAGGGGCAAGGGGCTCACTCAAGTGCAGGAGATGCTGTGAAAGGTCCCAATGTGCTCTGTTTTATCCCAGTGAGGCTGTATATGGATATCTGGCTCTAGAAATAGTTCTTATTTTTGCTTTCTGTCTCAGGGCTGGCTGCTGGCTTCAGTGTTTGTGAATTTTGTCACTGAGCAAGGGGAAGACCTGAGAGTTCAGTTGTTTAAGCCAAGATTAAAAAGCCTGAACTCTGGTGTGGCACTTCCAGTTCTACTGTTGATTCCTTCTGTGTATGTATATTGTTCATTTGCCTACCTGTAAGGCAGGGTAAATGAAATACTTCTAGCTAAATGAGGCAAAGATGAATGGAAGGGAGATTTAATTACTATATTAATGGACTTTGATATTCAGCTGCAAATTGCTGTTCAACACCCCAAAATGATTCTCTACTACTACCTACCAGAAATGTGCAAATAAACTGTGATATTGTTAAGGTTTTAGTACTATATGCTTTTATCACTTGCTGTGAGAAGTATTATTATAACATATTTTTATAAAGTAGGTACAATTCTTAATTTACTAATGCAGAGAGAATAAAGCGAGGGATATAAAAGTCAAGTATTTTAATGTCAGTGATCATTGGTGTGACATTATTTTCATTAAATATCACTTTTCCCTCTAGAATTAACACATTCATTGGAATGAACCATGCTCAGGCTACATAAATTAATGTCATGAGTGGACAGCAATATACAGGTCTTAAAAATCAACTTGGACTTGCACGCTCATAGAATTTTTCTTTAAAATGTAAGGGTTTCTCCAGCCTGACTTAGCTGGTGTAAGTTTCCCTGGTTTTGCTTTTAAGATCAGGAAAAGATCAGAATCAGATGCACAGTCTGGCTACCTTGCCCTTGCTGCCTTCCAGTCTTCTTTTAAAGCGTGTTCTCTAAACTCAAAGCCATGTGCACTGTCACATTCTGGCAATCCCTCTAGTGCTGTGCCTATGTTATCAAGCTGACACATGTCTAAAATACTAAGATATGATATTTTCAACCTGCTGCGACTTGCTTTTTTGTCCCTGTTAGCTTTGATTTTCAGCTTCATAAAATATATGGGAAAGAAAATAAAAATAGCCAATGACACATTCAGTGGAAGAGAAGAGCTAGCACATGAATCAGAAACAGATTTTGCATCAAAAGCAAATGTTTGTTTATTAGAACCTTAAATGTCTATAGCAACTGATTAATTACCTTTAAACAAGAAGAATGTATCTGATTTCTGAAAGATGAGTAATGTCTGTTAGAGAGGAATCATGTTGAACATTTACAGATACTACAGACAGAGATAGGCTTTTGCTTCTAAAGGTTTTTCTTAAAAATTTATTTTGGTCATCATGCCTAGACCAAATGGTGCCTTATGTACTAGAAGCTCAAAGGTACTGATGTTCACGTGAACTATAACACCTGGAATAATACCTCGGCAGAGCAGGAAAACCTATTCTACTTTCAATCCAAGTAGATCATGAGAAGCCAAAGTTTATAATTACGTCAAAGGGGTTATTACTTTGCCTTCATTCTGCCTCTCTGTTTCAGTTGCAATTTTTTATTCACAATTTATAGAAATCAGTGTTTTATGCCAAGTGTAAGAAGCAGGGGATCCCAGTTCCTAGGGGTCATGAAGTGTAGCATTTCTTTAATACTGCTCAGCTTAAATGCTGTGTGAGGAGTAGGAGACAGTTTGGAAATGAGGTATAGAAGTGAAAAACAAAAAAAAAAAGATTGACTTGATTTGAAATCCCAGATGTCTACTAACTTGAGGACCCATTTTATTCTGCGCTTTTTTTGCACTAACAAATACATTATTAAAACCTTACAAAAGAGCCACCACCAAGGACTCTCTTTTTCTGCTTCTGCTGAGTCTCATAAAAACTGAAGTTCTTTGGTCCCATGGGGTGGTGTTATAAGGATCATCAGCTCCCCTTTCGACATTCAAGAGTAACTACAAGTATTTTACAAGCAGAGTTACAAGATCTCAAAATCAGCTTCTTTTAGAGCAATAAGAAAATGCCCCCAATTTTATCTCCACTAGTTTCACTCCACCTCAGTGTCAGAACAATAAATGTCAGAGGCATCAAAAAGGGGAAAAGGTTGCTCTGTCTTTGAGGGACAGCAGAAATGCAAAGCAATTTTAGCAATTTTGAGCACTTTTTTTTTTAATAGATGTCAATAATTCAGGGTTTTTCCCTAGTACAAAAAACCAGTATGATTGATTTTAGATACTAGTTTTAGCAACTGCTGATTTCAATGCTGAAATCTTGGGGTGTTCATAAATTTTCTATTTGACCAATTAAAAGAGCAAAAATGGTCCTGTAAATAGTTCAGGTTATTTTCTAACGTATCAAAATATAATTATAATCTCTTCTTCTGACCTCTCTCCATTCAGTAACAAGTCTACTGTGGAGTGCCTGGAGATCAGTATTTCCCCTAGAATCCATGGTTCTCCTGTATGCTAATTTTTTTAGTGCTTAGACAGGGATGATAAATATATGGCAAAACATGCGCACACACTCTCTCTCTGTACATGCATGTATATTTATACATCTGTTGATGCCATGTTTATGTTCTGGCTAAAAGAAGCATTTAGGGGAACTGAAATAATCGAATGAACTTGTTTAGGAGCTTCGTAAGCAAATGTGGAACAAATAGATTGAATCTTGCTTTGTCCTCTTTCTCATGCTCCTGTTATGTTCCGTTAGTTCAAGTCTTTGGGTTTTGTATGACTCAGAAAGCTGCTAGTACATCCCAGCATTTGTGGGGAGGTGTTTTGTGAGTGAGGGCAAATGTGACTTAGGTTTGAGATCTGGGCACAGTCTGAAACAGAGGAACCCTGTCATGCATCTGAACTCACAGCAGGGAGGTCTCTTTGGTGAGGTTCTGAATCATTTGCCTCTGCCAGGGTACTGGGGACTCTCAGAGACTTGTGGAGAGGATTAAAAAGGTTTGACAGCTGGAGAGAAAGTCAGTGGGAGTATGTATGTATCTGAAATAAAATAAAGTACTCTTTTGTTCAGTAAACTGGCCATCCTACCCGATCTGCCCTCATTCCCATGGTTGATGGGTAGCGTTCCCTGCAACACTGTGGATCATATGCAGTCCACTGGTGGAAGGCCTCTGTTTGGCACTGGGGCTGTTCCTATGCAGATCAGAAGTTTGGCCACCACACACCCAAAAATCTCCTCCTCCCCTTCAGTGTGGGGCTGCAAACCTGGCCTCAGCAAAGCACCTGCTGCTTTTGCAAATGGCCAGTTGTTTGGGTGTTTAACCATTAACATTTCAGTCTCCCACACCCTTTACTTCACATGCTTAAACATGCTGGATAAGCCCAAAAGGAATTCTGAGACTGAAAAGTAGTTGATGATATTCATGCCTTAGTTCTTTTTTAATAAGAAATGAAGATTTGCTGCTGTCAAAATGGTGTAGGGACTCCATCTAGTTTCTTCTGAGCTGTCTGTGTGAAATCCAAAACAAGAAAAGGTGCCTTGAGCCCTAAAATGCTGGGTTTGAGTGCATTTTCGTTTTGAAATTGATGCTTTAAAAAACCAGAACATTTGCATTCTAACAAAATCTCTAATTACAAAACAAGGTAAACTTAAGTTTTGAAGTATTTTATAGGGAATTCTTCTATCCCCCCACTTCATTTGTCTCCCTTTTTTCATTTCTGAAAATATGACTACTAAACTTCACCTGTAAATAACTTGGGAGCTCACTATACTTCTTTTCAGTTTTTCAATTTCTTTTCTCCCCCATTAGGTTCTCCAGAACATTCAACCATGCTTTCCTCCATAGGAAACATCTGTTACTAGCTCTGTATGAATTATGTTAGAAGACTAAAACCTTTGATTACATTTATCAAAGGAGTTGAGCCAGTATATTTCAAAATTTTCAGTTGTTCACAGCTTTTCATTGTATTTTGAATAGCAATGGTAAAGTCCACCCCTGAAGCTGAGTGATCTTTCCCACATATGCTGTTTTCC
The DNA here is from genome assembly GCA_013398115.1 of Falcunculus frontatus. Taxonomy (NCBI): domain Eukaryota; kingdom Metazoa; phylum Chordata; class Aves; order Passeriformes; genus Falcunculus; species Falcunculus frontatus. The sequence continues at coordinate 1,010,557 of VZRV01008263.1, forward strand.
AAATCCATCACTTTTCCCTTAGAAAGAAAAAGCAAGCAAAAATGATTTTGAGAGACGTGAAAAAAAGTCTCCTTCACTAAGATGATATTTTTAGAAACAGATGGTAAAACAAACTGCAGATGTTGTGCCTGCAGCACCTCTCTTCTAATAACGGGATTGTTGAAAGATGAAAGTAGCCATTTGTGTGTCTAACTCACTCTGTTAGTAATTCTTCCTCCATGCAGGAAGAGCAGGGAAACCTGGTACAGTAGTTTTTCTCCTATCTTGCCTCCTCTGAAAAGGTATTTACACAGTTCTCTGCTGAAGAATGAGTGTTCTGGTAGTCCTCTCTACAGCAAACACAAAGACCTGATAGTATAGGAAAAGTGAATTCCAGTAATCTGTATCTCACTTACTATTGAACTAGCAGATTTTTTATTCTCCTGGTGACGTTTTTTCTTTTGCCTCTCAGATGACCTTTCCTTCCTGACAACAAGCTGCAAGTTTTCTGTTGGCCTGTCTTGTAGATGGCAAGTGTCCAAAGACAAACTGCCAATTCAGATAGTTTAAGAAACTCTTAAGACCTGCCAGGCTTGGCATGCCTCATGTAAGAACACTACATTCACATGAAATGTTTAAAGTATCCTGAGGAACTTGAACAGTTTTGTTTCTTTTCCCATACCAAATTTGCTTACATTCCATTAAAGCTAATTAACTAGGAGTCTAAGCAGAAAATCAGGTCAAAGCCATTTGGACTACTGTAAAAGCAGACTTTTTGTGAAGGCCTAGCTTTTTGATGATCTTCAGAATATCAATTGCTACTCATACCTATTGCTTTTGCCTTAAAATCCCTATAAAAGCAATATTGTTTACTGTATTTTATTGGCATTTAATCTTTGGTGCCAGCTGCACATTCAATGTACTTATTTAAAATTAATTTTAGTAGTTATATCCTGGGGATGGCTGCATATGTGAGTGTCCAATAGCCCCAACAACATTTTATAACTATATTGCCATAATTTTTCTAGCAGCTAAGGGGAGCTTTGTGGATATTAGAGCAGCTGAACATTTGGTTCTAAGATCTAAATTTTCGATTTATAGACTGACAAAAGATAGTTAATCCTTTTGTAGACCACGTACTTAAGGTTTGTCTGAATGGCAGAACTTGAAATAAGACCTTGTAGTCTTAATTCTTCTTTCAGTTTCCAACCTTAGTTAATCTCTCCTCCACTTTTAAACAAAAGTTGTATTTTGATCCTACAGATTTCTTAAATCTTCAGACAGATACACACACCAGGAGGTCATTTTTCTGGGGATCTAGCCATGTTAGAGCAATGACAGCTTTTACTGCAGTGTGTCATATTACATCAATTTTCTAATTCAAGGGAGATTTCAGAAAATGCAAACCAAGATGATGAAGCTATCTACAGCAAAGTTAAAGATTTTAGACATGAGCTTAGAGCAATGATCGTTGCTCTTGTTGAACAGCAGTTCTTTATCGGTTTTCTCTTTTGTATTGTCTTGTGCTGTTCTATTCTGGTAATGAAATGCGAAGAACTGTACACATAATTTCAGGGGTAGTACTGACAAAGCCGTGTAGAGAGGCACTGTTATCTCTCAGCTCCATTACAGTGACGCCTCTGCTTATACAGTGCCTGAGTTCTGAATATAGTTGGAAGCTTAATAAGCATAGGGAACTGGTGCGGAGGAAGGAGATTCTTTGCAAGAAAGGATTAAGGGATGGCAAATGCAGTTTCCTTTTATAAAATCCAATAAATTTGAGCTTTACGTTTCTGACTGAAGCACTGAGAAAAGTGCTGGAAATAGAAAGTAAAGAAAATATATCTATATATTTTCTGGGTGTATAAACATATTTATACACATGTAATATATAGTAAATATATATGGGTGTGAATGTATATGTATAAAAAACCTGTAAGTTCAGTTACATAATATGATTACAGATTTCAGATATTTCTAGCAAATATCTTAGATGTGGTAACAGAGTGCTGGTAGTATCCTGTACTGGTCCCCAGGAGATGGACTGCGTGGCGTATTTTAGGTCTCTGATTCCACTGTAAGAACTGATGCATGTGCTGTACCTCTCATTTACTGCTAATGTAAGTTAGCAATAATGCATATAAACATCATCAGTGTAAAACTGCTGCAGGTGAGTAGCAAATCATGCTCTTAAGTTTCAAAAGTAGGATTGTTGGCCAGAGCTGAACATTAGATGAGAAAGGGTGAATTAGGTAATTCATAGCATATATAGAAAAAAAATAAATCGTATGTACAAGGAATTCCTGGGAGACTACGTTTGCTAATAGGCTTAAATTACCAAAAGCAGAACTTTTCCACTGCATTCCTCACTTCTTTTATAGCTCTCTTCCAAAGCTTTTGTCCGCAGCATTTGTGATCGGGATATTGATTTTTATTTTGGAAAAGGAAGCAGTCAGCACTTGGATCTCCATAGCCTTTTGGAATTTGGATGCAAATTAAATACTTTCATAGTAAAAAAAAAAAAAAAAAAGAGTGTAGATTCCTGTATGTATGCATATACATGCATATTTGCTAATTACATTAACCACATGGCTGGAAAAACTGGCAGCCTGAAGAGATGTTGAGTGACTTGGGATTAATGAAAATAGAAAGTATTTAGCAGTTTATAGTATTAGGGCTAAATTCATGTAGTTATATGTGAAAAAAAAAAATCACTATGTAGAGTTAGCTAGACCTTAGACACAGACTGGAAAAAAAAAAGTCGAGATGATTTAACAGAGAGGAAAGACTTTAGCTGGAGCATTTCAAAGCTCAGCTGTCAAATACAACAGCTTGTTTTTGTAAGGTGTGTATCATCTACATTTTTTACTGTATTTCATTACAATGCTCTACTTTATTCTACACAGTTTGAATACATAAGAAATGCCTGTTGGTTTTCTGAGATCAGGCAGCTTCTGACTTTCACTTTTTTGAGCCCAGCTGGTGCATCTGTATTCTGCACATTAATATTCTTGAAGGGAGCAGAAATAAACCCTCCTTTTGCTTTTTTGTGTCTTTAAAGTAATCCATTGCAACTTCCATTTTTATTTCTGCACTTGATAGTGTTCTGGATCTTCTTGGTCTTATCTTGGTCTTATCTTCTGGTCAAACACCTTACCTATATGTCAGGTAAGGTGTTTGACCAGAAATGCACTGTTATTACTTCAGTGGCATTGTTTATCTCAGACTTGAAATGCATTTTGCAGGTATTAAAAAGAAGCTTTTCAGACCTTTAGTGAGAGTGATGAGTGCTATTTTCTGCTTTTCATAAATATCATAATCAGAGAGGATAAAAGGATGCTTCCTTAGGTGACTCACTAACAAGCTTTAGTTTAGAGAAACATGGAGCAATGCAGGGAGAAAATTATTTGTAGGGCATGCAACAGTTGCAGAGTTGGAAGGAGGAAAAATTACTGCTGAGTTTAAAAGAAGAATTGCATTAATAAAGGAGAGGAAGTGTTTCTAAATAAAATTGGTTTTTCATTATGAAAATCCATATTTGTTTAAGCAAAAGGAGTATTTTCACCCGTAGTATTTTCACCTGAATGCCATAGATGGGCAAACAAAGAGTGTTTCCTCCTCTTCACTGATCTGTGTATTTGATTTTAGAGACCAGTCCACTGACTTTTAATGGTTTTGTATCCTGATGGTCCCTGTAGAGCCCATGTAGCGCCGGGTTAGGGAATGGTTTCCAATCTGTTTCTCACTTCTCATGGGGAGTCATTTATCTACATTCAGTTTAAAAGTTCAGTCAGTCATATTTCCATAAGATCACTGAAGGCAATAGGGTAGCTACAAGGTTGCCGAGTGCATATGTTAACCTACAGTCTTTCCTTTTGAATGGTAATGATAGGAGACCTGAACTCATCTCTCAGATCCCTAACTTGGGTTGGCAGCAAGTTGGTATGAAGAATATCTTTAGAATTGGAAATAGATATTTTCAAGTTGGAAAATCATCCGCTGAGACATAATAAGCAGGAAACACCATAGTAGAGTTTTTGAAGTGGAATGTATTCTTCTAAGAAAGTTGAAGCTGAGGAAAGAGCAGAAATGAAGTGGTTTTTCCAGTTAAGTCCATGTTATGCCTCCCTACCTATGAAGACAGAGCACATACAGCTGTCATCTTATCTCAAAGCTTACTGCTCCTGTGCTGAATTCTCCTCTTTGTAGTTATATGTTTGAATTGCCACTTGCTTCCCTTTCTCAATATTTTTCAGCTGAGGTTACCACTACTAAATTACCAGACAATGAAATAAGACAATAATAAGGAATTGTGATGGAGCCATGACAGCAGTGGCAACTTATAATTTGGCTTCTGGCATGCTTCCATTTTCATGAATAATTCAATGCTATGGAAGTTTGTGAAAAGAAGCTACTTTGCATTAAACACTTAAATTTACCATGAAAGACTAGCAAGCATTGTTTAGGCACTGGAAATAACAGGCAAATCTGCCAGTTCTTCTTCAGTATAATGTTGGTCCATGTGTCTGCTCTCATTTCATGTCCTTTGCAGAAGACAAGCAAGGACCTAGACAGGCTCAAGTGTCTTTAATGAGTCTTTTGAAGGTGAAAAGTTTCTTCTAACTTCAAAACAGTGCTGTTCATTAATACCCTAATAAGGCAGTAAATCACAGGGCAGCGAGGTTAGAATTTGAACACCTTTTTGTTTTATTCACAAAGTTCAAAGCTGCAAGTTGGCCAATAGCAGAATTGCCCAAATAAAGCGTTTGTTCTATTAACATATTTTCAGCTCCATCTCTTTTTTTGATTGTGCTTAAGACCATCAATTAGAATAAGAATATGATTAGAAATAATGAATTCATCAGAAAAATAATTCTGCATGAGAAAATTTTGTGGTTCATACAGATAAAGGAAATTAGAGTCTATGAGAAAGTAATAGACTTCCTATTAAAATCTAACCATATAACGTCTTACTTCATAGCAGAGGAAAGCCTAATATGATAAGATTTTTTTAGCTTCTTTTAATTAACTTTCCATCCTATTAGACTTGATCTGCAGTTAACTTTCATTTCACAGGTATTCATGATTGTTATGCTCCTGAGAATTACTAAACCATGAAGCTCAGACATGATGGTTAATAGCTATGCAGTCATTTTTCAGTTGATTTTCTAACAATGATCCCAAAATTTAAATGTAAATACTTCAGGTAATACAGTAAGCAATCATATGGAAAATATATTCAAATGTATGACTATATATCCCTTGAAATAGTGATTCCATAGCAATCTGACCTGCCCTGGTCTATGAATATTAACTGTTGGTTAAAAAAAAAACCACAAAATACACACCACACCCCCACATCCCTCCCCCTCCCCATTTTGAAAGGTAGTGTTCCAACTTCTCTAACAAAGAAAACAATTAAACTTTTGGGATAGTGGGATATACATTATCTTACCGTGGTGTTAAGATAAGGGAGAAAGAATGCCAAGGCCTCCCAGCTTACAAATGAGGTAAGCAGAACTAATCGATAGCAAACAGCAGTCATCATGCATTTTTGTTTTAAAAGTCTGTATGTACCTGAAGAATTATGGTGTCCATCTCTTCAGCTTTATTCATGGACATACTGGCTTTACTTGTGGTTCTGAAGTAGATACAATTATCATAGTATAGAATCATAGAATTGAGTTGGGAGGGACCTCAAATACCTTCTAGTTAAAACCCCCTCACCATGGGCAGGGACACCTTCCACTAGACCAGGTTGCCAAGGGCTCCATCCAACTTGGCCTTGAACGCTTCCAGGGATGGGGAATCCACAGCTTCTCTGAGAAACCTGTTCCAGTGTCTCACCACTCTCACAGTAAAGAATTTCTTCCTGATATCTAATTTAAATTTACCATGTTTCATTTTGAAGCCCTTGTCCTATCGCTACAGACTGTTATAAAAAGTCCTTTTCTGGCTTTCTTGTAGGTCCCCTTTAGGTACTGGAAAAAGGTGCTGTAAGGTTTCCCTGGAGCCTTCTCTTCTGCAGGCTGAACGGACCCAACTCTTTCAGCCTGTCTTCACAGGAGACAAGCTCCAGCCCTCAGCTCCATGGACATCCTCTGGGCTTGCTTCAACAGGTCATTCTTATGTTGGAGTCCCCAGATATTAATATCATCAATATTAAAGTTAGTTAACTTTTGGAATGAGATCTGTTTCTCTTCTAATCCAATCTTTTATGAAAACAGAGCAAATAACCTTCCCAGCCACTTTCTTGCTGTAATGCAACCTCTGATAAACAGCTTAAAGCGTTGGCTTCTGAATCACAGTAGAGCTTATTCCAGTCATTCACGATGCTGAAAAAGAGGATTCAAACTTGCCTGCAGCAGCCTTTCATTGCTGTAATCCTGAACTTTCAAAAGGAAATTTGCAAAACCAGCACCCTCCCTTTATGCTTCTGTACTTCATGGCTAGTATTAAACTTGCCTGTAAAAACAAACAAACAAGAAGTCCTGCCAAAAATCCATCCCCAAATGCCTGAGTCACAGCACTATCCCCTCTTGTCTTTTCCAGATGATAGACAGAACTAGCTCACATGTTAAAAGCTCCTATACAAAGGGTTCCCCCTACAGTGCTTCAGAGCTAGATAGCTCATGTGTTAGTTAGCTCTATTGTATGTCTGAGGCAGTTACAAGTGCTGCCTAGTAGGAGAATTGACGTCAAAGCCTGGATTAATAGGCGTTTGCCATTCTGTCTCCAAACACCTCTGCTTGAGATCTCAAGGGGATTCTAGTGCTTTTAAACATTATTACAATCAAAAGGAAAGAGCATCTCACATTGTCTGAGCTGGTGTGAGAGAACACCGTCTAACATACTGCTCAAAAGCTTGGCACTCCATTTTTCCTTTCCAGAGGAAGAGTTGGGGCTATATTTATTTATGTTTACAGATTATCAGGGTTTCTACCTAGGGTTTCCCACCACTTCCCAGTGGTAATTTTGTAGAAACTGTCAGCAGTCTACTTGGTAGTGAACTTCTCATCAGTAACAATCTCTCGTGTAGCATTTTTCTTCTACAGGTTACTGGGTATTAAAGCCTTCGTGTACCCAACATCAGCTCACTTTACTGACAGAGAACTTGGCCTAGCCTTTTAGGATGGCTGTGAGGCAATGCTTGTATTAATTCTGAGGACCATTTTGCCTTGTTCTTGGCTGAAGAGGAGACTGAAGTCCCATAGTCCTAGGACTCCGTTCTGGACTTCCAAAGACTTCTTATAATATGAGGAAAGTAACATTATAAGCAGGGCTGTACTGCTTCCATCATTTGGAAAATGAGCTTATGAATCCCTGATTTATTGCAGTTTTTTAACATGTGCTTGAAAAGGTGACTTCAATTCTTAACTCTTACACCCCCATTACTCTAGGAGGAAACCTAAGATTGCTCAAACTTGGTAGAAGAAAACATGTCCTATAAGAATCCCTATCATGCCCTGTGATTAATAAAAGAAATAAGTTTAGGTGTGAAGGCACAGGTTAATGGATCTTGTTCAAAGCCTACTGGAGTAAGCCTCTTCCCAAAGCAAAGAAGTAAATTGTCTTCACTCTACATTTTACAAGGAACTGATGTTTACAATGCTGAAAAGACATGGTTTATTATTTCTTCTCAGTAATTGCACTATTTAGCTTGATATAATTACCAAGGAAATTGTGTATTGTTGTTAGCTGGAATTCATCACCATGTTTGTATAGTCCAACTTACACGTTAACACCCCTGTTCTTTTCTACAGCTTGTCAAACACTGCCCTTGGTACAGTGTGTACACTCCTAAAGGTCTATGGTTGTACTGATTCCCACATATCCTCAAGAATAAGGTGTAGCTGCATCAGTGGAGACTTCTAAAGTGGAATGCTTTAGAGCTTGAATGTCTTCCAGAGACATAAGTAATGCCTGGGATGATCCTGGATTATTTAGCCATCCAAGAAGTGGACAACACTTTTCTTTGTGTGGTTTTTCTTTGCTTTATTTTGTTTACAGCTCCTAGATAAAAAGCACAATAGCTACCTCTGGATACAAGCTGCAAATGCAGGTTCTTCCCACCACTGATTTATGTCTGTAAGAGGAATAGGAAATACTAAAAGAAAAGGGGTTATTGAGGGCAGAACTAGAATCACTACTTCTCCCTCAGAAAATAAGTTTATGTTCATTGCAAGAGAAACCTTTTACCAGTGATACTACTATGCTTTGGGTTCTCCTCTCGCAAAGCAAGAGAGGAAGTTCCATCCACTGGTTACTTGCGGCTGGATTAGCTGCAGACTTTGAAAATGCAATGTGTTTATGCTGTTTTAGGGATTAATTAGATTACTTTGTAGGATCTTTCAACAGAAATGGCAAATGTAGCCTAGTATGCATGGGATTAAAAATATTGTACTGAAAAAGGGTTCTGTCTGCTTCTGAAGTACACAACCTCCTTTCAGGTAGTTGTAGAGAATGATAAGCTTTCACCTTAGCTTCCTTTTCCCCAGCTTGACAATCGCAGCCACTCCTCATAGGACCTTCCAGACCTTTCACCAGCTTTGTTGCTGTTCTCAGGACATGTTCCAGCACCTCAGTGTCTTTCTTGCAGTGAGGGGCCCAGACTGAACACAGAACTCAAGGTGTGGCCTCACCAGCGCAGGGAGACAATCACTGCCCTGGTCCGGCTGTCCACACTGTTGCTGATACAGGCCGGGATGCCATTGGCCTTCTTGCCCACCTGGGCACACACTGGCTCATGTTCAGCAGCTGTTGACCAGCACCTCCAGGTCCTTTTCTGATGGGTAGCTTTCCAGCCATGTTCCATCCTGTAGCAGTGCCTGGGGTTGTTGCAGAACCCAGCTCTTGGCCTTGTTGAACCTCATACAGTTGATCTCAGCCCTTTGATCCAACCCATCCAAAGGCATATGACTTCCTAGGATACTACTACCAAGAGGATATGCAGAAGCCATGAAGTATTTACTAGCATTTGGACAACCTGATGAGGTGTATTTTTACCTTTCTGCTTCATAGTTGTATACTGAAGAAAGGAGGAGACACTAATATAGCCTTGCTGCTCTATGTTTGTGGATTAGCAGAAAATTATATGCATTTTAGTGTTCCATAAATATGCAGAAAACTTTTGCTGCATGTGTTTAGACCAAAGACAGTAAACTACTTCTGCTCCCACTCAAATTATTAAATGACACTCTGCTGCTGAGTTTGTCAGTATGAGAATCTGGTTTTGGGTTGCAAAATCCCGTCAGAAAGACTTCTTTCCATGTAACTGACTTTTAGGATTAAAAATTTGGCTTTACATAAAAAAAAAAAAGCCTTAGCTGGGCTGACTACAAATATCAATCTTCAGTCTTTCAAAAAAAACACATCAGATTTTTCTCCCCAGAGAAGGAGACAGTTGAGTAGAGATACATGGGAAGAATGCTTTCAGGCCAGTGATACTGGTTGTGCCACTTAGCACTGGAAGCATCAAATACTCTTTGATTTAGAGTACTGTGAAAAGATAATAAGCTTATGGCACACACCTGAAAAATTCTTTACTGCTGTAGCAGTTTAGCCCTATGATTTCCTTTGCTGTCAGAGCTGTAAATGTGCTTTCATTTCTGATGATAGTTTTTTAGCTCATTGCTATAAAGAAGCCCCACTAATTAACTCTTGCACACAAACCCAAACAGAGCAGCATGTGGGACTTTGTCTGTCATTCTCATATAGACATTCTTACTTGGATTCCTTTTTTATTTCTAAGCTTCAGATGTGCCCATGGGCTTAGAATGAGAGACCTTTTTACCAGTACAAACAGCTGGTGCAAGGGAAGTGATATAACTAATTTATATTCTTAGGCTCTTCCTATCTCTGTGTTTTGTAGAGGACCAGCTAATTCAATACACTTCTCTTACAGTTTAAATTAGTGCAGATAGCTGATGGGAATCACAGGAACAGATTTTTATTCTGAGTTGGATATAGGGAAGAGGATTTGCTTTGAAACTTAGTCCTATTAATCTATAAGCTATTTGTTATTTGTTGTGTGCTAAGCATTCATTTGGCTGGATGTCCAAAAAACACTAAGAAAAGTTAAAAGCATGCAAGAATGAACAGATTTTTTGGGAGCTAGTACAAGCAGGAAGAACCAGAGTTTTGTTGCAGTGGACAGAACTCAAATAATGTGGGATTCAGTGTGTTAGGGAAGAGAGAAACTGTCAACTTTAATGGAGCACAAAGACATGAAGTTGTGTCAGGTGGGGTTAGGTTGGATATTAGAAAAAGAGTCTTTACCCAGGGGGTGTTTGAGCACTGGAACAGGCTCCCCAGGGAAGTGCTCACAGCACCAAACCTGACAGAGTTCAAGAAGCGTTTTTACAACACTCTCAGGTACATGGTGGGACTCATCTTGGGGATGGTGCTGTGCAGGCCCACGAGTTGGACTTTGATAATCTTAGTGGGGCCCTTTCAACTCAGCATATTCTGTGATTCTGTAATTCTGTGATTCTTTGACTAGAGTGGTAAAAGACATGCAAGTTCAAGAGGTTAGCATGAACCTGGATACAGTAGTGCAGCCCTAGATCCTACCTAGTTCACCATCCTTCTTTCATATTGCTCTTTAACACACACACACAGAGAAATGTGCATTACCTTCACTTTTTTCTTTTCCCTTTAAAATGCAACTTGAAAACAAAAAATAGTATAATAAAACTTTATCATTAAAGCCACTGAACAAGGGGCTTTTTGTATAATTGTTTCCCTGTTAATATATGGATTTTTTCATTTGAAAACACTGGCTATCAGCTCAATCCTTCAAGCAAGAAACTTGTAAGCTTTGATAATACAGATGTTTATACTCCCAATCCTTTGATCTACTTTAAGTTTTTGAAAATAAAAAAAAAAAGCTGCACTAGTTATGCTGTTTGGTCTTTGTTTTTCTGAGGAATGACTTGCTAAATGTTCAGTAATAAAATAGCATCTTGTAGCTTCATGTGGAAGCATTTAGGATCCAATTTTCAAATTAGGACATCTAGTTTTGACTATTAACAGCTAGAATTTTATTAAAGACTGGAGAAGGTTTTCCCAGCCTCAACAGAAATTGCTGGACCCAGATTTTCCAAAGAACTCTGCTTCTATTCAAGCACCTCTGTATTGACCACACAAAAAATTGCTTACCACCCTTCAAATCCTCTTGTAAGTCTAACATCAAGATTTCCTTTACAAAATCTTGTCATCTCTTTAAGTGTCTCTGGCTCCAGTTGTGGTTCTTTAGCTCTTTTGATCATTCAGGCAGTAAAAGGCTTTTCCAGACCCTCATGCAATGATTTAGGCGTTTATCGTCAAATAGGGCATAAGTGTTTTCTGGAGAGGCCTGACACAGACTGCACAGTTGGCAACCAGACTCATGCCTTACAGTCTGTTTTGCATCAAAGAGAAGGCACTCAATTCTAATGTGCTGAAGGGGGATATTTCACTACTCTGAAAATCCAGCTGCAAGTCATGACAAATACTGATTAAAATTCAAAGCTTAAATGCCTCTCTGTGAAACTCCCTAAGTGCAATTAAACCAGAGGCTCAGAATTCTGGTGGGGAGTGATGTCCAGGGACACTAGCCTTGTAACCTTGCCAAACAAAAATTTCCACTGAGGTCTGAAAAGGCCTCACTTCTGTAAATTTTTTTTCCCTACTCCTAACCAATTTTTTCTGATCCACAAATGAATCCCCAGATTTTCCTATGTAGACCAACATTTTGCGTTCTGTAACCTGCATGTTCTGTCCCTGAGATAACCCTGACCAGGTTTCCTCTTCTGTGGTTTGACCTCTTCCCTTCCTAACATGTTTACAAAAGGGATGTAGGAGATAGGGCCAGTGTAGTCTCCCAGCATAGGCATGGTACATTCCAGCTACAGACACACTGTGCTGTTAGTCAGTGCAACCTCATCACTTCTGAAGCAGGAGCTCTTACATAACGCCTCTCAGGACTGGACACTTTTCAGTAATACATCTAAAACCAATCTGGTCTATTTAATTTTTGTGGGGTTTTATACTTATTTAATATTCCCCAGAGCTAATACTGATGTATCAATGGCTTTAGAGGTGCTATTGTTCCTCATGTTAGTAAGTACCAAAAGATCCTACCTGTTTGTTATCGTACGTACACAGAAGTACCCCTGGCCACATCTACAGGGAGGATATCCCCATTATTCCCAGAAATTCAGTCTCAAGATAGCTCCCACTTCAACTGATTGGTGGTAGCATGACCTTTATGATGGCTTATGGAATGGTCTTGCTGACATTCCTGATGGAAAGCTAAGGTATATGCAGTGCTTACAGCCTGATTTTCCCACCTCCTGGAGAGATTCTTAGGCAGGGTCCAGAGCTTTTTATGTAATTTTGTTGCCTTTTAAAACACCAAACAAAACATGTTGTTTTGCTGGGGTCCTGAGTTCCTTCTTGGAAGGACTCTGATATCAAGGTGATGGTCATTATATAAGAAAAATGCAGACATCGTAATTGTCATTAAGGAATTCAGAGGAAGCTGAGGACCCCTCTAGGATGTATAGTATTTGGGATACACTTTTAGGAAAGTACCAATTAGTAATATCTCCTTGAACTTTTAATCCATTTGTAGCATAGGAGAAAGTAGTCTCTGTCTTAATGCTAGTAGTGGCAGCATTTTCTGCCACTAGGCAGAAAAATAAATGCCACTGATTTCAGGTATACCTTGGAGAGTTAGTCAGAACAAGGGATGGAGTCTGGTGTTTCGAGTGGATTCAAATAGGTCATAGTCAGGGTGAAAATTATATCCTAGCATAGCTTATAATTTCTCCTCACCCTTTTCCCCTTCTGACCTCCCCCAGAAATGCAGAGATCCCGCTGGAATGTGCTTTGCCCTTTCTGGAGAGGCATGGATGGTTCACCCCTTGCCCTTGCCCGCCCCTTCCCCTCTGCCTGCCCACCCTCCAAATCCTTGCTTGCTCTTCTGTTTTTCTACTTTCCCTAAATGCAACTTACTTTAAGCATGCATTATTATTAACATCCTACAGTAAAATTAAGCTATTATATAACCCATTTGTCGATCTCAGCCAATTTCTTCTATCTTTTTCTATGTCTATTTATGACGTACATCCAGACTGCACGTCTTTTTTTTTCCTCTCTGTGTTTATTTTAAAAATAAGTGATTAAAAAAAAAGATGTATTAAAAAAAAAAGCAACACTCAAGGGTGGTGGGGTTTTTGGCCAACAATTGAAAACATATTTAAATGGGATGGGGATGGAAGGAAAGATATTCCAAGTGTTAAAAAATCATTCAAATTATGAAAGTGTCCCTAGACTGCTTTGTCTGTTCCTTTCAATGTGTGCATCTGGTTTGTTCATCTTTGAAAGTGTGTGGAATAATTTTTTATTTAAAAATAAAATTTCAAAATCCAGCAATTGTTCTTATCTCCCTTCTTCCTGGGAACAAAGTGCTCTTTTTCATTTTTTGCTTTTTTTTTTAGTATATCTCTACATAGTTATATTTTGATGTATTTCTTTTCAATGGTTGAATTTCTATCTTAGATTTGGTTTGTTCCAATCTAATAATGAAAAAAAAAACAAACAAAACAAAAGAGTTATGAATTGTTTTCTGCAATTTTTTCCCTCTATTTCTGTCTTTAAATAAGGAACTACTTCACTGGCAGAATCCTACAGCTGTATTTTTGAGATTCTCCAGAGAATCTGAATATAAAAGCAGTCTAATTTGACAGTGGGGACAGGGTGTGCAAATACAATATTTATATTTGAAACAGTCATTTGATGTGCTTAAGAAATTATTGTCTCAAATTATTGAGAATACTGATGTCAATTTGATGGACTTCGTAAAAGATGATTCTTAGAAGACAAAGGCTGTGGGTAGCTACAGATGAAGTTGTTCTAATTCCAATGCATAAAACTAGTTTCCTTGTTTTTTTTGTTTTACTCTCTGGTTATTATTCTTATTACTATTATTATTATTAGTTTATGTATTTTTACTGCTATTTTTAGTAGGGAAAAGTCTTAACTGTTTTTATAATTTGAGAACCTTTAATGAAAATGTAAATATTAATACTATAATTATTAATTTTTTTGTAACTTGCATGTTGAAGAAGTTGCAGCTTAGGGTTTGTGAGATTGTCAATGTTAGAGTTCTGTTCTTTCTTTTTGTTGATGGGCATGAATATGCTCATTTGTTTTTGTATATTGCCCATCCCTTCCTTACAGCCAGAAGCTCTAATGCTGCTAGATCACTCCGTACCGCCCTTACATGGACATGGCAACTGACTTACACATTCACTCCCATCATCTTCATCTCCTGTGTAGTACACTCATAGATTTTTACACTCCCACTCCATCCACCCTAAGCATTTTTTCTTCCCATAAGTTCCCCTTCACCACCCCTTTCTTTAGCATTGTTAAAATTTTATGTGCAGTCATCCATTCCTTAAAACACACACACACAAAAATTATAGAAAAAAAGAAAATGTTTAAAAAAATATATATCAAATTGACCAAAAAGGCAAAAAAGCAACAAACTTTGCTTTTCAAAAAATATTGTATGTGTAGATATGCAAACAAGCAAAAGTAAATTCAATAAATTGTACAGGATTTTTCAACTGCAATATGCTAACAACTTTACATAAGATAAAAAATACAACCAAAACCGGCAGAAAAAAAAAGAAAAACAACTTCAAATTTGTTAAGGTGCAAGATTTTTTTCTTTTCATGTTATGTGGTGTGGATGTATGTGTTGTTGCCTCCCTGTATCGCCCTTTGTTGTAAAACAAATATATTTAAAAAGAAATAATAAACATTTTGCTAAAAAAGTTTTTAAGAAACAACAGCGAAAAAAGCAAGTTACGAGAATGTGGCAATGCTACTTGTCCAAGAGCATTCTTACACAACTTTCTTTTGTAAATTTTTCCTTTCATGCCAAAAAACATGCGGGCAATTTGTTGATGTAAGTTGACTGTTATGAAATCAATGTGGTATGCTTTCTGAATATTTTTATGTATTTTTGGTTACTTTTTTTTCAAGGAAATAATGTTTTTGATTTTCATAATTTTTTTCAGTTCTCATAGGTTTTGATCTTTCTTTTGCTGATAAAGTGAATTACTTGTTCTGTTTTTCCTTTCTCTGACCTTGTTGCTGTGACATTTTTATTTTCTAGTGTATGTTTTTGTTTTAGGAAAATATATATAAATTTATTTATTTTTAATCAGTTTGTATTTGCCTTTATGTTATGTGCTCTTTGTATATTGTCGATTGCCATATTGTATTGTGCATAGGATGGGGTGAAGGAGTCTGAGGCAGTTTGCTTCTGGTCTTTCTCGGTCCCCCTCTAGAAGCTTTCTTTCCCTTTCCCCACACAAATCACCACTAATGCCACTTCTTTTCAAGCTACTTAAATTGTATTTAACCTGGCGGTGAAGCCTTCATGTCAAGTGAAAATTTATGGGACTTCTTTAGCATGTTGGTAGTTCTCAGGGTTTTCCTACTGCAGGTCTCCACAATTCCTAATTTATGCCCATGAAACTATTTTATTTCTATCCATTTTTGTCATTGCTGATTATGTGCCCGATGTCCAGTATAAATGATACTCTCAAGTGTACTCTTACCAGGTAAATGCACCCACCATATTACTATTAGTATCAGACTTGATAGCATCATCCAGAAATGATGCATTTGGCAGACGGATCCTGAACCTCTGAAATTTCCTTACTACAAAAGAGGTTTGCATTAGTTTCTTCAAAAAGCAGTGATTAAAAGTAAGAGAAAGCTGTGCTTCTTTATAAGTACATATGTTTTCACCATTTCTGCATAGTAATGCTGTGCTCAGCAGGTATATTAGGTTCAACCATCAAGTCCCTGGGACAACTGATGCTGAAAACACAAGAAATAATTTTGCTGTCACCAGGTAATCATAGAAGTTTAAAATAATGGTGGGAGATAGAAGAGGGCATGTTTCAATCAGTTCAGAGAAGCTTGGTGTCTGGGCTCCTAAATACTTGGTTTTGCTCTAGAATTTGGCTTCTAGACATGATACCAGGACCTCTCTGGAAGGTGAAACTCACTTCACTGAAACTCCACAAAGGTGACCGAGAATTTATGTCAGTGAAAGACAGCCCAGCATCACCTTGGGATTCATGACCTCTCAAACTCTGTACCTTCCTGTTGCTCAGGAGCCATCCACTGGGAAACACTGCATTTACTGATGTCTTTGAATATAGTTGGGGGGAGGGGCTTAGGAAAAGCTTTTCAATTAACTCCACCAGAAATCCAGTTTTATCTAATCACTTTGAGGACTATATAGTCTCTGAAAGGAAAAGGAGATATCTGAGATAAAGAGTTGCGGTATTGCATTGTGGAAATCATGTTTTTCTCTCTACTACTCTCTGTCAATTGCAATTAATTCAGACTGCAAGAGTAGAAAATAGTGAGAATGTTCATCTACTAGGTTTTGTATTAGCATCATCTTTCCTTTGAATCAGAGACTATATTCGGAATAATTTCCTCTTTTTATCCTCAAAGGACTCAAAGCAGAATTAACTAAATACCATTAGACTGAAATTTTTGAACTCAGTCTTTTAATAAGGAATTATTGTGTTGATACAGAGGGAGGAAAAGGTAAGGAATTATTTCTCTGGCAAGTATTTCATATTGAAAATGGAGTCAGGCTTCAGAGGAACAGCAAAAGAATAGAATGAAAATTGCAAACTTTGGATGCAGAATTTCAAGTACCTGCAGGAATGGATGAATTGTGCAGCCTTTATGGATGACATTTGAAAGCTCTTCAGTTGCAGCTGGAAAAGAGAGAGATGATAAGGTGTGTTCCTTATCATCATCAGGAGAAGACGAATCTTTCAGGCTTCCCTTTTGTGTGCCTTTTGTCCTGTATCAGTTTGATGCCTGAGACTCCACTGAAGTAGTTGTGGCTCTAAAGATGAAAACCTGTGGCTGCTACAGTTTTTCATGTTGTTTTATTTATTGTATTTTTTTGGTGCCCTCTGCATTCCTGACTTGCCCACACCATCCTCACAGTTCATAAGGCTTCTATTAAATTTTTAATACTCTGTCTTTTCCAATGGCAGAGAACTCTGGCTGGAGATCAGCTCCAGAGGTATGAATTATATATCTATAAATACATTCCTAAAGCAAAAAGCAGGGCAACTCCAAGGCTTAAGCAGACCTTTTATATCCCCAGTGCTCTTGGTAGTTTAAAGAAAAGCACAACTCCATGAAAGTAGCATATGCTTTAGATTAAAAGGCTAATTTTTAATTAATATATGCACACTTTCTGGAATGAGAAGGCCAAGCAAAGCACTGGACTGTTTGGTATAAGGTTTTCCTCCTCAGAGACTTCAGTTCTCTCAGAGCTCCTTCCAGCTTGGTGTTAAGTTTTTTGGGGTTTGAGGTTTTTTTTCAACTACACTGTTGATGAGCAAATAAATTTTGCATCTGTGTCACTGCAGAGGAAACAATTTCATCTGTTTCTCTTTTGTTTAGTTCTTTGGCATTGTGTTGTCAAGAGGAGCTTTTTAAAAAACATTTCTATTTGAGAAACATCTATTCCCTGCTTAGGGGAGAAAGCACAGAGTAGGTGAAAAATCTGGAAAATCCTTGTGAAATCTTTGGATTCCTAAAGTAATCCTGAACTTGCAGCATACCAGTGAACACTTTTAACTGGTGCTTAACAGCCAAAAGAAAAAAAGGGGAAAAGAAACCTGTAACTACCAGGAAATAGCCTCTATCATTCACAACAGAATCTAAGTCTTACATGAATATTTGTCTGAAAGCCATGGTCCAAACTGGGTTGCAGCCTTGCCTTTTTTTTTTTTTTTTTCTTCATAGAACAGAGCAATTTGGAAATTGAACCTGTAAGTTTTATTCAGGGTGCAAAGCATTAATTTTGCAATTGAAAAATGGGTAGATACTGTGAGGAGAAAAGAAAACTGGACAAACATAAAACCTCTCTCAAACATATTTCCCTTCGAGATTGACATGTAAGGTTTTTCAGGGGCTCCTCTTTAGCTTTTTCTAGAGATCTAAATCTATAAAACATTTGCCTTCCACAGCAAACCATTCAGGATCTAAATCCTGCATAAGATATTCTTGACAACCAAGTGGCTGTTTTGTCATTTAAATCTTTCAGCACTTGGCTTTAAACCAACTTGTGGCCTGGGCAAGAGGCACCACTTCTCCACCATCAAAGGACCACTGGCTCCAGGCAGCTTCCTGCACCCTCAGCCATTTTTCTGTGAAGGTGGTTCCCCCTACACACACACTCATAATCTGCTTGTCATCAGACACCCTCTCGTGTCTCTTACGTGTAGAAGTGTAGCACCAGTTACAGAGCTGTTTGCAGGTATGATATCAAAGTTTGCACTTGCTCCATAGATTTTGGTGATCATATTTCTCACATTTTCCTGGGCGCTTTTCAGGATTTACATTCCCTGTTATCCTTAAATAACACATTTCTTTTAGACTGAGTGGCATTTTTATCATACCATTTCTAAGGATGTTTTTATCCCTCTATAAATCACATACCCCAAGAAGTATTCATTGTGCTTGCATCCCGTTAGACCTACAGCTTCAAGTTTGCTGTTAGTTTTGCATAGATGCCTAACAATGCAATAAAAGAGAAGCCAGATTTGATACCTAGAGTGCTTTTTCTGACTTACTGTCACACAGCTTTTTTTAGTCTCAGTTTCTTCTATTAAAGACAATAAAAAAATGAAAAATCAAAACATTATTACCACCCTAGCATCTACCTGATACCACACAAAAGTAAATGTAACAAATTAACTCCTTGATGGAGAAGTGATTCCTAATGAAGGACCTTAAACAGTCTCTTTATTTCTTGTGTATGCAAATAATCATAGTACGGATCATTGGACAATTTGGAATAAAAACTAGTGATGAGATTAAGTAATTGTATCAAAGTTAATCCATTGTTCCTGGTATGAAAGTTATTTCCCTCCTCACATACACTGAGAATTGAAAACTTCGTAAAACTTAGTCCTGACTGTCTTATTGTCTTCCATCCAACAGACTTGCTGCATCAAAAAGCTCCATTATTTTCTCCATCACTTATGTAAAATCCCACTTATCATAGCAAGTCTATCAACTTTACTTAATATTTCAAGAAGGCTGTGATAATTTTTATAGTTCCAGTAGTCTTGATCATTAGCTCAAGTCCTCAATAGCAACAAAAACTTTATAACTATGATCTGGTTTTAAATGCAAAGGTTACTGGGACAAAAGGAAGGTCTTCATATTAAATGTAAGATATGTCTGATTCCTTCCAGAAAATTAATCATTAACAGGACCAAAATCACTTCTCTTTGGATGAAAACTGCCCAAAATACTGCTCCAGTGGGTGACAGATCTGCATACTGATGCTGTAGGCCAGTATAATAGCTTTTAAGAACAAAGGCATTTCAAGGCTCCAGATGAGCAATTAAAAGCTGAAAAACTTTTTTTTCCAGTTGAGTGTTATAGATGGTGAATGAAAATCACAGATGAGTATTGCTATTGAAGAGCAAAACACTGATGTTAAAAAACTGTTTAAAGGAATACTATCTATCCCAGACTTTCTGGAACTTAACTTCCACACTCATGCAATTTGATGCAATCCTCACCTAAATACTGTTATTTTTATTCATTTTTTTACCAGGCTCACAGATGATCTTTCCCCCCAAGGCATACTCCATCCTGAGACCACCTGTTTGCATAGATTATAGATGCTCTACTCAAGCCATGGATAGGCCTTCTGGACATATATAAATCATATTACATGCTCTAGTTTCTACATTGCTCAGAAAACAGCTCAGATGCATGAGCACAAAATGCAGTGTAGCCATTTGGCAGACTACACTTTAGGCTTTTTTACATAATTCTTTTTGAAAGCATGTAGTTTGGAGACGTTGATACTTATTTCTTCATTCTCTCTGAAGTAACAAAAGAGATATATGAATATACTGAGGAAGCTCAGAAAAGTAAACAACGTGTTCAAATTGGCCATTTGTATTTTAACTTAAAACTAGCTTTGCATGAAAGTATGCAAAGTACCGCATTTCTTATTTTGGCGTAATTTCTACCCTCATACCTCTGAGAGAATTCCGACTGTTTCAATTGATTAAACTATGTCACCACTTAGTTTCCCATTAAGGAAAAGAATAAGCCATATTGCTATTTCGGCTATCCAGATTTAATCAAACTGTTAAGTACCTTTTTCAGTATAGTGCTATCTTCAGTGTGTAATTTGTTCAAATATATTGCTCTCCAAATACATTTAGAAGGGATTTTGATTTTAGACCATATTCCTCATAGACGTTCCATGGACCTTACTGGCAGAATTCAGTGGGAAACAAGTGCATGTAATATATAGGGTAGATTTGAGAAAGCAGGATTTTGACCCTGATGCATTCAGCATTGTAACAATGCCGAAGTGTTCATTAGCAGTTATTAATACATAATAAAAACCCAGAATTATTTATTTAGAAACTATAATTCCTTTTGTACATCTTCCTTAAGCAATGGTGAGTATAAATCAAAATTTTCTATGCATTAGGAATACTTCTTACTGAGTTGCACTCCTTTGAACAGAGCATGATGACTCTCAGCTGAATGCTTCAATTTATATTTTAAGCCGCTAACTTAAATGGCTAGGCAAAGGAAAATTACCCAAGGGACAATTTATACACAAACTTTCAAAAACCATATGGTTCATTCTGAAAAAAAGTGTTACTGACCTGTATGTCAGGAGAAAACTATATAATCAGAACTAAAGGAATTAGATAAAATAATAAGATTCTGCACTTTCTTTTTTAATCCACAAAATAAAACAGTGGAGTGCTAACTACCATAGACTCAAAAGTAGAGGTGCAGTCACATTATAATATAGAGACAACACAGGGCTATTACCCTAAAAGTAGCAATATTGCTGCTCAGAATCCAAATCATAGAAATGATGCACTGATTTTCTTTTTCTGTTTCATTTGCAGCTGTTATTGTGGTAAGGTGCAAATGTTACACTTATAGCTTTATTGTTGTACTTGAAGAGGAGACCATAAGTCTTTCTTGTTTTCAGCCCTCTGTAGGCAAGTAACTATCGTGTTAGAAATCAGTAGAACTAATTGCAACTCTCTGCCTGTCAAGAAGTAACAGTAGGTGTGAAGACAACTTCTGCAGTATAGTCCTGGGCTCAAGTGCTGTCTTCATTCATTAACAACCTTATTCAGTTTTTTTGTCAATCACAATAAAGTCTATCTTAATTTGTAATCAAATTATAGTAAATTAATATCAAGAAGAATGGAAGATGAAGATAGCATGGCATTAGTAGCCCCAAAAGATGCAGGGAAAGGGACATTCCTAGTGTCAAACCGAATGCTAAAGAAAGATTAAAAAGAGATGAACATTGAGTAGAGCTCTGTACCTTCATGGAGCAAGTAAGTACTTGGTTCTTATTCCATCCCTCACTTTCATGAACCTTCCCACAATTTAAAAGCCAGACAATGATCAAGAAGGAATGGATGAATGGGAAACGCCTTAGGGAAAGGAACTATACACTGCTACAAAGGTGAGCATATTAGAATGGCAGAGATTAAATGACACTGTTATTTTAAGTGAAAAGAATCAGAAGAGGAAAAACTGGCAAGATGAGTGGTAAAAAACACATCTAGGAGAACACTGGTCTATGGAAGTCCAAAGTAATTAGTTTAAATAGTCTTCTAACTAAATGCTTAAAAAAGATCATTACCAAAAATTGATGATGACAGAGTCACTTGAGAGTATCTTCAAAAATTAAAAAATTTGGGTACCCAAAAATTCAGAGTATTTCACTGTACATACCTAGCATAGGTAGGAAATGGCACATGCATTTTGCCAATGTCCAAGCAGGGTGGGAGGGAACAATGAAAGGCACCCCCAGGAAAGTTGGTAGTGTAGCTAGAGAGAGAAAGCTGATCCCTGACACCTTTTCATAATGCCCAGAACCTCTCTTGCCCTTAAGTGAACTGAAAATGGTGCATTGTGTCATTAAAATGTACTAATCTTCTTTTTTTTCTCTTTTCCATCCCAGGAGGTGAATTAGTTATCCCTCTACTTGTAGAAGACCCTTTAGATATCCCTCCTATTGCTACTCGTGCACCTTTCATTACACTTCCCCCTACCTTTCGCCCCCTCCTCACCATTATTGAGACCACCAAAGATTCCCTGTCCATGACCTCTGAGGCGGGGTTACCTTGCTTGTCGGACCAAGGCAGCGATGGTTGTGATGATGATGGCTTGGTGATATCTGGGTATGGCTCAGGGGAAACCTTTGACTCTAACCTACCCCCTACTGATGATGAAGATTTTTACACCACCTTCTCCTTGGTAACAGATAAGAGTCTTTCCACTTCAATCTTCGAAGGTGGCTACAAAGCACACGCACCCAAGTGGGAATCCAAGGACTTTAGACCTAACAAAGTCTCCGAAACTGGTAGGACTACTACCACGTCTTTGTCCCCTGAGCTGATCCGCTCCACAGCTTCGTCCTCGACTGGGATGGTTCCCAAATTGCCAGCCGGCAAAATGAATAACCGTGAGCTCAAACCCCAGCCTGACATAGTCTTGCTTCCGTTGCCCACTGCCTATGAGCTAGACAGCACAAAGCTGAAGAGCCCGCTAATCACTTCCCCCATGTTCCGTAATGTGCCCACAGCAAACCCCACGGAGCCGGGAATCAGACGGGTTCCGGGGGCCTCAGAGGTGGTCCGTGAGTCGAGCAGCACAACGGGGATGGTCGTCGGCATTGTGGCTGCTGCCGCCCTCTGCATCCTCATCCTCCTGTATGCCATGTACAAGTACAGGAACAGGGACGAGGGGTCCTATCAGGTGGACGAGACGCGGAACTACATCAGCAACTCAGCCCAGAGCAACGGCACGCTCGTGAAGGAGAAGCAGCAGAGCTCAAAGAGTGGCCACAAGAAGCAGAAAAACAAGGACAAAGAGTATTATGTGTAAAAAAGAATACTTATTTATATATAAATATATAAATACTTAATGAGATTTAACTGAGATATCAGAACCATTGCAGCGAACGAGATGATTGGGAGATAACATTTGTGGGAAAAAGTATTGGGAAAAAATTTCAGCAGTGACTGTTAATGTCTAAGTCATCACTTGGAGTCAGCAAACTTTTCCCTAATGTATTATAAAGCACACTTAGCGTTCTGGAGATGGCGCGCACAGCTCTGCTCTGTTAGTGAACTTGGACATCTCCAAATCTCCTCCTCCGCTGAACTTTCTGCAAAGGTAGAAGACTTCATGGCTTACTTGTTTCATATCTCCAAGTGAGTCTTTAACAATGTTTGTGATCCCTGACTGTATCAATAATTTTTCAGTTTACTTATTTAAAAAAAAAAAAAAAAAA
>VZRV01008263.1:1033974-1131654 GCA_013398115.1 Falcunculus frontatus
AAAAAAAAAAAAAAAAGAAACAAGGAAAAAGAAAAAAAATACAAACATTATTAAACAACAAAGAAATATTGAACAAACTGATCTGGCCGTGTCCAGCATACATATAATTTTTTGAGATTGGAGGAGGGGAATAAATGATTTTGGAGATTGTTGGTTTTTTGGTTTGGTTTTGTTTTGTTTCTTGGGTTGCTTTTTGTTTGGTTTCTTTGGTTACTTTTGGGTGAGGGAGGGAAGAGTGGAGTGGAATGGTGTGGCGGGTGAACCAGGACATGACTTGAGAAGAAATCTCAGAAAAAAAGTCCATAATAATTAAGGAGAGACTATTACCATATATGAACTCAAAAGCTACCCATGGTGTTTACTCTGCATATCTGGTTGTATTGTCTCTAGAATCTGTCATCTTGCAGTAAGTTGTTTGCTAACAGCACAGTGAAAGTGTCTGATGAGTGGTGCTGAGAAAAATTGTCATGAAAAGCTGGTTCTCTTGGATCTGGCTCCAGTATTTGCAATTGAACTGAAGAGCAGATGGGTTTGGGTCTGTTCTGATCAGTCATTGGCTTTATTTGAGTATAGCACTTAGTATGCATTAGACAACCGAAGTACGGCTAACGGGATTTGGAGATTCAAAAAAGAATGCTTAAAAGTTATTAACCATTCTGAGCTGAATATACTGTGCAAAAATAAAGGAGCTTTCCTTTGGGTTCTGGTTCTGTGACATTGCAATGCATGCAAGAAATAATAATAAATCGGTTTAATAAAGAAATCAGAAAGACAGCACTGGAGTTCAACTTGTGACAAGAAAAATAAATGTCAGAAAAGCTAAACACTTGTAAAAGAATGCAAAATACATCATTTTTTTTGACATACAACTGTTTTTCATATGTGAAATTTTAATTTTGTAGCTTGACATTTCAGATCATCTCTGTCTTTCCATTTGCCCTATTCTCCCTTTTCCTTCTCTTTTATATAAAAGAAAATAAATAAAGCTGCTGTGACACACAAAAAATAATAAAGGAAAATTAATTTAATAATATAATATATATATATACACACAGATATATTTATCATGGTATGTTTGATGGGACGGCTGAAACAGAAGTTCTGTTAGGGTCTTTTTGCGGAATGAGAATGTTCTTGAAGAACAGAGTAAAAAGAAACAGACAACAAAAGCAAACCTTAAAATGTGAAGGGAGTGTGTGTTTTAGCTTTGTCACAGTTACCTGTGTCAAAAAAATCCGAAATTTTGTTTACATATTTTACTACTATTTTTTTGCTAGTATAATTTCTATATGGATACCTTGATGGTGTATATACTGTTTTATGGTTAAATTGGGAATGTCTTATGTTTTATTTAACTTATTTAATTTGGTTGTTTGGTTTCTACATTTTCCCAGTTATTGTGAAAAGGATTATTTTACTGTACAGAACAATAGTGAGGTGGTTTGACGGCCATGCCTGTCATGTGCAAAAACATAAATGAGGAAGAGAGAGACAGAGAGGGAAACAACAAAAACCAAGACGGGTTGAGAACCCTGGGATATCAGAAATGAAAACTTTTGCTGTATGCGGATGAAAACGAATCAGCTGTTTAGGTTTAGAAATCTACTCTTGCTGGTGTTTATAAGTCGCATGAATATTTGACTTTGAAGAAGTGTCATCAGATACACACACGCACATGGGAACTTAAATTCAAAATAATAGTCTTCTCAAACATTTAGAGAAGACACTTTCATGTTAACAATTATTTTCAGTGCGTGTATGTGTGCGTGTGGTGCGTGTGCGCGTGCGTGAGGTTGAGCTTTTTTCTTTTTTATTTTTTATACTAAAAAGAAAAAAAAAGACAGGTTTTAAAAAGGTATGAAAGCACGATTTTAGATGACTTAACTGGCCGAAACTATATAAAGTTGATTATATCTTGATGTCTGTAAAAGATTGCTGTTCTTGGAGTCTTGGAGTCTTGTGACATGATTTCCTGCTTTCTTTCTTCCTTTCCTTTTTTGCTTTCCTTTTTTAAGTTAAAGGAAAAATATTTACACTTTCCTTTTTTGTGTAAGTTTCTATTGGACAGTTTTTGGGAACATGTGCATTTCTGTATGTGGGCTTCTACCATATCCCTGTTGCTTTATGGACAACCTGGAGAATTTTTATTTGAGTTACCGTGATGTTATAGCTTTTTTTTCCTTTCTTTTTCTTGTTTTTGATTCTTTTTCTTTTCTTAGTTGCATTTTGTTTAAAGATATGCTTAGCAATAAAATGTTCTTCCCAAAGCCCTGGATGTTGCTGCGTTTTTATTTCCAAAAGACTTCAGGGAAATTCCAGGCCTTTAAAGGTGAAAATATTCTGTGATGTAAGTATCACCCATCCCACAGGAGTGTCCAGGCACCAAATTACAGAATTGTGTTCATGTTTGCATTCTTCTGTTAGTCCAATGAACGTTGTTTCTTTCCTTTGCAGGGATATAAGTTAAACTTGAGTCTGAAGTCTATCTCATACTGATGCCTTAGGTTTTAACTTTTATATTTTTAAATCCTGTACTGCTTAGAGTGTAACTCTGAAGTTCCTTGTAGCCTGTAATTCCTACTCTCTCGTAGGAAAGACAGACATAACAAAGGGTAGACAAAGGGTAGACATAACAAAGCCTCTCCAGGCTTTGCCTTCAAGGCCAGCCAGGCTGTTTTTAGGCTCAAAATGTGTAAACTAAAGATTCTAAGGGGGGCAAGCTGAGGGGCGCTACATCGCTAAAACTGGGGCTTTGATTGGAGAATTAACCCTGATATGCAAATGGTCCAAACCTATAAAAGTGTGAAGAACTCGTGACCTGTCGTCCATCTTGGGGTCCAATTTTGGGAAGCAGCCTCTGGCTCCGCAGGGTGTGCCTTGAAGGCCCTTCAAATAAATACCTATCTTTATTCCCTTACTCTTGTCTAGTCTCTGTTTCTAGGTGGCTGGAGGAGGCATCAATACCACTCCCACCACCTCATTGGGGTAGTTCTCTGGAATATGAGTTTCAGTCACCTCAGATAAAAGCATACCTAGGACATTGACTTAGTATGCCCTTTCTTATGTGCTTCCTTTGAAGTGTGTAGCTCTTTCCATGATGTTTATGGGATTCTGGATTCCTCTTTGGCCAGGAGTCTATGTTTGGTGTGCTGCAACAGCTGAGTTCTTTCAGGGATTGAGATAGCTTATTTGATGCAGAAAAATGTTCACATCATTTTATATGAGGATCTAGCTTAGGTCCTCTGAATTTATCTATCACCTTCCACATACCACCTAAAGTAGATGGTCTGAGTGTTCACTTCTTTCCAGGTAGACCTGAGGGTCCCAAAACCTCAGTAGAGTACTGAATGTTCCTTGTCCTGCTGGGCATTATAGTCTGATTCTGGCCATCATCCAAAATTGCTGATATCCTGTCTTGTTTAGCAAGTTGTGTGGAACTTCAGTTCACAGTAGTACTGTGGGGTTTTGTCAGATTTGAACCTCCCAAGCTATCTGCAATGTTCTTTACTTTTTACAGGCGTCTGGAGGTCAGCCAAATGAGTGTTGCACAGCCCTTTCATTTTCAACCAGGGATGACTTCATTTTTTTCCTCTAGGTGGAATCCGTAGTTCTTTTGAGCAGTGTTTTCCACAGGTTTCATTTACAACCAAATTCGACTTAGGATAAAATGATTTTTCAGGTATTTCCTGTGATTTTCCACATTGCTTTTGCTCATATTTGCATAGGCAAGAATATGTATGTGTATATACATGTGAGGTTCATTTACTGTTTTCAGTTCTTTTGTGAACTGTGTTCTAACAGCTTACAGATTCTCACAAGTATCAAACCCACAGGTTGTGGTCTAATCTTCACTCATTTACCTCCCAAAATCATTAAATTCCTGGGTGATGACTGGTACTTAATATTTCCAGTACTGGAGCAGTCAGCTGGCATGTGGGAGATGGAGGTCTGAACCTAAATATCTCTTCTAATATTGCGGAAAATTTCCTTATCACCAAGCAGTTGGTGTTCTGAAAAAATATTTTTTTTCCTCAGTACTTCTCTCAAAACCTGTTATACTTTGTATCATTATGAAATATTATGTGAAGCGAGAAATTTCAACCCAACTTACCCTAACCCTCTGGCTATAGTCACGTTTTTTCTCATTTTGTCTGTCACCTAATGACCATTTTATTACTTAGGCCAAATGAAAATATCAGAAAGGAGATTTCATTGCTGCCTAAAAGGCTTGGAATTATTGTATGTCTTTGGCTCATCACAGAATAACAGAATTGTTGAGATAGAAAGGGACCCCCAGAGACCATGCAGTCCAGGCACTACCACCCCAAAGCAGAGTCAACTGCACCAACTTGCCCAGGACTATGTCTATTTTTTTTGTATCTCCACATGCAAATGCCACAATCTCTCTAGGCAACCTGCTCTGTATGACCACCCTCATTGTAAACATTTTTTGTTGTGGTTAGATGAAATGTGATATTTCTTAATTTGTTCCCTGGGTACCACTGAAAAGATCCCGTCTCTCTCTTCATTACAACGTCCCTTCAGGTATTCATAGATATTAGTAAGATTCCTCATAAGCCTTTGCTTCTTCAGGCTGAGCTGTCCCAGCTCTCTCGGCCTCTTCTTGTACAACAGATGCTCCAATCACTTATTCATCTTCATGTCTCTTTATTGGACTCACTCCAGTATCTGGAGCAGACACAATTTCCTTATAACCATCACTGAGCTAAGTATATAGCTCTTTTCAAAGACCCAGGCTGGGCAACTGCTCCTCTTCCTGCCATTTTCTACTGGTAAACAGCATCCCACTTACTGTGTCCCTTTTTGAAATCTCTCTCTTAGATGCCTAGTTCTGCATTTCCAAAACTGTTTAGCATATCTCTGTTTATTGCACAGTTGCAGAGGTTCTTCACTGAGACAAGTCACGAAGATCTGAGCATGAGTGGGCTTTAGTTTTCTCAGCCCTGGTGTTGCAGAAAAGGATAAGTGAGGAGCAAAGTCAATGCTGGTTCCTTTTTCAGACATTTCTGTCTGTGCTTCTTGTCTGGGAGGGAGGGCAGGCATGCTGGTCTCCTCTGCTGTTGCTGTGCCAGGCTGTTTTTCTTCCGCAAAAAGTGAGAACATACTGATCAGACAGTTTGGTAATAACGATTAAAAGACAAATATCCTTCCTGTCAATTCCATAGTGAAAGTATCTTCAATCATAAGATGGTGATGACTCCCAAGGAAGGCAAAGACACATGAATTATAACTAATGAATGTGACTTGACACTTAGAGCCAAAGCTGAGCATGTTACTTCTATGGAGATGCAGTTTTTAATGCTGTCAGTCTATAAGGCATGTGCAAGATCACAAAGTTCTGTCAAGGGCCCTGTGAGAACATAAAGTCACATGCAGCTGTTGCCATTTTATCATACATCTTCCCTAGCTGCCAAGGTTGGCACTGGCTCCCTGGAAGATGTTTCTCATATGGTAGAGCAAATCACTGCCTTTCCCTTCCCATATGCAAGTGATAACAAAGAAATGGAACAGCAACAAGACTTGCCTTCCAGCTGTCAGCCTCACCAAATCTTCTTGGGTTAGTAGAGATACTAGCATGAGAAGAAAGAATATTGCCTGCTGTTCAGCTCTCTGGATGGGACCCTGGCTGAGCGCTGAGAGCACGTTTGCCAATGTGGTAAACAAGTATTGCAACAGGGGTGTCATGATAAATGAAGGAGTTTGGGGTGCAAGGTCTTGGCTGATTATTACTTTTTATTGGTGAAAGTTTCCCCACAGTAGCAACATTTGTTGGGTTATTTAAGTAGAAAATAATTAGAATCTCTTATTCAATTTGGTAGAACACTGCCTTATGTGTAGTAAGCTATCACACTGTTTTTTCTTCAGACAATACACATTGCACAGTGCTATATCTCCTGTCTGTCCCCAAACAGTTCCCAGTAACCCCATTTCTTTGGAGTGCCTGTTCATGTTGTCTTTCACACATCAGCAAATACAGTGCCATTCAAAGCAAATTTTCAGCAAGTGTTGGTCTGCAGGGATTTGATGATTATAATTTGCTTGAGAGGGAAAAGAGCACACTCAAAAGATTATGTTGGACTACATACAGCTAAAGAAAGGCTTATTTTTTAAAGGTATTAAGCTGGCTAATTCTTACTGAAAACGGGAAAACAACTACATAAACACCTTTAAAAATTGAGGCCATTTCAGTGTAGTAGTCAGATAAAGTTAATTAGCTAGTGTTAATTGCTTGGGCTTTTGCAGTACCAAATGGTGTAGGCAAATGGTGGACAAGGTTTTGCTTTTTCTCATGAGGCTTACATAACTCACCTGCCTTCAGAGTGGGAGTGAAAATGAGAGATGGTTTAGATATGCTGTAAATTGCCTGGAGACAAATCCATTCCAGCATGCTAAGATGAAGCTGCATGAGCATGATGTTTCCTTAAATTCAATTGAAGCAGACCGAAAAAAGGAAAAAACAAATTTGGCACATGTACATACCTTGTAAAAACCCAACAGAAGCCCAAACCTATACTTCTGCCACCAAGCACAACCTAAATCCTCTCAGCAAGAGTTTTCATCTACCACTCTGTGCATCTCTTTTGTCTGCCTATTTACAGAATACAACAAAAGGACAATGTCCACACGGGTCAGAAAAATCCTGAACAAGCAGCTGGAAAAACTTAAGGCATGCTTTTCTTCAATGGCTAGTAAGCTGGGCACTATGCCTAACAGCTTTGGCTGGTGTACATGGAAAATTAAACTCACTGGAAAAGAATTATATATATACATTTAATAACGCTGCCAAAGCCTTTGTAACACTATGAAAAAAATCATTCAGCATATGGATTTCAAGAATACTTACACAAAGTGTTAAAACACAGAACAACAAAACAAGACTGAATCACACCACAGAAACAAAAGTGGAAATGGGAAAAGTGGAGGCTCTGTAAACCATTTGTAACTGTATCTGCATGACCTCCTTGGTGCATACAGTTCCCACAGTTTTCAGTCTTATAGCCTGGCTCAA
Organism: Falcunculus frontatus; assembly: GCA_013398115.1. Taxonomy (NCBI): domain Eukaryota; kingdom Metazoa; phylum Chordata; class Aves; order Passeriformes; genus Falcunculus; species Falcunculus frontatus. The sequence continues at coordinate 1,041,005 of VZRV01008263.1, forward strand.
TAATTCAAAGTTTTTACTACTATCAAATGATGGTAACAGCAAGTCTTTAGTTGAGTGAGGAAAGAGATAAATGGAAGGATCACTCACAAGGTGATGAGGTCCCCCTTCTGAGGAACAGTTTCCAAGGGCTATTTGTAAGAGCAGATGAAGATGGAGAAACAGAGCCTTCATGCAGTGCACAGCCATGCACCTAGTAAAGCAGCAGGTGAAGAACAGGATTTTGATTTCCAAAACCAAGAATGCTATGCTGAGCTGTGCCAGGCCTAAGACTCTTTGTGTAACTTGAATCAAGCCCTTTTGTCCACATGCATTATGCACTGGAGTTTACTTATACTATGCAGGACACTTCCAGTAGGTCTATTTGAATTCTTTAAGTATTTGATCTCTACCACTTCTACATCATATGATTATTAATTTCTGCCTGTTCTCTGAGTCACAAACATTAATTTACATCCATGGTTCCCTCGTGAGCTGTTAGTATCTCCCCTGTGCAAGGATGGAAATTAAGACAAAGAGACTTGCCCGTGGTTATATAGAAAATCTATGGTTGTATAAAGATTAGCCCTCAAAGCTTCCAGATTCTCCCACTGTATTCATGTCTCCAAAGTACACTCTGGTGCTGCCAGAGGTGGAACACATGCAGTCCTTCCATTAACATTTGCTGCTCCAAATCGAGAGCTGTCTCGATTTGGCTTGACTAAGAAAACTTAGAGCAAATGGTGTAAACGCAGGAGCTTCTAAAAAGAGAAAAAAACACTTTTAACCAAGAATGAACCATTTAAAAATGGAAACTATTAGGCTTCTAACTGTTTATTTAAAATGTCCTGGGTTTATACATGCTGGTAAATACACAGGCACAGGCATGCATTTGAACATCCAAATCTGTTAATCAAGCCCTTTTCTCCCATGTGCATTATGAACTAGAGCTTACTTGTACTGTGCAAGTACTCTACTCTGGCAGTACTAATCTGCTGGAGTCTAGCTTTGCCATCTGCAAACTCCTGCAGAAAATCACTGCTTGCATCTGTAATATTTTGCTATAAACAACTTTTTATACCAATTACAGTAACATCAAAGACAACACAATTTTATTACATGTAATTATAGGAAGTAAGACTAAATGCCATACCACAGCCCTCCTGGGTCAGTGAGAGTTGAAGTTGATTGTTATCTCTCACAGTCTACACTGAAATACATAGTGTTGCCAAGATTTTAGATAACGAAGATATTGTTATCTGGATAAATTGAGTCATAACTATTACAAACATTCAGAACCTACTGAAACTTCCTTTGAAGCTAATGGCAAAGCTTCCTGACAGTAAACAGAGAGTGCTCCCTTTCCATAAATCTCTGAATCTCTGCAAGTTTTGCTTTTAAAACTGTTTGGATTTTTCCTTTTTTCCCTTACCTCATGGTGTTCACTGATTTATTTTTTTTTAATATTAGCCACGTTATGATCATAAAGAACACAAATGATGGTATGCACTATAAAGGGTCACTTCTTAACAAGGAAAGTTTCTGGAGGATTGCTTCTGCTCCCTCAAAGCATTTTTAACACAAGGATTGAGAGCATAGGAAACTCTCAAGCACCTCAAAGGTTTCTCTGCACTCCTGATGTTTCTGGGCCCTGAAAAACAAAATTCATTTTAAGTGGCCATAAGATCAAGATTTCTTCTACAGAAAGGGACCTACAAATAGATCTACAATTCTTATTTTACCTACATATAGATTGACAATTCTTATTTTTCATAGCTGATTGCACTTCATAGTATTGCTTTCTCATTGACTAATTTGCTTGGCAAAATGGAAGAAAATAAGCTACATATCCAGTGCATCTGGGTAAATGTAAGGCAAATCCATCAACAGGACTGTTGCATTTAACATAAGCATGGACTCTTGCACTTAACGTACACATCCAGGGTGAACATATCAGACACTTTACTCTTTAGCACTGAGATATAGTGCACCTTGAGCACTTCCTACTGAAGTTAAGAAATGCTTTGCCACTGATTTCAGAGAGTGTTTGAGCAGCACTTCAATATGGTACAAACTCATCAACAAAACATATAAAGGGAAAGTATGTGCAATCCTGAAGCCATTCCTGATTTCCTCACATAAGTTAATGGATTTATACTTTCCTCCTCAAATTCTCAATCAATAGTATGACATAATGTATCCCATATACTAAGGATCATTTCTTGCAGTGGCGCCTGTGCAGCTTTGTTGAAGCTAAAATTCTTACATGTCCTTGTCAAAAAATATGAAGCAGAACTAGAAATTTTTGTTTATAAAAGAAATTTAGAGCTGTCACTAAATGTGAAATATGGATGCAAAATGGTTGTTTTGCCCCACTTAGAGCAGTTCCCAGCTAGGTTAATATTTTTGCTGGTATTTGCATAACTGAGGGAACTCAGATTCCAGGTCCAGACCTTGAAGACTCTACGACACAAGTACAGGTGTATTATTTTAATGCCATTACATGGCAACATTTGTGCTGAAGAGTCTTAACCTGAGCTTGTTATTTGTGGGGGAAGGAAAAATTGGCTTCAGCTTACATAGCAAACAACCTTGGGCTGAGTCAAAGCCTGGCACCTAATGGCCTTTCACCCATCTAACCAGAAAAGATTTTGCAAACCAAATGATCAATGAAAAAAACCTACAGAACAATCTCCACCTTTGCTCAGGGGATTTCTTAGCTATAAGTAATAGTCTCCATTTCATGTCTACAGCACAGTTTAGGCCAGCAGAGCACCAGCACTAGACCAGTAGCACCAGGTACTACACAACTGCACTGCTGACAAGGTCTGCATGCTCATGAAGTACCAGACAGACTTCAAGTGTTTTTAGATGCCAGGACACCAAAAGTTGAGGAGCAAGTGCTGGCTTGAAGATTATCAAAAAAAAATTATGGTCACACAACCATAATTTTTGGAGGTACACTACCCATTTTTGGAGGTACAATGTGCTCTTGCTCCTACACTTTCATGAGCATCATTCAGTCTTCCATAATGACAACAAATTAAATCACTTTTAGCACTTCACTGCCTAGGCATTCACTGTCTCTGCATTTCTGAGCTGTAGCCCTTTGTCTGCAATGCAGACAACAATGAAGACAACGCAGCAGCCAGGAGACAGCCACAAAAACATTGAGCTCAGAGGCTTGTTAAGTGCAGAGATGTGGAAATGCATCCTCCCACAAAGCTCAGGACCACATGTATGGCTACTAAAACCAAAATCTGCAGTGAAACTTTACTGAAGCAGAGGGCATGCCAGTAGGGGAGCATTAGTCCCAAGCATTTCTTTATGACTTGATTTTCCTTTTGTCTTGGCCCTTGCTGGAAATAATAAAAACCCAAAATGAAGAGCTAGTGAGGTAGGGAGCTAGCAGACTGTACAGATGAAGTGCTCATCAGTTTTAGGAAAGAGGGGAGAAGGGTCTGAAACTATCTAACACACACAATAAACAGAAATATGTGAGGTTTATGCTAAGAACATTTCTGTTTCTGTGCAGTTATCTCTTACTGCCAGAATAGCCCTAAGGATTAAGATGCTTTATTGGGATCAAATGCCTTGCAGATTATTATAGTGCTGACTGTTTACTTGTTCGCGTTAAAATACAGATCTACACTTATATCCCTGTATGTGCATCTCTCAATCACAAATTATTTTCATTCCCTAAATGGGTCAGCCCAGATTCCTAGACCATCCTATTTTCCATATCCGAGATAAATCTCCAAAGACATCTTGATACACCGATGGAGGTCGGCTATCCCTTAAAAACATTGTCAACATTCAGATCTCAGCACTTGCTGGCAGCGATTAACATAAAACTTTTGTTATAGGGTTTTTTAGGCAATGACTGGGTTAGAAGCTGAATCATTTCATGGTTAAAGTAGCTGAGAGTTGGGAGGGAAGGAAATCTAGAGTCTGGAACACAGTTTTCTGCAAGAATGTCAACTGTGCTTTTAGAGGTATGAGACTTTGAGGCCCTTTAATTTGTGTGGTGTATAAAATAGGTGTCTTTTACCAAGAGGATGGGGAAAAAAGTACAAGCCAGCCTCTTGCTGTCAACAGTTAAATTTCCCTTTAAAACAGAGCTGAGATTCTGCAATCTCAACTGGCCTCAGCCATCTCTATGTTCTTCCTGAGCTTGATGTGCAGAACCAAGCATCCCCCAAAACTAGATACCTTACAGAGCCCAGTCTGATCAGTGTGGTCTGAATTTAGATGAACTGACACTGTTTTGTCCTATCCTGTCACTGAAAAGAGCCTGGCTCCATCTTCTTTACACCCTCCCCTCGGATATTTATGCAAATTGAGGAGAACAGGACTAGACCCAGCACTGACCCCTATTATTCCCCGACTGCTGGCCACTGGCCTCTGACTAGACTTCATAGCACTGATCACCATCGCCTGTGTACAGCCATTAAGCCAGTATTCAATCCACCTCACTGTCTGTTTATCAAGCCCATAGCTTCAAACCTAGTTTTTTGAGTACATTAAATGTGAGAATGTCGCTCATGGTGCCTGATTCTTGCACAGGTGCCTGATGATTCCCATGTTTAGGAAGCTTTGACATGGTTTTGTTGATGACATGATGCTCTGTTATCTGGTCTTTATTCCCTGGATTTTTCTGCCTTTTATCCAGAAACTGTACAATGTAAGAGACTTCTGTAGGTCAGGAATTGGAGATTAGGTCCTCTCACAGATGTTTTAGTGGCCCCAGATTTTTTCTTTCCAGTCATTGCTCCACAGTAGTTTTGTTACAAAATGAAGGAGGGAAATATGTCCACTTGCATAGTAGACAGTACTGTGATTCAAGTGTTGGGAATATGGGTTTCCAGGTATCCGTCAAGCAAGAGGTATTTCAGCATTCTGCTAAATCATAAGCTAATCTCTGTAGTATTTGCCTTGGTGCTTGAGTATTTTATCCAGAAATCAGGACACTTGTGTTTAAATTAACTTAATAACTCAAGAATCTTAAGTTTGCATAAGTCAATAAACACAGGCAGAAACAGAACACCTCATCCCTGCCTGAAGCCAAGAAAAACCTCCTCCCTGCCTGAAGCCATGGTGTCCAAGTAAGAGGGTAATGATGCATACTGTAAGCCATATAAACTGCTCTGCCTTGACACACCCCACACAGGACCTCAGCACCTGTTTAACATAACAGCCCTCTGAATGTTGGCATGAGCTGTTTATTTGCATCTCCATATAAGATATAGGCAAGGGTTGAGGATAATGGCTAAATCCTGTCTGAATGTGCTTTAGGTACTAGAAAAGCACAAGCTAGTCTCACAAGTTTTCCATCATATCAAATATGAGCTAAGAAACAAGTAAGGTTCCTGACAGCTGAAGGCCCAGAGGTGGGCCCACAGCAGCAGGTTGAAATAGTGTCTTTTTACTCCAGACATCTTCCAAAACAAGTTTGGTGTGAAGCTTTTCTAATACCTGACAGTTGGATGTAGAAAAGTAGGAAGCCTTCCAAGTGAAGTACCCGCGGTGATAAGGGAAAAAAATGTAATTTGTACAAAGATAATTTAGTCAAGGCACTGAGTGAAATAGTTCTGCAGTTAACAAATGTGCCTTCAGAATGTTAATAGATGTTTTCGTCTGGGTCTCAAGTCTCACAGCTCAGCCAAAGACAGTGAACTTTAATGATGTAAAAGAAAGATGTTTGAGGGGAAGGGGATGGGTTCGTTTCTTTTGTTTTCTTTCACGTATAGATACTGCAGCTAGAATCAACACATGACACTAACACTAGATTTCTCTAGACTGGTGAAAGGATGGGGCACAAGTCAGCTGGGACAAATTTTTTGTGACCAAGTGCTGTTTCAGGGTTTCTCAGCCTTAGAATAATACCAACCAGGTTATTAGCATTCACCTAATTTAAATCATATGTTTCTCTTGCACATCACAGAGAGTGAACTGGAACCCTCACACAGTGCCACCTTGCAGGTATTATGTTTGTGACACAGGGCACTATCCACTGCAACTGAGCTGAGATTCACTAAGTAACACCTCCCAAGTAATTAAAAGCTTATGAAGACTTTCTCAGTGCTCTTTAGCTCTGAGTTTAGCTCTGACTTTGTCAAAGTCTTCTTTTACAGAATATTTTGATGAATAAATATTTTTCAGTAATATAACAACTCTTTAAAAGTATTCTGCAAGTATCCAAGCAACTACATATCAAATTGTCTGATCTGATTACACTTATCAACCCCACAGAAAGAGCAGTCTTTTCTAGTGTCTTTAGCAGAAACTGGACACAGGTGCTCAAATTTTGTCTTCTGCTTTTGAGGTAGACATCTCAAACTACAAAAAATAGAATCCTTTTGAACAGACAAGTTTGGTATCAGGCTTCAAATTTCAGTTTACAAATATGGACTACACCAAGAAATTATAACAGGAAATTATAAGAGAAGCAATGAAGGTCTGACATAAAAGAAACAATGGATCCAATTCATAAAGATAGTCCCACAGATGTGGACTATCATCTACAGGGACAAATCACAATGGATGTAATCCACTTAAAAACGTCAAAGTGCTTGAGAAAAGATGACAGAATCATGAGTGTTTAATCTCACATATGAGGAAGCAGTGACATTAAAAAAAAATGGGGATTTTTGCATTCTTGAACTTAGATAACATCAGAAGCCAGTCTAGACCCAAATCTGTGATCCACAGATTTTGTCCATATGCTTTACTCCTAAATAAATATGTCATATTCAATTTTTATTTACTTGTAATGAGGAGATGCAGTTATTCCAAAATTAATATGAAGTTGATTACCATAATTCAGAGGAAGGCAGAGATATAACCAGGAAGAGCTGTTCATAATTAAAGGTATACTTTGCTTAATACATATATACTTTTATTACTTCTGAATTGATCATCAAAGGATCCACAAGATCATCTACAAGACAGATCAAAAATTACTGGGAGAAAGGAATCAGGAAATAATTGGTAATAAAAGACAAGTTTAAAAGGCTCCCAAGGTTTTGGTAGGCTATTCATGAACTGAAGGATAGATAAAATAGACCTCAAAATCATTCACCACTAGTTATTCAGCCTACTTCAGAATTGTTTTACTAGGATTAGGAGGTACTGCAAATTTTAAACCTGCCTCTTTGGCTCCTGTGATTTATTAGACACCCATTGTTTTTAGGGGTTAGGATGCAGCTGCAAAGTGATGATTCAATGCAAATTAAATAGCTCATGTTATACTCATCAAATTAGTGTTGTTCAATGCAACATTAACTACTTGAAACCATCATGTTAGCTTATTTTAACAGACAGATACCCTCTGCATCTCCACACATCTCTTTTATGCTGGGGATTCGGGAAGGGGGATGAGGGAGGGGGTCACAAATGGCTCTTTCTTTTTGAAAGTCCTAGCCCTTACCCAGGAGCCCTGCACTACCAGGATATTTGTGCTTCCCACAGGAGCAGAGGATGGAGCCACATCACCTCTTGTCCTGCTGCCAAGGTTACAGCCAGCACCATGGGAAAGCACAATCAGTTGGCAAGCTGGCAAGCCACCTAAAATGGCTCATTGATTAGGTCTCTTCTTCTGACTGCTAGCATAAAAAATATTAAATTATTATAACGGATGATGTATGCTTTTACATTAAAACTTTTAAAATTGGTTAACTTTGTTTTTACATTATAATGTCACCAGACCCTAAAAAAACTATTCAAGATTAACACTTTTAAAGCCTTGGAAAGCACAAAAATGATCAAATTATTGTAGGAAAAAGTGTAGATCTGCAGAATAAATAAGTTTAATATTTTCAGTTAGTAAACCTAGATATGACCAAGACAAAGAAATAACTCTGCAGAAATTAAGTTTATAATTTTCAGATATTTAGCTATATAAATATATTATTTATATCAATATAGTATTTATTTATAGTAAATGATAAGTCAAACTTCTCACAAAGCCAAACTTTGCATAATTCTTATACTTCTAAATATTGGTATTAGCAAAAATATTAGTAAAATTTCTTCTGATTACAAAACATTTCTCTAAATTTTTTTTATCTAGAATATTTGATTTATGTACACATTTGTACACTACGTCCATTGGTTAATTATTTCATCTACATAATATGCTTTAATCTAGAACTTAAAAATTGTATTTCATACATTCTCCACAAAAAAAGTGGTTATATCAAACTTTTCAAAACTCAAGGAGACTTCACTAATGGCATATAAAGACCCTTACAAGCAATACACACCCTTTATCTCGTTTACAAACATTTTGTGCACTGCAAGGTTTAATTGCCAACATTGTTCCATTACTAGAAACCATGTTTCTTCACATATCAAAGCTAACCACTATACACTTACATTATAATTCAAATTCTCTTATAATTGCTTCAGAATCTAACAGAGCTTTAGCAACAAAAATTATAATTGGTTTCAACAAAACTTATAATTGCTTTCTACCCTTCTTATTTTAAGAAGTCTTCTCTAAGAAGTTTATAAACAGCAAGTTCAGTACTGCCACACAGATCACTGCCTTGAAGTCTAGAGCCAGAAAAGCCTAGTAAGTCATCACTTCTGCCTTATATGTGCGTGTGTGCTTATGTGAGTATATAAACATGGTGTAGGAATGTCTGTATATAAAATATTAGAGAATTTCCCCTCTGCTTCCCCTTTCTGCCCACCAGCTTGTGCAAAACTGGAACAATTTCTCTAGAAAGGTGCCAGTCCTCATATGAAGACTTGCTGGAGACTCTCTTTGTGTCTGATTAGTCTGTCTTCAAGCTTAATCATCTGGTTTATATCCAGTTTGGATGTGCCTGGTCTTAAATCCTCTCTTTGCTAAATAAAAGGTCCTTCTGGTATATGGTATTTTCTCTTTAGGAAGATATTTATTCACTCTGTCCAAGCTTCCTCTAAAGCTTTTTAATAATCCAAACATGCTGACTTTGTAGCTTTTTTGCTGCAGGATGTTTTTTCCTACTTTCAAACCAATTTTGCAGTTCTTTTCTATCCCTTCCCACAATTTAACATTAGGAAAAAATATTGGATATAGAGACCAAGTGTACAGGTCCACTGCCAGTCTTCAGTATCTTGTCAGAAGATGAACCTACCACCCCTATTTCAACTCATATTTCACTCTTCACATGTGAAAAGAACAAAAGCAATTGGCTCTAAAATGTTCTCCCAAAGGCCTTTAAAAATACATTCCATTGCCGTGACACCATTTCCTTCTGCTCTACAGGGTAGGATAACCATGGAAATATAGAACATCTATCTTTTGCCCTCTTCCTGACAGCACTCTGCACATAAAGTTTTTAACTTTGTTAGAAGATTTTGAAGTATGCTCCAAGGGTTTTTCTAGAACATCACGTGATCCAGATGCTCTGTGCATCACTCTAGGCTAGATGTCTACTTTACAGTCACCTGCAAACTTAAGGAACTGAATTCAATGGTGCAGGCTCATCTTTCCAATCCTATTTACCCATGGCTTCAGCTGACGACAAGTGTTTACCCAAAGCAATCAGCCCTGCCCCAGCCTGAAAGGCAGAATGCTGAAAGCTAAATCACCAGCTTCAAAACCAGTTAAAGATAAGTTTGCATTAACATTTATTTTTATCTCTGTTACATGTGATGTAATGTAACTATAGCATTAACATTAGCCTTCACTGTATATTTTTAAAGTACATTTATTGAAGCAATTAAAATTATATTTAACCAGACAAGAACCACAGGCCTCGCCTCACCATTGCCATAGCAACACAAAAGAGCAGTAAAAGGGGTGGAAGGTTCTCACTCTCAATAAATAACATGACACAGAAGGGATAAGCCAAAGGATTCGCTCTCACCTCACACAAGTGAAGGCGAGGACGATTTGAGTAGAAGCCAAGAAGGGAGGGAATAGATAAGTTTAGGACATGTATCTAGACTGAGCTGAACTTTCTGCATTCCTCACATTTACAAGCCCCAAAAAACACTGCCTCAAGAAACAGAAAGGAGAATAATCCCGTGGATTGCACCTGACTCAGAGTTGCCTCCAGCAGGTAGATTTACAAGCTGCAGCTTCCCTGTCTCATGTTCCACCACTACAAATATCTGGTTGCTGCTATTATGCCAATGCACCAAGTGTTACTGAGAGTTGGGGTTAACAGAGTGTCAGTTTTGCATTACAGCACTTTGAAGACACAATGTACATGGCTAATTCACTGTCAGTTATTTTCAAACATAACATCTGCTCTTGGTTTATTCTCCAGACAAAAGTTAAGATCACAATTGCAATAATGCATTTTTTAGTGTTCCTGTAAAGAGCTGGGGCTTTTCTCTTAATTACTTTGGGTATGTTCTTGTAAGGCACGAATATTAGAAAACTTTACATAAGGTGAGTCAGAAAATCATAAACCAAGAAGGAAAGTGCAAATTCTATACATATTTTTCACATCCCACAGTTTTGAAGAGAAACTGGCAGCTGCCCCCGATGAGAAAAGCAGCTTAGGTTAGCTGTGCAGTATCGTACCCGATGGGGCTACCACAGTACAGCCACAGAAACTGTCACGAGGAGCAGGAAATCCAATTTCATTCCCTCCTCCCTCATCGGGAGATAAGAGAGTTCTGCTATTGCAGGCTAAAGATTACTGATCATTTCCACATGCACACCCATGTCATGCTCTTTTAACATTCTCATATGACCACTGGAGATAAACTCCATAGCAGGAGAAGTTAAAAACAGACTTGCCCAACTGCAGCAAGAAGGAAAGAGAAACAATAGCTGTAGCAAGAACAATAGAAACATCTAAATTATTGAAAAATATTTGGGATGCAACACACTTTGAGCATCAATCAAATGTAGCCAGGCACGAATTATTCCAGCCATTTAATTTTTCTTCACTTCTGACTCACGTGTACCAGGCCAATTTTTCCCCCTGTTGTCAGCAGGTAGCATCTTACCACTGCCTGGGGACTCAGAATGCTTTACATCAATGCCAAGGGCAAATTAGACTTACCACCATAACCCTGTATGGCTCCTCCATTTAGTGTGCCAGCAATTCAGTGTTGATGATGCCCACATCTTGTTCTAGCCAAGTGCTTGTCCCCTAGGACCTGACAGGAGGCCAATACCTAATGTCACACAGATGATGCAGATAAATATCAACACCCATTAATCTCAGTTCCTGTATGACAAACTCAAACCTTCGTTGTATTATTGACAAAGTTATTGCCCCTCTTAACTTGCATTGCTGAGATCTACAAAGTATTAAAGGCATCCTAGGTATGGACATTTTTGTTCATTTCTACCAACAATCCAATGATATCAGTCTTGTAGCTGTACCTTGTGCAAGGTTCTCCACACCTCTCTGAGACAGCAACAAATAAGGACACTGAAAATTCAAGATCGCCTTAACTACCACAGTATTGCAGGTGAACATGCCTTTCAGCCTCTGTTATTCAAAGCTGTAGGAGTCATGAAATGAAAATTGGGTTGGAAGCCTGGTGTTTGGGTGATCATTATGCAAGCTGACAGTTAAGGTCCGTTCCTTCTTCAGTGGTATTTCAAATCTTTATATTTCTTTATGTTCAAATCTTAATGTACGTTATGTTTAATAACTGAACAATAACATGCCACCTAACATAAAACTATACTTCACCTTTGCAGAACATAATATGGCCTAATAACTTAGACTAAAGCTGGGGTCTTAGATGTGTTCATTATTGAGTGCAACTGTTCAACTAGTTAACATTGAGTGAATGCCTATAAAAAGTGTATTTGGTTATGTAAAAATTATGAAGAAAACAAACCACATTCATCAAACACATAAACTCTGTCACCATTTTAGAAATCTAAGCAGGCTGAAAAACAAGGGGAAATGACGGTTCACAAATAATTTGCTGGCTGAGGGAAAACTAATGAATAATTTACTTGACAAACATCATCACATAATGGAAAACATATTCATAAATCTTCTTAATTGATGGGAAAAATAATTGAATAAAATCTGCAAAAAGAATGTGACAAATTAAAATGAAAACCCCTTGTCTGGTTTAAAGTTTCCTTAGGGTAAGATATTATAGTTGCAAATTCAATAGTCTGGGGTAAGGACCACAAAAACATAGATTCACATTCCTTTGTTATTGCTAGGACAATGAGGTGCTCAATGTTTCACTGACATTGCACAGATTTAATAGTCAGAAGGCATTAATAGGTTCTGCTTTCATAATGTGCTGTGAGATGAAACCCTTCAGTCACCCTCCCAGTTGTCTAGCAGGAGTAAGCTCTCACCTTCCAGCTCTGTAGTGACTCCCAATCTTCTTCCTGCCCGAGTTCTGTGTTGTCGGGGTTTGGTCATGCTGCTAAATGCAAGAATTTCAATATACGTGGCCAAGTGGCCAAGGAAAGGACTATTTCTGACTTGGTTGGGGGCACTGGGTGCACTCTGCAGTACTTCTGATGTAGTTTGAGAGCCAGGTGGTCACAGGGAGGTGATGGGATCACTATTTTGCTTGGGTGCTCTTCTGTACAAATCCTTTATATCTCAGTCAAAAAAATAGGCAGGAACTCAAGACCACTAAGGATTTGAGATCTGCCTTGCTATACCTCTGTTCCCTGGTCCTCCTCTGCTCCACAAGTCTTCAGATGGGTAGAGATGTAATACACTCTGTTAGCTCCCTCTTTTCTGGTGCATCGCAGTTCGTCTAAGTATTTATGAAGTCTTGCCTTGTTTGGCTGGGAATATGTGAAGAAATGCAAAAGATCTGAAACAGTGCAGCAACAACTGTATTTCACAGGAAAACAATGTCCTCCACTTTGCAGACAATACAAATCCATGAGTTTGCTTTTGATGCACTCACAGACATCCCCACAAAGACTGGGTTCCACAGCCTTTATTCTTTACTGCTGCTGTAGGTAAATAATAATAATTTTTTTTAATTGTTGAAGTATATATTCAGCTGCAATGGGTAGCTATTTTTCCACATGATCTATTAATTTCTACTGGATAAAGCACAGCATCAGCACATATGTGCCGTATCAAACAACTCTTTCCTCTTATATTTCTCATTTAATTAATAATCTAATTTCTCAGTTTGCTGCCACTATTTTTCAATGACCTTTATTCAAAATCACATCAGTGTCTATTTTATCCTATTTTGCACACACTAAAAGAATCTCCCTTAAAGTATGTCTGGTTCCTTTCCGATTGCTCTTTCCCAGTTTGAAATTTTGAAGGGGATGAAAGCAGAAAGCAAAAGGGTTTAATCTATGTAGAAGAGACTGTTTTATCTGTATCCCTTGGAATGTATTCAGTATTGTAGGAACCGAGGAAGTGTGTGCTCTGAGAGACAGAAATCATGCACAGGTCAAACAGAGGACACAAACACAATACTTCATGGTGCTCTGTACCTACTGAGTTTAAGGCAATGCAGGGAGGTTTCAAAAATATTTTGGCACTGACAAATGCAGCAGTAAAATTCTCAGACATCTCATAAGGACAAGAGTTGGGAGAGCTCTCATCACTTAGAAAAATCTTACTTTTAATCTCTGAATGTCTCAGTTACCAAGTAATAAAACAGGATACCCCCTCTTGATTATCAGTTCTTCGTGATAATAGAAGTTTTATTATTAATTTCAAAGGGGGGGGGGGGGGGGAAGGTTGTTAGATGATATTAATCTCATTTTAGTTACATACTTAGAGATGCCAGGTTTCTTCAGCTTTTACTGACCTTGGACTCAGCAGTTAGATATCAAGAATTAATAAGTATTAGGCCCCAGGCCAGAAAATCACCCGCTACACGTAACATGTGCTGCATTCCATTCCTTAATTAATTACATATTAAAAGTTTGCTACATGCTGAAATTCTAATCTTGGGGCATTTTACCCTGGGTCATCCTAGACATCAGATTCTTCTATCCTCTATAAGCTGTGGTATATTGTAATTTTGTCATTCCTTGTCTGATTTACAAAAGATTTTGCCCCTAGTTGTTTGTGCTAAATTAACACTAAATACTCCTATATGATGTTTCAGATCTCAGAAAATATCTGAAAACATCAAATCTGTGTTTAGAGGTTTCTCCCTCTCCATGCTCCAGTGAAGCTTACACAGCAGCCAAGTCTATTTGTTCTCACTGAAAAGTTTCACCAGTCTCTTGTAAACCTGACATAAGATCAGCATTCTGAACATTTTTTAAAGTACTCACAGTTAATTGTGCTAAAAATGGTGGCACTGCAAGACATTAGGAAACCAGTAGCTGAGGAGTATTGAACAGTTCACTGTCTTTCTTAGAAGACAATGCAGGAGACTGGAATACTGCACAGAGGGCCTCCAGGACCTTTAGAGGTAGCCAGCAAGTCTAAAGACCAGACCTGAAGACCTACAGGTAACTTCTGTTCTTTTCCCTACCTGTGAAGTACTCCTTGTGGTTCTGTGGCTCTCCATTTTCTGGGAAATGGGAAAATTCCAGTTCTAGAGGATTTATCCCAGGACACAATATGGAAATAACAGATTTTACTTCAACAAAGCATGAGTGCAGGCAGACTTGTCAGTACTGCCTCAGCATTGGCCCAACACACAGTGGTGTCTGAAATGCAGGCAGGGGTCTAAGCTCAGGTACAATATCTGCTGGATATCTATGAACCATTCCTGAGATGGTTAAATATTCCCAGACTCTCTATGAAGGAGGAGAAATCTACAGAGATGTCTCAGAAACATCACACTGAGGCAACTGGACCTGGCAAAACTAGCACTGGAAGAGACTATTGCTGGAAGCAAGCTGTTTCCATGAACAGCAGTTTTGGTGTGCCTACAGTCAAGATTCAGAGGGCAACAGTTAAAACAGAGACACACATCTTAGTTCAACAGGAAAATTATGTGCTCAGCAAGGTTCAAACACCCAGGGTAGCCGCAAGCAGGCTGGACAAAGGAGCACCCCGAACGTTTCTGCAGAAGTTGTTACTCTAACACCTAAATAAATCAAAACAGCTCTTTGGGAGCTGGATGTATGGGAATCATGAAAATCCTGCCAATTGGGTTTTGCATTGGGGTGAGACTTGGTATCCCACTGGCTGTCTGATTTTCTTATTAAAATTGTAAAGTTCTGTACTGTGCTGGTTTTATTTTATAGATGGAAAATATTAGCCTAATTAATATTACTGCAAGGAACATTAAGGTTATTATTATTCAAGCTTTCTGGCATAAAATAAGCATCAGTTTGTATAAGGAAGAAATCTTCTGGAATACAGAGATACAATTGTTTATACTGGGGAAATGTTACACCTTTTGATAAAGCATTCAGATCCAGCTGCTGTCAAAGTCTAAATGGGCTGTGGATATGTTACAGCATGGCCGTTTTTACTTCCTTTGGCAGCAATTTATCCTCTCATCAGACATCCACTTAACAAGTAATTTTTCCACTCTTAGCAAACAACAGCAATCTAACATGTAAAAGATCCTATCCAGGTATTATGGTTGATTGCATAAATGGTTAATGCCTGTAGCTCAAAAGAAGTGATTAGTAAACTAAAAGCTGCTAATGGAAAGCCCTGAGAAGAGATCTTGACAGAGATCAGATTCCATTTAAAACAAAAAGCCACAATGATTCCTTCCCACACACTCAAGATGAATTTGAGAAATAAAGGTATCACAACAGGGGTACATTTAAATTGGACTGGCTTCTGAATGTGCTCAGAATACCAAGACAGCGGTGGCACTGGATGAAAGAGCTGCACTACTGAGAACAAACACACACATAGAGAGCACATACAAAATTACATCATAAACTTGGACAGAGCTGCGCTGTCATTCTGTGCTTTCAGCAAAGGGCAGAAGTGCAGCCCCATTGGGCTGGGTACACTGTTCAACAGAACCACAGAAAATCTGGTGACAATGTTTTCCCCTTTCATCTTGCCCTAGCTCAGCTTCTTTGTTTAATGCTAGAGACCACAAAACCCCCTTCCTCCACAGCGTGGTCTGGATACAGCCCTTGACGATTACCTGATTTTAACTGTGTTACTGAGAAGGAGTAGCCCTTGATTTCAGATTGCTTGATGGCTTAATCACTAGTTGCCTTGAGCAGTTTTCCATAAAATATGTAATTTCTAGTGTCACACTTTCTGTGGGTGCAGTTATAAACCTAGATTCTCATTTCTGCTCAGATACAGACAATCATTCTAAATGCTTCCTGCTCCTTGTCGCAGATGGTTACTATACCTCACCCTGGAGGGATATAATACATATTAGTAAAAACTTAGGAAACCTTTTTTATCTGTTTACATGAAAGCTGTTATAAAAATACAGAACTGATTTCAACATTACAGAACTACTACCAACACTTGATAATTATATCTGTGTTCTTTATTTCAAAACACCTTTGAACACAGACATATATCTCAAGTGGCTCTAAATTTGTGTCTGTGTGACCGTAAATCCAAATAGTCAGAAGAATTGGAAATTTGGGCCTGCATTCTCTCTTGTGTTCCCCAAGTTTGCCCCATTGTCCTCATTCTTGGCAATATCTGCAAACTTCAGCAGCTTGAAATGGTGTGCTTCTTAGGGTCTCTTATACCCAAGGTATAGATAAGTGTGGTACTCATCTTGCTGACTGTTTCTAACTCTTATCTTTCACTGACATCCCCTGCATCCTGTAAGTCTCCAAGATAATCTTTAATCCATGTCACGAGTCCCAACCCTTATGTCAAGCTCACTGATTTACCTGATCAATCTTTTTGACCCTCTTTTTTTTTCCCTTTGCTGTACCCTTAGCAAACTACATAAATATCCTTCACATTTCACCCTTGTCTCCTCCTTCAGTAAGGTATTTAGAGGACCTGGGATCTCAAGTGCATGAGCCATACCTGGACTTTTTTTTTCCTAGGACAGCCCTTTTTCCAAGCTGTTCTTAAATCATGCCCAAGATAAGTATTTTTATCTTGTGTTTTCAAACAGGGACTCAAAGTCAGACTTCTGACTGATGCTTACTTTGTGTGTGACCTTAGATAAGCCAGCAAGCCACTGCTTCAGTCTGTCGTTTTGTACAATGAAAACAGAGATCGCAAGTTTCAGAATTAGAGGAATTAAATAACCAGGTTGATATAACTTTAAAAGAAACTCTGAGAAGTTAGAAGACAGGAGGACAGCTTGTTCTGAATATGAGACTTGTTGAGATGCTGCAGATTGATTTCGGTAGGAAATTAGAAGTCCAAATGAGAGATCAGAGTCAAGATTATTTCGTGCATCGAAACTCAATATGGCATTTTGCTTGCCATATAGATGGGTAATTGAAGCACAGTGACTGATTTCTTCCAAGTCACCTAGGAAGACATTGGGAGAGAGAGGGAGAGAAATAAAATTTCAATTTGGAAAATTTCACATTCATCAGATTATATTCCCTAGTAAAATGTATATTTTCCTGGCAATCACTAAGCAAAACACCAAGAATCTGAGTTGCAAGCCTTGACCCAGATTATTTCTTTGACAGTGTCCAATAATTAATTCCTTTCCTGACGAAAAATTAGAAATCTTAGGCTCCTAGAAGGACTACACCTTTTTGGCATCACTAAGCCTGAGAATTGCACTTCTCCATTAATAAGGAGCATATGGTCATTAAAACAATACAGCCTTTGACAGGGGTGTGAATGTTAACACTGAGAATTCCTACATCTTCTCAGCACTAACAACACTGGCTGTCACTACTGTCATTTGTAATGTTCTGAAACAGGCAGCTTGGTCCCCCTTATATATCTATGCATTTATATTGCATATTTATTGCATATTTACACTATATTTGAACTATCATGTGTGTACAAATTGTACTAACCATTTAGCATCATCTTTATATTTCTTTCAGTTCAACTCATAATTTGACATTATTTTAGGCATTCTACATCTTTGCTCTATATAGATTCTCGTACAGGGAGAATTTCAAAGAAGTCACATTATTTTTGGATGAACTCCTTCTAGTAGTCTGTTTTTCAAGCTGCCTTGGTTTTGAGTGCCTGCCCCACGAGGCAAGGTTACTTCAATATTTGAATAACCACCTTTTTGTAGCCAAATACCTTCTCCATATGTGGAGGGGATCATGCACTGCACAGAGCCCATTTATTACATTGCCATCAGCCACCAGCTCCAAGGAGAGGCAGCACTGAAGACACAAGTGGAAGAGACAGGAAGAAAGAGGGCTAGTCCCCGCACAAGGCCACATACCAAAATGCATCAGAGAAGCAGAAACACTCAAGAGTTCCTCCAGGGAAATGCCTCTCTGCATTGCCTTTGTTCCATGTCCCAAAGTATGACCTAAAGAGCAGGTTCAGATAGAGATGAATCACTGGCTACGAACCTGAATCAGAGAGAGGGTTTTCAGAGGTGGCAGGAAGGGTCCAGCAAAATAGTGGTGCTCTGATAAGCAGCTTGTTCTGCAGGAGAGAGAAAATTTGTGATGCTTTTCCTCTATGGTTTGTTTTCTTTTTTCACTGATCTCAAAAGCCTCTGTGCTTTCAGTGCTCTCCTTTCCTCATGGCACGTCATCACTGAGAGTCCTCCAACTGGGAGAGTGGGCAGCACTGTCCGTCAACGCCATTCTCAGAATCAACAATAGGGACATGTGCAAGGAAGAAAACAGCTACTCAGAAAGCATCTAAATCCTTTTCCAGACATACAAACGAAGAGGGAGAGAGAAAAATATATAAAAAGGACAGTGGTCTCTGAATCAGCTCGCAGCTGGGACCAGCCAAATTCAGCATCCAGATGTTTGTCTAGTTCATGAGCATCTTCACAGAGGAGCCTCGGGCTCCAGCATGATCATGAGCTCTTAATTCAAAAGATTTCTTCTTGATTTCTTCTTTTAGAAGAGCAGCAGCTCCAGGGAAGAATGACTTTACAATGAATCAGGACACCTTGAGAAATGTCCTTCACATGATTTAGTCCAGTGACAATACTCTTGGGAGTTGTCATGCAAAAACACAGATGGGAAGGAGAGATGAGAGAAATGTTTAAAACAGGGAGTTTTTTACAGTGTTGGAATGCTCATTGAAGTGCTTTACTCTTATAAAATGTAGTCAGCAGTGGCAGAAGCTTTTCTTTTTCTTTCCCCCTTTTACCCAAGTAACCTGGTACTCACATTAATTACTGTCACCAGCCTTCTAGGCACAGTCTTGATCTCAAGGACAGACACTTTGGTAAAACATTCTGGGGAAGCTATGAAATAGCTCTTAGGTGTATAAATTTAAAAAGAAAAGCGAAAGTCAAATAATTTGTCCATATTTTCCCAGCAGGAGTTTATGTCTGGTAAGAAAACTGCCATTGTCCTGCTTTGTTTTGGCTTCTTAGCTGTGATAGCTCATTAAGACCAGTACTTTCTTCACTGTAGTCACTCTGTATCTCAGCTGAAGCCATCACTCCAATGGCAGCACCTCAGTAAGCAGAAAAATGTATGTGGATATACATTTGCAAGATCCCTTAACTCCCAGTTTTCCGGGACTGCAGAGTTATCTTTTCTTGCCGCACAGAAAAACACTTAACTATCCCTCTTTCTTGTCTTTAGGGACCCCCTGTATGCCACAGATACCAGCTGCCTTTGTTTTTAGTCACAAAGTAACTGATTCCTACCTAGCCCTAGATGAAACCTTCCCTTTTGAAAGGCAAAAAAGCATCGTTTCAGTTGCCGTCCTTCCTCCCAGGCTCACTGTGTGCCTATCTACATCTGGTGATCTCCACCATGCTCATTGTTCAGAAACTTCTTAAACTTATTTCTAGAACATGCCTTTGAGTCTGTGTGGAGTCAGCTTGTCCCAAGGAAATGCAGTACCTTTCAGAACTGGGCCTATGAACAGTCTGGAAATGGAGGGTGAAAAGTTAACTGTAGGAGTTACTCAGCATTTTGTATGGGTAGGCCTTTTTTAGTAGCTGACACAGACGACCTGCTTTAATTATGGGATGAGGTGCCTGAAACATCTGTAAGCATCAAGGCATTTCTTTATTCTGCATCCTCCACATTTTGCACTTTTCACTTGCTGCATCTAGAAGAGATTTTGGAGTGTATTTAGTAGGTAATTACCCTGGAACTGCAGATGCAGTTATAAAATGTGAAACTGGCCATATTTTCATTCTTCCCCTTTATGAATAGCCACAAACCATCCCCTGTCCAACCAACAGCCCTTAAACCTGAGTGATGATATGTGACCAGCTCCACTGAAGATGTTATCCATTCATGCGAGAAATAAGCAGACACAATTGCTGGCGATAATTAGTTTGCACTCCACAGACCCGTCACAATCCTTGGCACTGGTAGCCACTTAACGAGAGTGCGACAGCCTGTTATTCTGAGAGCAGGGAGCTTCCGCACGCACCAGGCCGTGCAACAAATGCTCAGCGTTTTCATTTACATGCTTTCTCATGAGAGCCCCTTGCCCAAGGTGTAGCCAAAGACTGGACTTCACAGCTGCTCTCTTCAAAAGAAGTATTCACACCTGCTCACAGGGAAATGCAGGTGTGAATTTGAAGTAAATCCAGAAAAATCAGTGTGGCTATTCCAGATGTACATCAGTGACAAACTAATGGCTTCAGACATCTAAAAATACGATTCTTAGCTGAAATGACAATCTTTCCTATCTGTCACGCTATTGATATAGCACCTGAATGTCATGGTGAATGACAGTGAACATGAAAGGTAATAAGGAGATTTTCTAATCTAATTTCCATTTCTTATCCTTTCACATTTTTAATTCCTCAGTGTGACAATGAATGTTTTTCAATCAACATCCCAAATTTTTAGTCAGTTTTAGTTTCCATTTTTCCCATATGAACAGCTACACTGCTAGTTCTTAAACTCTTGCTGACATTTTGTGGGATTAAAACTTTGTTTAAAATGGATATCTCATTGTATATAATGGATATAATGGCAAGCTTTGTTCAAAGTGGATATCTTATTTCACACCATTACAAAATTCTATACACGCTATTTGGGCTTACATATTACATTAAACTTATAACCAACATCCTCATCCAGAAAGTACAGAAACAATGGCTTGCAAATGCCAGTGCTGTCAGATCATGGTACTTCTCACCACGGTTAAATTTTTTTCCTTATGATACAGCTTCTAAATTAAAAAAAAAAGAATGCGTCCAAAATAGTAAAAAAGTTCTTAACCATTTTTGACCAACTCAAATAATTATAGGGAGTATTGCATGGAAGACGGAAGCTTTATTTTTTCCTCTGAGGTGTGATGCAAGAGGGAAACAGATTTTTATTTTTAATTGTTAATAGAGACAGCAGGAATTCTTCTAAACTCAAAACCAGAGCTCAACACAGGCTAGTAGCATATACAGCAGGAGCACTATACTGCACCTCTTGCAGGGGGAAGCATGAGACCCTTGTAAAACAGCAGTTTGGAATTGGGCGAGTAACTCTGGGGACATACTAAAAGACAACGACAAAGGAAAAATCATGAAAGTCGTAATGTTATTTTAAGGGGCCTACTACATGCTGATGCTCGTGATCATAAAAGGATCCCCATTGCACTGAAGAGATTTGTTTCAAACCTCCCTCTGCAGGAAAGCCATTATGATGATATAACAGGCCCTGACTCCTGTAATTTATAAGATATGTCCAAGCTGTGAAAAAATGAAACATTCTACAAATCAGTTTAATGAAGGTCATCATAGAAATGATCTTTGTGAACTTGAAACTGTCTGACTAAGCACGGTGTGCTGTGGCTTATGATAGAGCTGCACAACTGCATGAGGGGTTGTTGACCACAAAAAGGCTTTAACTCCTTTGCCCTCATTTTGGGGTTCACAGTGTTGGTATTACATCGCGTGAAACCCACAAAGTTTCAAGTACATACCCTCAAAGCCAAATTATCAACAATAAGTAGTTCAGAACCTTAATAACAGTAAGGCATCTACTCATCTTGTGCTTTCCAGCCAGCTGCAACACATCTGTCAGGCTGTTGTCAGTGAGCATGCAGACCACAGAGAACACAAACACAACAGCACAGTCCTCAAACATCCTCAGATGCCAGTGAGCTCAGGGCCAGGCATCATGTCAAAATGAGGAACAAGGAAAAGATTTTTTTCATATGGTAATTCTGCTAAAAGGGTGCAGGTGTACAGGTATAACTGAGATAAAAGTTAAGCTTTCAAATTACTGTCTGCAAGGAGTTAAGGGACAGTCTCCTTCAGCTTAAGAATTCAAGTAATACTTCAAAATTGAAGAGTTTTCTGTTTTAACTTCAGAAGCATGGTTCGCCTTAACTTATATAGGAAAACTCTGTCCATTTGACTGAGCTCCCACTTTAAACACAGTGGGCACTGACAGCCATTCAGAGAACACACATACTAGTAAACCTTTCTTTCCGTGGCAAGAGGAACTGCACAGCAAAGGTCAACAAAATCTGCAAAGCTATTAAGTTACATTCAGTTTGCAAATATAATTTCAATAAATATTTGTCTTTTCAAAGATCCTAGAGAGCTTGTTTAGTTTAGGAAGGAGAACACAACCATCTACTGGGAGACAAAACAAGCAGCTTTGAAGCAGCCTGAACTCCCTCTGAGTAGCTTACTGTTCAAATATCAAAAGGCACTGGGTTCTGGGTATGGTTTGCAGGTTAAGATTTGCTCAGAGTTTGATGTTCTCCGAACTGAAGCAATCAACTCTGAAGCCTCACTTACAAGGCCAAAAAAGTAAGAGCCAGATACCTTATTGACTTTTTGTAGTTTAGAATGCCCTGGCAGGAATTTAATCTTATCATTCATATTTTCCTATAATGATTATTTACTCTTATTCCTTTTCTTTTCCTCTGATAAAATTTTGTGTTGTATCCATTTGGGCTTATTTCCCTGGCATAGAAACAGACAGGGGGAAAAAAAAATATGGCTTATTATGAAATTCTGGAGGATGTAGTTTCTCAGTTTTTTGGAAGAGAACTTTAGAGGACAGGGTCCCAAGTAAAAATTGCTTAAGCCTTTGAAGTAGAGACTCTCAGAGATTGAATCCAGCATTTTTCATGTCAAACAAGGCCTGAAACCTCATGAACTGCATTTGAGGGGAAAAAAGGTCTTCGGCTGAACAGTCATTTCTATATTTTTGCGTAATACCTGGCTATCGATTGCAAACAAGTCTGCTCAAACCAGAACTGATGAACTTTCAGTGCAGCACAGCACTTGAGGAGCCAGCACAAAAGAGAAAGGTTAAGAAAGGAGCTTTTCCACTCAGTGAGGAAAAGACATTCAAGATGGCCATAGAAAGGCCAGTTATGTGAAGCATAAATTTGGTGAGAAAGTATACATTGTAGCTGTCTTGACAAATCAAAAGAGCAAGTGTACAAGACTTGCAAACCTTTTGAAAAGAGTTTCTCAGTTTGTTTGTTTCGAAGGATTTTTCCCCCTTCAGAAGGGAGCAGATTCAGAATGTCACACTCATTATTTTTCAACAAAGTTGACATCAGAATAGGTCTAGCAATAACATCCTCATGCAAGGTTTAAAAATGAGCTTTTTCAACCATAAAATTACTAATTGTCTGCCTTGTAAAAAGATAAAGAAAATGAATGTTTCATTACTGTCAAGCCCTTGATATCTTGTTTTATATGGAGAAAAATTAACCAGTTTCAGCTACACAAATGTGAAAATTTGAGATATGTCATTAAGCTTTCCTGCAAGAAATCATAAAGAGCTGATTGTCTTTGTTTTTTAATTGAACTTCTTTCAGTCTGGCATACAGCTCCTCTCCTAAAAACTGTGGCACTGGAGCAGTTTCTGAAAAGAATGCTATCAAAAAGTTACTGCAAAGGGATCAGAGGGCCTGGATATTCAGTCCTTATTTCAGCTTTGTCACGACTTTTTGTGCCTTTGAGGAAATTGTTTACCTTCTCTGATCTGTTAGAGTTGAGGATGTTTTGCATAATGCATACGAAAAAAAGAAAAATTGATACAGTGCAGCATGCAAATGACAAATAAACTCGTGTGCAAGAAAGACCAACTGCAATATGTATCTATTGCCTTGAACACCTATGAGGCTCCAAAAAACTGCACATCTGCTTTGAAGACCACAGAACTGAAAAGGAACTATGGGAAGGATTGCCTGAAGGAGGCTGTATTGAATTTGACCCTAGCAACTTTCAGCCTTGTGTTCCTCCTACAACATCTCATTACACTGCCAAGGACAGGCTATGTGACAGCCACAGTGCTCAGGTTTTGTTGATGCAGACCCTGACTTACACACAGTAATCTGGGCTGGTTTAATTATGTTGCTTTCTACATACGTGTGCATCTCCAATAACTGCATCAGTGTAAATAGTTATAATGTTAACCTCTTGAAGATTTTACCATTACTCTCAGTCATACGGCACTGGAAAGACTTACAGCCATAGTATGTGCCTGCAAATTTCTTTGAAATCCTCGGATGAATATAAGCAGTAACCTTCCAGAAAATTTTGAAGGATCTATTCAGCACTGAATTTTATGATCTGGCATATGCAACACATATTTGCAAGAAGCGAAGGAACTTAGGTACATGTTGAACACACGTTGACATCTCTGTGTGTTGTCTGGAACCACTTTATCATCACCGGAAATCTTGTCCATATGCACTCATTAGAGTTTACACTGTGACTGATCTGACCAAATAGTTTGCCAAAAGCCTTCAGTTTAGTATTAAATTCTAATCTCCACATTCAGGTCAAATTAACATGTTTATAAAAGTTTATATAACCAGCTCAGGTACGGAAGCCCACACTGTAGATACTTGAATTTATGAATATAATCCCTTGTTCCTGACATGGGATATTTTGGCTTGGGTACATTGCCCAGTAATCATAGGACCTGAGAAGTCTAGCAACTCTCCTTTTTTTCAATGTCCAGTTTCTCTTTCAGTTTTGCACAGCAAACATGCACTTCTGTAAAACAGCAATCTGTTCCAACTAGCTCATAACAGGGCCTTTTTAATATGCAGCTGTCTACATTTTACATACTCATCCAAAAATATTGATAGCAAGCAACAGCATTTACATAATACAACATTTTAAGTAGCTAGGCTGTAAGCAAATTTGCAACATAGAAGTGGTTGCCAAGTCATCAGTACTGCAGCATGGAGCTTGGGTAGATTTTATATACTTACATCCAAAAACACGATTCAGAAAACCTTTCTCCAGAGGCTTGTTACATAGTCCTACCTTGACCAGCACCATCTCTTCGACAGTTACATCAGCCTCCACAAACCAGAGGAGCAGGGTCTGAATTGCAGAGTTTATTGCCAATTACTCTGCTGCAACCAGGTGTATTAAATAAACAAGTTTATTTAAAGGGTCCATGTATACATTTATACAGCATGTAGAATTTCCAGCAGTAATGGGTCCAATGAAAGACACAACAGTCAAAAGGCAATAAAAAGTGCAGTTCAAAGTTCTATTGAAATGATTCAATTTAAGCCCATTGAATAAAGTTAAAATATTTTGCAATGTAATATACATTTACACATTACAATAATTACTTCAATTACTTTTACATTACAGCAATTAATATATTTGGTGATGAGCAAAGCCGGAACAAAAATTTTTAATCATCTTTTTTTCAGAACATTTGAATTATGCAAAAACTGATTTTCATATCAGAAAATCTTTCCCAGTACATGATCCTTGGTCTTGTAGCTTATGGCCATAATAACATCACACAAAACTTAAACATTGTGAAATAACTTTTGTAGACACTAGCTATAGTTAATAAACAATTGAAAGGAAGCAGAGTTTTTCTGAGATAAACTGGTCAGGAATGAGTGCTAAAGACTTTGGAATCAAGGTTGTCACAGCTATGACATTACTTGACATGACAAAATAAGCCAAGTCAGAAAGATGTGCAGAAAGGGAGCTTTAAGGGAAGAAGACATGTCAGCTGCAGGGTATGAGCCAGTGTGTTCGAAGTAGCCTTTTGCCAGATCCTGACAATTGTGGGTGGCTTTCAGATGGATTAGCCATTATTGTCAGGCTCCTTTGCACAAGCACTTAACTGGATTAACAACATTAAAAGACTGAATGGCTACTTATCCCTTAAAGAAATGGTTGGTGAAAATGAGCACCCAGTCTTGCAGACAGAGCCATCACCTCACTTTTGGAAAAGAAAATTGAACACTTTTTGTGTGCAAAATGCCCATGGAAACATCTTCCCCGCAGGTCACCCACTCATAATACGGTGACTATGCTGGCAGTCATGTTCACAGAGATAAAGAGAGCAAACAAGTCTAAAGAACCTTCAGCAAAATAGATGTTTGATATACAAAATTCTGCTCCAAATTTCAGATCCATATAAAATCAGGAGATGTTTACCTATGAGAATCAATTTTGATCTGGGCATGATTTTACTATTCTGAATGCAAAGGGTTTCTATGGGGCTTTTTCTGTCAATGAAAGTCTTACTGAGTTTTAAATATGATGGTGTGGTTCATTTCAGGGGACTATAAACTAGCAAGAAGGGAAAATTCCTCATAAAGACAGGCTCATTAAATAGTGTTGTTTTCCCCAAAGAATAAGTCTAGAAGCATCATCACCCAGGGTTATTTCAGACTCAGCTGGAGCAACACCAGGTATCACAACCTTTTACCTCAAGATATGTTTTTGCTTCACTCTCCAAAAATCTTAGACCAAGTTCCTCTTGGGATAAAAGGTAGGGAAAGAAATGGCACACTGTGTTGGAGCTTTTTGCCTTTCTCCTGTTATTAGAGCACAAGCCTTCTGTTGAGAAGTCATCCCTGCTGTGGCTTTATCAGAGCAACAGTGTTCTCGTCCTGATGCAAATACACACTTTTCAGATTTTAGTTAAAAACAATTGTTTTCTTGGTTATAAATTCATGCCGTTCTTCTAATTGTGTTGTTTCTTCTGGTATTTTTATACATATACATTTTCATTCAGTCTTCATGTATCAGAATCTTAGTAGTTTCATTGCAAATCCATATGGGTCCTTCAAAAATGAGAATATGAAGTATGAAGATCTGATGGAAGACTTTTGTTTACTCAGCTGAGATTTCTGAGCTCAAATATAAATAGTTAATTTCATTTCATCACTGAAATGAAGATATCTGACTTGTCTGCTTTTAATAGGTCAGCTCTAGAGCCTTTTGGATGTTGATCATACTTTGGGGTTTTTTCCACTTTGATAGGCTTTACTCCAGAATCTCAACCCTTACCTTATCATTTTCATGAGCAGTTAAAAAAACTTTTTCAGGAACATTTCCCATCTGCAACTGGACACCTGGAATTCCGAAAATCAGGAACACATTCCACCAGAAGAATTAGTCATATTGAAGTGCTTTTAAATCAATGAGAAATCTTGCCACTGCGAGTATATGCTTGATAATACTAGAAAATAGAACACCCCATCTGTCAGTAAGATCAGAAGGAATCTGAATTTTCTTTCAAAAGAACAAAGTGACAGAGAGACAAGTAAAGTGAAATGCAGCAGCTGTGTCTGAGAGGATGAACCACGAGACAAATACTGGGATTCTGATGGAAAAGTAATATTCCCCATGGCATCATGCTGACTTACGCAGCTTGTGGTGTGAGGAACGAACTGCTGTAGTGAAAAAGGTTCAAATCTATCTATCCTCCTTCTTTGAGGTCACATCAGCCAAAGAGTCTCAACTCTTACTCCACAACGAATCTAGGCACCTCTTGTGCCAGCTGGGCTCATATATTGCTAATAGAAACTGAATCTATACCGACAGTTTCTGAAATGAAACTTGCTAGTGGCAAAGTAAAACAAGTACCTGCAACTCTGAAAATACAGGGGAAAGTAGATTCATACCATACTACTTGCCCTAACTGGCAGAAATTTTCTTAGCAGCGTAGGAGTGGACTGAAATCCTATTGTTCATGTGCTAGAGAAATTGATGACAGCAAAAACAAATTATATATTTGTTTTCTGAGTCAGACATCAGCTATGTCAGAACTCAGAAAAGCAAAGCAATGTGTCCCATGACTGGAATGTAATCTCTCATTTTTCATGGAGATAAAGGTCTTTAAGATTTTTCAGGGAAGTGGTGTAATTATCAGGACATATTAGTTTATAGCTGGACATGATTTACAAACAAAATATCCTAGCAAGACTGACAGTGTTGTTATTCTGAAGTTAATACAGGAGACCAAAAATTTAACCAAAAAATGATGAAACACCTGCTATTAATGCATTTTTGCAGTTGTTGCAAGTATTAAATTGAAAGCTCGGAAGCTTGTCTGTGACCTCAGTCTAAGATGAACAATACTAGCTCTCCTGAGGGAGACAGAACAATCAGAGGAGTCTTATGTGGCCTGAGGGGCAGACTGAGGAGAATACAGAGACATGGGTTTCTTTTCTACGGCTGTGTGAGTAACTAGATATAGGACATATTGAGGTTTGGTTTTGTACTTTCCCCTCTGTTTGCTTATCTTGAAACTCAGCTCAATGTTCATGTCTCTAGACAGACTCCTGTTTGGACAAAATTTGTTTATTACATTAAAATTAGATAGAACCAGAACCAGAGCCCAGCTCTCTGCCATGTCACAAAGCACTTGGAGACAGTTTGAAGCTTGACTGAGAAGTGGTCTTTCTCAGTTCTTGTACCAGAGAAAAGTGACACAGTAGTTGTGTGTCTCCATTGACCAGCAATATAAGTATCTAAGAACATGAAAAGCGTTTACATTCAATTCGCTCCATTTCACAAGATACTCAGAAACCTTCACTATCTTCAGTTGCTGAAAATAACAATGTAAAAAGATATAGTTCAATTGTCTCCATCTTACAGTTGGGAAAACTGAAAACTGAAAAGACAGATGCTTAAGAGTTCACACTGATTTGGCAGCTGAAACAGTAAAAAGTCTCCCTAGCCCTTAAACATCAGCAGGATGTATTAAAATTTAAACCATCTGTCAAGAGGAATATCTTGTCACTTTTTATTTTGTTTACTTTTTATTATCAGGAAAGATCACTGACTCTGCCCCCAGCTATGAGAAAAAAAAACGGTTTCTGCTGGGGCTTTGGCTTCAGCTTCATATTCTTTAGCTCTTTTTTCAATTGCCTTTTAATTCAGTGTCTTTTGTCCTTGGATCCTGTCTAACCCAGCCCTGATCTTGCAGGATTAGAGATCTTCTGAAAATAATAGATTATATATCTGTATTACAAGCTGGAAAGTATCTGGCATGGGTTCATTCTTATATCCTGGGATGCAATTATGAGAGTCACCACTTTCTTCAGGCTTTCTTAGTCTCTGCATATGCAATTCTCTTTGTTATACAGCAGCTTAGGCTCTTGCTGTGTCATAGTCATGTGTAGGACCACACTGACTATGTCCAAGTCTGAGGCTGCATGAACAGATGCCTTCTGCATTCCTTGAATGCAAATATCTTGAAATCTCAGAATCTGGAATTCTGCTTTCTGGAAGGATTTTTTCCCTGCACCATTTCTTTTAGAAAACAGGATTTTCTGAACTGGGAGTCACGAACTGCTTATTCTGTTACTTGCTACAAAGACCTGCTACCAGCTACCAGTATAGCCAACAGTCTGGATGGTACTGGAGATTAAATAAAACTAGAGTGACTTATCCTAGAAAAGAATACTTTCTTTTAGGAAAGGGAATAAGTGGTCTTGCTCAAAAACTTTTCAACCAGAACATCCCTTGAATTAAATTTTAAAAACTGAAAAGGGAAATAGATGGGAAACGTGAGACATTATATTGCTCAGACTGTTACATTCCCTTTTCTACCATGGCTTTGCTACATGCTTTAGAAGCACCCTACTGGAACTTGCACATGACTTATACTTGTCAAAGAGGATTCTCTGCTTCTTTCTTTACTACTCAGAGAAGACGAGGCTTTCTTGTTGGTTTATTGTTCAGTTACTTATTGAATGTTTTCTGTATTTCAGCTGCCATTTACCAAAGGTAGTTAAGCAGCAAACCCTTATGAATTTCAGTGATGTTTGAGATGGTTTTGAGGTCCATTATGATCACAGTCTGACACAGCAACAGTTCTACTTCCAAGACACGCAAGTTTCACTCTTGCTGTATATAATTTATCTCTAACAGAGAAAAGAAGTCTCTGAGTACTCTCATCCTGAAGTTTTAGGTGGCTCTTTGGTTATCAGGCTCAGATCACTGAGCATCATGCAATCAAAAAATTGGGATTGTGAAGGTGTTAGTATTTTATAGGAATCTATTGTAGAGTAGGAATTCCCCTGTGCTAGCAGCAGCATACTGCTCCCAGCAGTTTTGTTGAAGACAGGTTGCTGTGTCTGTATCAGCAGTGTGATGCCCATATCATTACTGTTCATCAACAACTCACAAAGGCAGAGGGGTGGAGGAAGATGCCAGTGATACAGCATCACCTCAAGAACATTTTAATTCCTTCCACTCCTTGTCCCCTGTGCAAATATACTATAGCTTGGACTCATACAGTACTCAAATTACCAGTGTCCCTACACCCAGTGCCAGATTTTGCCCAACTCTGAAATTTTATTCACCATATTATTCACAATAAAAACACAAGGCTGAAATCTGAACCTCGGGCTCACCATGGTAACTCAGGGTAAATCCATCCACAGCTAATGGCTGGAGGCTGGCAATGCTGTGGAATACATTATAGAGGAACCTGCTGTCCAACTTAGTTTGAGAACAAAATCACATTTCCCAAAAATGTGCTGCTTGACTGATTAAACCTAGTTGATTTTAAACAGCTACTACAAGCTTCCACCTGGCTGGCATTGAGTGCTCTGCACTTACAATGTCATATCCTAGGAAATTGCTGCTTGTTTGTTCCCAGTTATCTAGCTTCATTTTCATAATCATACTCCTGATCCTTTCCCGATTTAACATTATATAGCTCAGAAGGTTTGAATGAGACATATGCCTCCCAGCAATAACTTCTACACAGAGATTGTATTCCCTAACTTTAGTATGTAGGAATTTTCTTCATATGCCAATCACTTGCAGTGATCCTACCCGTGGGGGACTCTTGACAAACAGTTTTTGCATTTCCAGATGTAGAATGCCATGAGACAGATGAATTAGTCTTGGACATCATTTCAGCAAAGAGGTTTAGCTCCATAATGTTATACTTTGGCAGCTGCAATGGACACCACCTACAAAAACCAAAAAGCTTTCTATGCATATTCTGGTTTCAGAAAGAAATATAAAGGAAAATAAATAATATGACTCTTGTTGTTGTCTTCTTTGTTCTACTCTCCAAGAGCTGCAGATGTTGCTCAACAGTTGCAACCAGTTTTTGTTTACCTTCAGATCTCAAAAACATTACTTTCACGACTGTAACAGTGCCAGAGGCAGATTATTCTACTGGCATTCAGCAAGAACTGACAACATAGCAAAATTCAACATATTTTGGAGAGTTCAAAATATTTAGCTCTTTTGAGGGTGGAATGTCTCTTCTTAAAAAAAAATTTTCATAAGTTGTGTATCAGTCAGCACTGTTAAGCCAAGCACAAGAAAATCAAACAGGAGAGAATCAAACCACTGTCTTTTTAGGACTCCCACATTGATAAGAAAATGAAGTCAGGAAATTTCATGGCACAGCCTGTCATCAGAAGATTTTTCAGCACTCTTTTTTCAACCACAGATTTGGCTGAGTTGCAAATGAAGTTCAAAATTTCTGTTCTGCATTGTTAGCAGCTTCTCCTTTAGAGTGACTTTTTCACTTTCTATTCTAAAAATATTTATATTTATATTTCACTTTATATTCTAAAAAGGTTTATAAAAATGATGATCCTAAGAGGGAAGAGATATTGCTTAAAATTACTAGGCCTACAATATAGTTTTATTTCTATTTTAAGAGCATATTAAATAAAGGGGAACAGCAACAAAAAGGAAAAAAAGTAGCTTCCAAGAAGATTTAGAGAATGGTATACAAACCAAAACAGCTCAGAGAACAAAATAGTCATTGACACGGAGGTCAGAAATCTTAGTAACAGAAAGGTATGGAAGACAAATACCTTCCAGTACCTGAAGGGAATCTACAAGAAGGATGGACAGGGCTTTTTTAATGAGAGCATGTAGTAACAGGACAAGGGGGAATGGCTTCAAACTAAAGGAGAGTGCGTTAAGATTAGATGTTTGTTAAAAAACCTTTACTGTGAGTGTGGAGTGGCACTGGCATAGGTTGCCTAGAGAAGCTGAGAATCCTGGAGGTGTTCAAGGCCAGGCTGAATGGAGCTCTGAGCAACCTGGTCCAGTGGAGGGGGGTTGGAACTAGGTGATCTTTAAGGTCCCTTCCCACCCAATCCATTCTATGATTCCACGAAATACATTCCAATCATATTGTGACTGAGATGAACAGAGCAGATGAGAGACAGGTGTAGTAGAACAGACTAAAATTAGAGGCAAGAAGGATATGTGTTTGTGATAATTAAATCCTAGGCTATAATTATTCAGCTAAGAGAATGAAGTATATAAAAATGCAAATTATAATAGATAATTTCCATAATTACTAACTATAAAACACCCTAGCTATTGCAAAAAGTCAGTGCTAGATTCTCAAAGGTAGTTGGCCCTTGCAACCAGAATCAAGCACTGTACAACATCAACATTTTAGGACCTTTCTTGTCTTATGAAATCTACAGAAACACAGATGGTTGTGCCACCCATCTGGCAAAGGAGAGACCTGAGTTCCAGTGTCTGTATCATTTCAGTAAATATACACATAACGTTAACTGAAGCCAAATTTTTTTTTCACTTCCCCCGTAGCTTTATAATTCTGAAGCAGTAATGTCCTTGTCTTTTCCGCATCCAGATTTTCAGTCACTTATTTTTTCTGTATGAACTGGTACAGTTTCAAGGGAAAAAAGAGATTATTCACCCCATGATATTTAATTGACTGATATTCAGACCATTAGTGTGGGAGATGCAGCTTCAAACCTTCTCAGGCAGAGAGAAAATTAATCTCAGTCTCCCACCTCTGAAGTGACAGCTCTTATGACTAAGTCACTGAATAAAAGGATATAGGGTAAAACATCCGTCTTGGAGCAGGGATCCATGTGCTTGCTGTATTCCAAAAATGCTTTGCATTAGCCATTAAGGAGCAGATAGGTGAAGTAACAGCTGTACTTCAGATCTCAGCACCGCTGACCCTCCACTCAATGCATTTCTAGGCATGAATAATAGGAAATATTGTTTCCTAGAAAACTGCTTTAAGGAAAATTTAAGCACATAAAGCAAGTGAAGAGAAGTTAGGAGGATCTGAGTGGTTTTGGATATAAGCAAAGACCAGCTGATCCTGTATGCATCCAGGCAAATCTGCCATTTTTTGAATGAAAGGCCTTGCCCCGTGCTCTTTACACTAGGCAGCAGGTGGCCATACAATGTCTCTTTTACAACAGATAACATCTGTTATACACCCAAGGTCAGCTCCATGAGGTTCAACAAGGCCAGATGCCAGGTCCTGCACTTTAGTCACAGCAACCCCATGCAGTGCTACAGGCTGGGGACAGAGAGGCTGGAAATCTGCCTGCTGGCAACAAAGCTGATGAAGGGTCTGGTGCACAAGTCTTAAAAGGAGTGGCTGAAGGAGCTGGAGTTGTTTAGCCTGGAGAAAAGGAGACTCAGAGGGGACCTTATCTCTCCCCATAACTATCTGAAAGGAGTTTGTAGGAAGGTGGGTGTCGATCCCTTTTCCTAAGTAACAAGCAATAGGACAAGAAGAAATGACCTCAAGTTGTGCCAGGGGAGGCTTAGAAGGGTTATTAGGAAAAATTTCTTCACGGAAAGCGTTTTCAAGCATTGGAGCAGGCTGCCCATGCAAGTGGTTGAGTCACTATCCCCAGAGGTATTTAAAAGATGTGTAGATGTGGTGTTCAAGGACATTATTTAGTGGTGGACTTGGCAGTGCTGGGTAAATTGTTGGACTCAATGATCTTAAAGGTCCTTTCCAACTTGAATTATTCTGCAATTCTATGTTGTCTGTGATGTTGTTTGATACCTCAAAGGGATGTATACATTTTTATCCCATTATGTCTTGTGAAATGACCCAAGCCATCTTTCAAGCTACATTTTCTAAGGTGAAAAAATAATGAAATAACCCTTTACATCCTAGAGCCCATATAGGTTCAGCTCTCTGTGTGCAGATTTTCTGCTACTATGGTTGATATAAGATTGGAAAAGGCTCCATTGCAAAAAAACATGTCCTTTGATCCTGTAGGATAATAGGCTGCAGTGTTCCCAGGTTACTGTCAGAAAGCAATCTCCAAGAGGCCAGCTAACTGAAGCAAAAAATAGGTTTCTATAAAACTAAAGTTAGGGAAAAACTTGGAGTCCTTTGAATTCAATCACTTTTCCAAGTGTTCGTCTCACTGGCATCCAAATACAAAGGTGAGAGGTGTGAAATAAAAAATGAAATAGAGCAGAATAGTTAGTCATTAGGAGGTCACAAAGTGAGGCAGCTTTTTCTGGAACACATTGGCTTCAGTGATGAGTAAACCCTAAAAGTTCAAAAATCAACTTCAGTTGGACAATCCAAAGTTCAGATATTTCTCTTAACTCTTGGACTATATTCTTCCACGGAACAAGAAAGCAGAGCATGCTCCGCTGTCATTTATATCGCATAAATGAAGCTAACAGAGAACAGGTATTTGCCTTTTAATTTCAGTAGCATTACACCATTGATTTATCTGTCTCATCAGCCAGAACGTCTCCTGAGAACAGACTTCCAACCAAAACAAGCCTTTGGTTTAGAACCATGATAGAAATATCTGCCACTGGAAAGTAGTAGTAATTATATTTCCAGCTCCAATTTGAACCACCAAATTCACAGAAGGCAGTGAAAATGGACTTCATCAAAGATATATTTATTTACCCAGTTTTTTTCAAAACCTTGCAGCTGGGGAGAAGACACAGGCAGAACCATGTCCCTTTTTTATTACTGTAACAGGAATATCAGGTTACAAATGCGACCAAGCTGGAAGGAAAGAATATTGCCAACCCCTGGAGCTGACTGAGGGTCTGCTGGACAGAGTCTGATTCAATAGCCTCTCCCTCCAGGAAAACAGAGTTTCATCTTTGCTGCATCCTTAGACCATAATATTTGGCCCTGTAGTGCTTGCAACAATGGCCTCCAGGCTCTGGTTGAGAACAAGTTCACTAGGCAGTCACACTGGAGCATCCCACCCAGCAGGCTCAGGCAAAGCTCCAGTGCACCCAGGTGCTGCAGGAGCGCACATGGACACAGTTCTCCAGCAGGCAAACAGGCACCAGCTGTCCCTGCTCAGCTCACTTCCTTACATAAACTTCAGTCTTTCTTGTAGCAAACTCCTGTGATTTCCAGGTGAGTAGAATGGGCTCTGGACTGCCCTCTCAGGGCTCCAGTGCTCTGCTATAAAGCCACATGGGTTTTGTGGTAGCTGATTACCACAGGCATAAAATGTGCTTGAAGTTAAGCATATGCTTAATTGCTTTCTTGAGCCAAGAATCAATCTGTCCTCCCAACACTGATTATGGCCCAGATCTTGCAGTGCACACTGATTCATGGCTTTGGCTTCATGGAAGTTATTGAAGAATCAGTGCTAATTTCCCACATTTTAGAAATGTTTAGGTAGATGAGTGTAGGAATTAATCAATGTACTCCCCTTTGCCATTATAAATCTCAGCTGCTATTAACATTGAGTGCCAAAAGATGTGAAATAAAATATTTCACTCCCCAAAACAAATGTGAATGCCTTTGAGAGAAGAGGTCAAGTGTGGTGTGGCATATATTGTACATGTACACACATAAATCATTGATAGCTAGACTAGTTCTCTATATTGATCACATCATACTTTCCTAACTGGTATAAGATTATCTAAGAAAATAATCACTAAATTATCTTGAAGGTACCAGCTTCCAAGCAAGATTAATGATACATAATTTACTTTATGAAGGAAGCAGGCATCCAATAAATTAGAAAATGCACACCACCATCAAAGCAAATTGTTAAGTATATCCAGCACTCACCTTACTGAGTAGCTGACACATGGTTTTTACATTCTTTCCATCAAATCATAAGTATTTTCCTGTCACCCACCTCATTGTAAAAGTAAATGTCTGCTGAGTTCCCATACACATGCTATTGACAAAAAATTCATTTCAAGGGCAAAGTATTTGCGTTCACATATGGTCATGTGGATATACAGTAAGAGAAGTTCAAAAGAATTGAGATTCCTTTTGTGGGATATTAAATTATGACTTAATTGAAAAAGAAATCATCATTCAGAGGCAAGATTTACCTTGGAGTTAAAAATACAGGGCATCCAACCCTGACTACCAGTGTCCACATGTGCACCACCAGAAGCAGCCCTGATTCTGAGAGTAAGAGTGTCCCTTCTTACATCATCCTTCTTCTACCGTCATCTTCTTAGGACTGCGGGATGTAGACATTTATGGACCTTTACCCCGACTTGTTTTTCCTAGCGATAATCCTAGATAAAACTTACAGTTCACATTTTTAAGTTTACATTTACCATTTGCATGTACTGAATAATTTTGCTACTAGCATCATCAAAAAATAGTTATCCAAACTAGCTCACTTTCACCTCTTCTTAAAGATTTTAGCCTCTAGCATCCGCAATAGTTACATTTTACCTTTTAAGGCTTTTTTATTTAGTTCTAGGTGATTGATTGTTACTGATTACATTTCATGGTACTGTCACAGGAAAGAAGGGGTGAGTGGAGATTATAATTAGCCCTGTTTCTGAAAGCATTAATCAAATATTAACCAGCCTTCACTGCCTCCTCAAAAACAAAAGTGTGTTTCCCAGAGAAACTGAGGCACGGAGAATGTGACTTGCCTGCAGTCAAGAAGTGAGTCATTTATGGAGGTGCAGAATATTGTGGTGATCATGTCATGGTGTCAGGCAGCATGACTGACACTGAGCTCTGTGGCCACATGGTGAAGGGATAGGCCTGGGCAATCACTGCTTGGCAGGCAAGAGAAAAAGGCCCCTGAGGCTTACCTTCACTGTTGAAAGAGCACACTTTCTGCTCCTGCCGAGTAACGAAATTATTGGGAAAGGTAATTTGAGCTCCCTGGAGAGACTGAATTCCTCACAGGCGTCCATACCAGCTATGCCACAGATGACAGCCATTCCCTAGTGGCATCAGCAGCAAGAAATCTTGCTTTACAGAGCTCTGACATATAAAAAGAAGGCAATGGGTCTACACTAGTTCCCCAGTCCTGTTACCTGCTACGCTTGGGTCTTGCATCAGCCTTGATAGATATGAAACAGAGAAGAAAGGGACCATGATCCCATCTGGAAGTTTGGGAAGTGTTCACAAACTCCCACCCCGGCAAATAACATTGTGAACAGCACAAAAATTATGAAGAATGGCTGACAAACTGGCTTAGTGAGAAAAGCTTCCCAGAGACATAGTTCATACAAACTGTACTTACAAAAGCTCAGTTTGGATAGTATTTCCATTGTCTGGCATATTTTTCAAAATGTGGCATACTTCAGGCTAATCAATTCTTTAATTCAGATATGAAGATGAGCTTTCTGAGGCAAGAAGATTTAAATAATACAGCTGGTGGTTTCTGCTGGAGGTTCTGTCTGACCAGAAAGCTATCTAAAGAAGCCTTAATGATTAATCTTTAAAACTGAGAGATAATGTAACTCAGTAAGAGAGCATTAAGAGGAACTTAAAACCTAGAAGCAGTGCAGAAGACAAAACCAAATTCCTCCCCACCAACAGCTACACATGTACAATCATTTTACAGTTCTGGACACTTTCGTTTGACATAAACAGGAAGAAGAAACATTTTTAAATGTAAAAAAAAAAATCAAAATATTCAAGATATATTGAAAATTTGATAAGCAGTAGCAACATATTGTTGCTTCAGCATTATGGAGAAAACTCAGAAGCAGACTTCCACATTCAAGGAGGCAAAGAACTTTGACATATTACCTAGTCTTGTACAGAACACATATTTTCAAAAAATAATGGCTTACTTCTCACGGAATGCTATTACAGCCTGCAATGTTATTTCAGAGTATAACCATTAATGCCAGGCGGCATTTTCATTTGGCAAAGATCGTTTACAAAGAGGACACAAAGAGGAAGGTACAGAAAAAGTCACATATTACAAAAGGAGAGAAAGGGAGGGAAGAAGGAAAAAAATGGACCAGTTTTCATCATTTTGACTGAATGAACAATAGGTGCAATTACACACATTCAGGCAGATTCAATCAGCACACTGCACACTTTCACAACCACTGTTCCGTTGAGTTCAGGTATTTGCAGGAATAATATGTTGTGTTGCCTTCCTGCTTGGCTTTGTGTGCTGTTTCTCAAGAGGCTTACCATTTGTGTACACAGCAGCTGTATCCACCTGTGTCTGCTAAGTCAGGGTAGCCAGGGCCTAAAATTACCCTTCGATGGTGGTCCCCAGGGCACAGCGAATTTCACTGCTCACTTACAACATGCCTAATCTGCAAATCACCAAAACGTCAGGAAAAAGAAAAGAAAGTGGGCACTGTGAAAATACAAAAAAAGGTGAATTCTCTCTCATTAAGCAAGTCAGCTGTGACAGGCACAGCCCTCAGATGGATTCCAAACAAGAATATGACATTACAAATAGAAAGTGTTCTTTCATGGTGCATAGTTTTTTCCAGAACAACTGATGAAGAACTAACATCAAGCAGAACAAAAATGGAAACTAGTGGTGCAGTGGCATGCTAGCCACATAGTCTCGTGCCCTGTATACCTTCCAAGGTGCAACAGGCAATGACAGAATGAAATACAGGCAGTCAGACCCAATTCCCACACACACTACTGAAGCACAGCCATCTACTGATTCAGAAATTGAACAAGAGGCCAGCAGACATTGGAGCACAGCTGTTACTTTATGAAGGGGTTGGCAATGTCACGCTCCAGGAGTGCAAAGCTCAAAAGATATTTGATAACACCAGAGTCAAAAGGACCACTTTGAGACACAACCACTGAAAATACAGCTATGAAATACACATTTAAATGGCTGTGTCCTGACAGTCCACCCTGGGTTACAGAGCCAGCAGCTGGGCAGAGGAGTCCAAATAAAAGACTCACCATTGAGCATTGCAACACATGTGCTGCATCAATCACTCTTTGTGTAAGATAAAGTTGGTCTCTTTATGATCCTGGATGGCAGAGATGTGCATAATGGGTCAAATCAGAGGGCAACATGTTCTCTGGGATCAGCGTTCCTTCATCTTCCCAACAACACCCTTATTCACACATTGTTGGTGGAGGAAGGGGTGAGGGGTTGAAGGGGCTCAATAATCCTACCCACTTGGAAGAGGGTAGGATTATTGAGCCATTTATTTCTCACAATAGTGGAAGGCTTTACACAAGCAACAAGAGAAATAAGCCAAAAAAACACACACGATGGCCCAAAGATGGTTCTGCTGAAATCCCATACAATACCATTGCCCTTTGTGGGTGCTTCTTCTGATTCTTTGTTTAAAAGTGAGTCACTTCTTTGAGACTGTATATACAGACATAAAGACCAGGTGAAACATTCCCCTATGAAAATACAGTTTAAGGGCTTATGTCCACTGGGTCTTCCCCCAAAGAGGCACAAAGCATACTCTATATCCATGGACTTCATGGCACTGTTTGGCACCTCCCAAAATGACTTCCACCTACAAGCACCCATAGGGCCATGAAAACAGTTACATGCCCATGCTTCTCCAAAACCAGCAGGTTCAGACTGGGGAATTGCCAGGACCAAGTTTACTACTGTCTGCCAGCTTTGTCTCATTACCTATCATGTATAATCTCTGCTGTGAGCTAGCAATAAGCCATCTTCCTTATTACCATTGCAATGTTCACATAATTAAATTGTTCTCAAATTGTAGGCTATAACAGTGTACAGACTTAGATGAAATTGTTGTGACAATTCAGAAATGCTTATTCTCTCTAACCTGTTTATAGGAAGAGACACATCCCAATTGTATGTGAAAAAAAAAGCTCTAATCCATTACAAGTCACGTCATGACTGAGTATTTTGATTGAACTGCTCAACAAAGTTAAAAGTCTCTGAAAATCTTTGGAAGTATATTTGTCACCACTAACAAAAGGGTTATCCAAGGAAACATAGAGCTCTAGACAAAAGTTAAGCTTTGGAAAGAAATTGACCCCTATTCTCACAAGTTGTAAAAATTAGC
This sequence comes from Falcunculus frontatus, assembly GCA_013398115.1. Lineage (NCBI taxonomy): Eukaryota > Metazoa > Chordata > Aves > Passeriformes > Falcunculus > Falcunculus frontatus. Next base: position 1,081,112 of record VZRV01008263.1, read on the forward strand.
TTTTTTTCTCTATCAAATGAACTTAACAGAGAAGACCTAAAGTTCTGCTTAAGTCTCAGGTAATTATGAAGTTTGTATCCTCTCTCCATTTTTCACATCCGGTAGCTAATTTATTTTCTTTATGTTTCACTAGAATAAACTGATATTTTTGTATTGTTTCCACTATTAAGCAGAAATTCATGTTAGAGTTTTACATTTTCCCAGAGGTCCATAAAACATATCAATGTGTAAATATGTATGTTACCTACATTGCTCATAGAATAAAATATACTTTACCCAGCTAGGGGCTGTCTGGAAGAGGGTCCTTCAACAACTGTATGAATTTGGAGGAAGGCCACTGAGGCAGCAAATATGTCTTCTGTGGCAGAAGGCTTTTCATTAGCAGCAATATAAGACTTGCTGCAAGACACAAGAGAAGATCTGAGCTTCAGTGTTGTGCAAAGCTGGGACACAAAATACTTCCTATTCGTTTTCTCACTTTTTCTCTTCTCTTTGCAATTTATATAATGAGAGTTTGGAAGGGGCAAGAATGTCATTCTACAACAGTATCAGAAATAAGAGACTTTGGAGAAAGGTTTAGTAGAAGGATAAGCTATGCCTTTGGGCATTACACGTAAAAAATACAAAATTAAATAAGATCAAGGAGGCAAAACAGAAAAATTTCCGCATCTTCCAATTTTTGCAGACAAAGAAGCTATTCAATACAGGACTTTTAATGATTAATGAAGAGGATAGGATTGCCTTTCCAAAGCTGCTCTGAGTACTAAATCACAAATGACCTTTAGTGCTTCCAGCTGAGGGTGATTTATCTCATTTTACCATTAGTGTCTATCACTGTTTTTTATAAAACTTGGGTCTATCTACTTCTACTAGTATGTGTTGCTCTCCTGGGGATGGTTCAGGACCCACCCATCAAGACCTCCCATCTAAAACCACAACAATCCGGCTGAGAGCAACTGCTCTGTGCACTCCACCCCTTGCTGTCTTTTGCTCTAACACCCAGGAGGGAAGCAGAAATGAGGTCAGGTTTGCTAACCTTTCCCCAGCTCTCAACAAGACATCTAACTCTTCCTTGGATCTCTCCTCAGCTTTAAAGCTCCACATTCTTGGGGAAAATGTGTCTGAGACTTTATGGTATATTAAAAATGCTTCTTTTTAACTTTTTATTTCATACCAAGAACACGGAAGTATAAAGGGTAAAGAACTCATTTAATGTATAATACAAAACTAAAAGGACCAGACTTATAAAAATAAGCTTTCTCAATCAGCTTTCCTTCATATAAGCCCCTTTCTGTGTAATCTTTCCAATGCCATTCCTTCAATGCAAATTAAAGTGCCTTTTAGGATGAGGAAGTCAGGCCAAGCAAATAAAAGATCCTCCTCTAGCTTTAGCACTGGATTAATCAAGAAAAGTTGGGATATATAATACAAGAAAAAAAAAGATAACAGAATTCTACCCCGAGTTCCCCTGCCATCCGCTTTCACAAGGCAACCTACACTCCCACACTTTCTTCAAGAAGGGTAAACATAGAGCCAGACATTAAACAATGCTGGAGATACGTATATGCTTAATATAAAAGAGAAGCGAGAGCAAAGTTTGAAGGAGTGGATTCACAAGCAGGATTTTTGTCATTGTTATAGCATCTAACATTTTAAGCGCTCTTTTATTTTGTGTCTTGAAAGCAAAGATCCTTACATAATGTGGTGAAGGTGGGGACAGGCATTCAGAAAGAAAGAAGAAGGTTTGCAGTTTGGACTTTTATCAGCATACTGGAGCTCACATCATTTTGTATACTCTGAAATCGCTGATACTCACAGAACCAAAGGAAATGAAAGGCATGAAATACCTGTGATGATGTATGCCAGCAGTTATTATATAATCCAAGCACTTAGCTGGTGCTTGAAACCACTCCTACCAACTTCAAGAACAAGGAGCTTGCTTTCAGCCTCCCTGACCCATTCAGCTTTCCCTTTGTACACTGAGAGAGAGAGTAGCTAGCATGTTAAAATGTCTTCTTTTAGGGAGACGATGCAGATATCATAAGAGCAGTATCTCTCAGTATTATTTCCAGAAAAACATAAAATACATGGTACGTAATGAATCATGGTACATAATGAAAATTAAAATGGCAACAACTAAGAAGAGTAACATGATTACCAGTATTTTCTAATTATAAAACTTAAGCTGCACTAAATTGAAAAAGTTTTATTTTAGAAGTGAAACAAAATAAACCCAAGGCAAAAAAATATCTGTTCATAAAGGTCAAGGATATTCCTGGGCTCTTGTTTGCAGTGTTAATTTTTCCAGTAGTGATTCTTCTTTGGTGAAAAATACACTTGCTACACTGTCCCAGTGTATATTATATCTGGTACAGATGCTGTTTTGCATCAGTTTCAGTTTCATATATTTTTATAGTTTTAGTTAGCTATATTTTATCACATATGCTTATTTTCAGAGCAGGATTGACTTTTGCATATTCATTAGCATAATTTTTACCGTATTACTAAACTTTGTGCTTGTTTGCTATCTTATACTAAGGACTTAAGCCACATTTTACAGGCATAAAATGACACATACAGGAGAAGAAAGAACAAGTATTTAACCCATGCAGTGGTACCTCACTTTGTGCTAAATACCTTAAACATAGTACTAGTCAGCAAGAGTAAATTTAAAAATGGCTCATAATGAAGGAAATGCTGTAGCAAAGATAGGACTAAAACCCATATTTCTTACCTTTCATGTAGGCTCTTAACAAGGTTAAAACTAGTATTTAGTGTAATTAAATTCTTGTTATCTCATGCAATTTCAACTGAGGGAGGTATCCAGCTATTCACAGTTATTTGCACCTTTTCAGGAAAGAAAATAGCATCTCAGATATATAATTAGCCACAATGACCTACACAGATGTCATCTGCAAGGCTGCAGCTGAACCCTAGTCTTGGAAGTGTTGGCAGGAATTGCTGCTTCATGGAAACCCATGCGTTTCACGTTACTGGCTTCCACTTTTGCTTAGATGCCTCTTTATTGCTACTACTTGTGGTATAGAATTGCATACAGGATGTGCATTCAGGAATGAATAACGTGGGTCTGCAGGGAGGTCTGGGCACCAACACACATCCTCCTTTGAATCATGTCCCACCTAGCGTTTAAACGTGCACCTGCTTAATGTAATACCTTTTAATTACGGATTCACACTAATAAAAAAGGATGAAGTAAGAATCCTTTCCTGTAGTAAAATACTACTCACTCTGAATATAGAGAACACACCATTCTATAAAGAATGCTGTCTCCACATGAAGAAGATGAAATGTAATACTTTGTGTTGATGAAGTGTAAAACTAAAAGGGAACATTAAGATAGACTTTTCAGATTCCCTTTGACATAAAGGCCAGAACTGTACCCAGTAATCCCTGCATGAAGCAACACATCTTGTGATTGACCTAGGGTGTATCATTCAATGGCACATTTTACCTTGTCTAAATAACTTCTGAGATGGAAAATAAATGACTCTTAAAAGGTTTGGCTAACCTACACCTACCTTTGGAGAGTCTCACTTGGCAAGTACAGAGGAAAAGGTTCTTACCTTGTGTTCATCAGTAGTAAGTTAATCTCAGTTGGTTTGCACACTCAGTAAGACAAAGTCTGGACTCTTCCCAGACATTTGTTCTAAGACATAAACCACAAATGCTCTGGCAATTGTCTGACTCCAGCAAACAAACACTGGTACATGCAAGTTCATTGTTTGCCACACCCTCTCTGGTTTCTAGTCTTGCTGGCAATTCTTTCTTCTCTCTTCATTGCTACTAGGACATGTCTTATGCCTCAAACATTAACTTTCATTTTCTTCCTCTGGTGTTTTCTCTCTTTTTCTCTTTTTAGGCAGCTAGATCTTTCCTGGTACATACATCCTTTAAAATAGCTGCTTAGTTCACACTTTTTTAACCAGCGATTCCCGAGGGCTCAAAAGCCTACTCTCTTCAACACCTTATTTATAAATTTCCTTTCTCCAATACATTATCTGCTACTCCAATTCCAACCTATTTATCAGGAAGTACTCAAGAAAGTATCTTTCTTTTAAAAAGTTTAAAAATATTCTTATCCTTCTCTGGGTTTAGCTCTGGCTGGACATGAAAACAATTCTTCTGCAAGTATTTAATAATCTGTCTTTCTACTTATATTAGTTTTCAATATGATGGACAGCTCCATTCTATTAAATCGCTCTTCAGCAATGCCACCATCTTTATTTCCTTCCATAATGATTTCCTCTTTCCCTACTCTTACCCATTCTCTTTGCCTCCCTCTGTCTGCTTTCTTCTATTTCCATGCTAATTCTTTCTTTGACTAAAATCCTGGCAGCTTTAGTAGTGTTTCTTAATATTTCTTATTAAGATATTTACCTGTTTTCTATCTCATTTCTTCCCATTTCTACCTGTGAATGTTACAAAATTCCCAGAGGATCATAATGCTACCTGTGACCAGTTTTGGAAAAGGAGTCCTTTGTTACTCACATCTCTTTTAATCTGGATGACTTGATGAGTGATTTTGATCAGGGTAGCAAGAACTGCAGACATTCACCCAGCTTAAAAACTACCACAACTAGGGTTCACCAGCCTTTAGTCCTTTTTCCTCCAGAGCAATCACTGTGAAACTTTTAATGCATTTTTGGCACCCTTCCCCAAGGCTTTTCATTAGGCAGCAGACAAACATTCTTCTCCAAAGCAGTCTGCAACATTTCCAGCTACTCACACTATTTTAATTGACAGATTTCCATAGCTTATAAGAATCTTCATTAAAACTTTCTCATCTTCTGCTGTCTATATAAAGCAAACACTATCCATTGCATGACTATTCTTTGGCTGCCTATTCTTCATTCTTTGGGTATCTCTAATAACTTCCCTGTCTATTCTGTCCATCTAACTTTGGGGTATTAGCTTCATTTAATGTAAACCATTGTCTGAAAGACATTTATGGGCATCTGGGACAAGAAAATCTTCACACTTCATGCTGCTCTCCGTGACATATATTCTACAGGTTTCTTCACTTCCATCACAACCTTGATGTCAGGGTTGATTCTAAGTTTTCTCCTGCTGTGGTTAATCTGCCTCTGTGCTATTCTCTGTATTACCCCACTAGTTTCTGATTTAACATTTTCTTCAATACCTTTGTGTCCTCTAATCTGAGGAGACTGAGCCTTCCCCTGGTTTTATCAAATCCCAGCTCGCCACTGCTGTTTATGGATTTTCCTTTACACAAATTCCTCTTCAGAAGTTTTAATTCCTTTCTTGCTCATCTCGGAATACAGCCCAGAGTTAGAGAGCAATTGGTTTAGAAATTGCTTCAGCAAAGTTTTTTCCACTGAAAAGACATAGTTAATATAAAAACAATTTCTCACTGCAATAAGTTAGTACCACAATGAAACTTTTGTCAAAAAAAGGTCCTGTGAATCCAGCACAGAATTTGAAACTAGCATCACAGAGGACCTCAGTGTGGCCAGTTATTCCATAGAAAAAAACCTGCTCACATCCCTGCATTTTCTGACTTTTTTAAACTTAAAATTTGGTGTATACATAATAGTCACTCCATACATGTCCAGCCAAATAAAAATTGTTTCTTTCTTTGGTTTTTTGGTGGTTTTGTTGTTATTTGTTTGGTTTTTGTTTTGTTTTGTTGGGTTTTGGTTTTTGGGGGGTTTTGTGATTATCCTTTGAAATTTGTCAGTTTGGCAGATCAGTGATCTCACTTTTCTTCCAATACCAAGCAGAAGCAGTGGTGCAAGGGTATTCTCCTGTTTAGTGACCTTCTGAATTTCTCTGCCCATTAATTTTTTACCTCAGTTCAGACCTTACTGAAACACCTTTCACTCCCTTTCTTATAGTTCTTATAGTTCTGTCTTCCTCAGTACCTTGTTACTTATTTTGTAACTTAATGAAGAATTTTGCTGTGACAGGTGTAGTCCTAAAGACAGGTTAATTGTATTCCATTTCAGCAGGGCAATATTCCTATCAGGACAGCAACCAGCACATTGAGACAAATATGAATTTTTTCTCTACCTCAGTATAAACACTTTCACTACAGTAAATACAAATTCCACCGCATGCAGACTGTAGAAAAATACACAACACAAATGAGTACTTCCAACTTTCAGGGAGACTCCAGCAGGGCTCTGGCTTTGGCAAGTGAAAGATTGCAGGCAGTACATCTTATTACATGGGTGGTCGAGTTATTGAACTTTATTGACAAAGGGCTGGATTTTCCAGCAAGACGGAGCTTCATTAAAATTCTGCAGAGACTGAAAATTCAATAATCTCTCTCACAAAGCACTGCATGAGTAGGGCTGATTAGGCAATTTCTCTCTCATTCCATTTCTTTTGCTAAAAGCGTTGTTACTTCTTGTTGGTACAAAAAGACAATCATTAAATGAGCATTCGCTATACTTGATTAAGCAGAAAGTTTTAAAGGTGCATTGGCTCTCTTTCTCTGGAATTAATTGAGGCCTTCAAAAAGTTGCAATAACACCACCACCACCACTTAATCTTTCTAAGCTGAATTATTTAAAATTTGGATCTGATTAATCCATTTGTGGCTCTTCGTGGCTTTCAATTCTCTGTTTTCATAGTTACTTGCACATTTGCAGCCAGGTCTGCTGGGTACTGGGAAGAGTGTGTGAATTACTCTCTACTTAATTTCTTTCCTTGTGAATCACAACTTCTTTGCTCTCATTGGGTTTCAGATTAAGAGACCCCTTAAGAATAGAATGGTAGGACCAGATTGAAGATCAGCTACCTGATTATCTCTTTTTTGTCAGTGGCTATCAGTTGTTAGGAAGCGAAGTAGCATAGCAAGACTACTGTTATACTTCCTTTGGGAAAGACAAGGGCTTCAGCAATCCATAGTTTAGGGCATTCTTGACACAGAGGTTGTATCCTCATATTTAATAACTGTTAGTGGACTTTTCATCTGTGACTTTGTTTATTCAAGCGCCCCACCACTACCCCTTCCTTGTATAACATGATAGTGCCCTGCTGCTTGCAGGAATGTTTTCCAGCAAGCAAAGCCAGTTTAGAGACTAGGAGACTTTATAAATCTGCCCTTAAGAGTCTATTCACAGTAATCACAGAAGCAATTTCCTCTCTTTTTTGTTTGTGGTCTTTTTGTTGTGGGTTTTCTCTTTTTTTGGTTTTGGAGTTTGGTTTTGTTTGTGATTTTTTGTTGTGAATTGAGAGGGCGAGATGTTAGGATTTCATTTATGCAAAGAAAGATGATGAAAAAGACCCAAACCCTACAGGATAGGAACCTAGAAAAATAATTAGAGGACTTACATTCCTGATGATTCCGCTTATCTTCACTGGTCTTGATCAGTCCTGTGTTACTGATTGTGCTTTTTCTTAAAACAGTTAAGCTGCACTCAAAATAGAGTGTCTAATAACACAGACAATGTCACTATGTGTTTGCTCAATAACATTAGTTATATAACCTAATTTGCTCCTCAAAAATAAGGTGAGGAAGCTGCTGCTGCAATTCAGTATCTTCTGCTAAGATGTTTTTGGAACACAGACCAATCCACTCTGACCCTGATTGTGTTAGGAAAAAAAAAAATAAACAACCAAATCTTGATTCCAGTTGTATTCATTCTCTGCTCAGCTGAACTCCCATTAACCTTTGTGAAATTTTGTCTAAGTTAGCACTGAGAAAAACAAATAGTCTTCTAAATATGATCCAGTATTGGTGCAGGTACATAAAACTGTGCATTGAAATATGCACACAAAGCTTAGGTATTGCAGTGCCTCTCACCCTTTGATCATCATGCCATTTCTGACTAACTGTTTGATATTTATCTTGATGATTTTTTTTCAATTAAGGGCACCCAAAAAACATTTTGGAACTCAGTGTAGTGAGAGACACAGGCCAGGAGAACAGATGTCTAGCCTGAGATATCTGGATACCAGATGAAGGTGTAAGAAGTACCAGGTGGCAGCAGGACCCAGCAACATGCCAGCAGAGGCTCAACACACATGGGAGACCTGTCCTGCAGAGAAAAGCAGTAGAGCAGAAAGGCTTAACTAAGGTTTCCACACTTAATTCCTGAAGATGCCATTCTTCAGATTAAAATTTAGGACACAGTTATTGTCAAATCTGAACGTGAAACACAAACACACTTTCACCAGATCTACCATCTTCATACGCTTATGCGTTCCACAGCCTGGAAAAGCAAGCTTTCAAGAAGCAACTTCTCTTTGTAAATAGCTTGGGAGATACTCCAGTGCAGGACTAGACAGCTGTCTTTGTATGGCTATCCTTTCTAAAACACTGCCTTACCTTGAAGCTCTTTTGCACGTTTTTCTACTTTGCTATTTCTCTGAGCAGACTTTTGAAAAAAGAGGCTTGCTGGCAGTGCTCACATGTGTGCACGAGGGGGCAGGAGAGGCTCACAGTTTCGGCAGCAAAAGCTGCCTGTGACAAGAGAGTAAGAGAAAAAAGTGACTTTAGCACTGCAGGTCCCTCTGGTCCTTTACCCTTCTCTCCTTGAAGACAGCCCTTGCTGCGAGGCTATTTCGTAGTAGTGGCTGGAAAATAAACATGGCTTGCAACAAAACTTGTGTCAACAAAGGTCTGTAGATTTGTCTCAAATACACATAAGCGTCTGAGATTGTTAGTAGGAAAAGGCCATTTTTTCATAGCAATTTCCATTCCTATAATTACTTTGAAATAAATACCAGTAAAAACTGCAGTTAAAATACAGATCAGAACATTCCCTTCCCTTATGTCTTTTTTCTGACCATAATTAAGAGACTGTGCTTTAAAATCAGGAAACACAAACACCACGGCCTGGGAGATGTGAGGAATAGGGTTGCAGGAGAAATTAGAAGGATGCCTCATTGCAGTCACAAAGTAGTCTAGCGAAGTGGAGCAGAGCTTGAGTGAGCCAAGCCATGATCCCATATAAATCAACATCATTCTCTTGATGCAGTAATACACAATTTACACCTAATAAAGAGTGGCTCACATTCTTCTGTGGGGAAAAAAAAAAAGTGCTGAGAAGAAAAAGCTCTTGTTCATATGTTTACCAAATCCAACTATTTGCTACAGTATTAACCACTAAAATTTGCTTTGGACCACTAACCGTCAGTCTTCTCATCTCCCATACATTTTTGAAAAAATAAGTGCACAAACAAGAACCATGAGAATGTTTGATAGGTCTGAAGCTGAAACCAACTGTTTTTTCTGGAAAATAAATAATTTAGCCTTGCAATACTTCTAGAAGGCAGAAGGCTATTCTTTTCCCATAAAGAGACAAAAAGAGGGTCTCATGAAGGTGCTGACTTGACATGGGATTTATAAGAAGACAGAGGGGAGTTTCTTGTTACTCAGCATCTACTCAGGTTCCATCACAAATACTGCAGTTATCACCTTCCCTCATCTGCACAGTAATCCTCAGTGTCTCAGTCCTGCTGCACTGTCCTACATAGGGAAGCATGACATGAACCTGGGTATATCATTAAGCTCTGAAAATACATGTGATACTACCAGGGCAAGAGGTATGAAAAATGTTGACCTTGCATGAAGCGGCTGCACTTGTCCAATTCCTGATGGAGAGAGAGTCCACCCCACTGCCACAGCTGTAGACAACTTCTGCACTTTCCTGTGCACCCATTCCAATGCTTGTTTAACTTGTGAGCTGACTCAACTTCCTAAACCAGCTAATAATGAAGTTAATAAAGTACCAACCTCACCTCTTGTAAAAAGAAATGAGATATCGGGCCAGCTTCAATGTCCTAGAAAATCTCACCCAAGTGTGCCTAGAAAGCACATCAAGGTCAAGTCACCAGTCAGACTCTACTGGGAATGCTGCTACAGCTTCACAGATCAGGAGACCCATGAAGAAAGCATTAAGGTTGAAGCCACCAGAGACAACTGGTCAGATATGCCGTAACAGAACGAGGGAATTTAACTCCAGTTTCCTATAAACTTTCTGTATCTATAGCAATCACTCAGGCAGAGGCTTCTGGTCTAGTATTTAGTGCTGGGACTGCTGGCCCTCTTTAACTACTTCTCCATCAGTGCGTTTATTTGTTCCAGTGACTAACTTGACACCATTCCAGTCAGGTATTCCCTTCAAGGCCATCTCTTTCTTCCATTTTTCTGCCAAATAAGCGCTTTGTTTCAGATCCTTCAACAGAATGCCTCAGGGCCAAAGGGTCCCATCTTCATCCCGCAATACTACAGTGGTAGTTAGTAATGTAGTATCACTGAGGATTGCTAGATGTGGGTATGGCTATTCTGATTCTGCGTTTTAAGGACTTGGGTGAGAACCTGCCTGATTTTAAGCACCCAAACAGTGCTCCCCGATTTACACAGGCTCATGAGGCGACTTAAAATTAAGACTGTGTCTGAAATACCTTGAGTATCAGACTCTACTGAGTGACATTGCCTGTAAGGGATACAACAATAAAAAAATCCAGCTGTTGGCACCAAGGAAACCTGCTTCATGCTGGGTGGCCAGGACCACATTCTCAAAGCAGGGAGATGAAGGCTATAATTGAGGCTTCCCATGTGTGTTCAAATCAGAGCCTTACACAAAACTGTTAAAAGCAATGAGAAGCCTTGCACTGACTTTAAAACTTTTTGAATAAGGCTGTTACATAGCAAACATCGCAGATAAGGCCGCCACAGATTGGCACTCAGACAATAGAGGCAGATTTCAGGTAAAATCAACCACTTCGGTGCAAACACACCATTACTGAATCATTGTGCTCTTCATCTAATCCTTAACATCGCCTGCAACAAAATCTCAAGCTTGTGTGCTACATCCTGGGTACATCATAATTACTTGACTCGGAGATCTTTTTGTATTCCACCAACTCAACCATGCAAAAGAACAGATTTGCATACTACAGTAATCAGTCATTGGGAAGTTTACTGGTTTTATTATCTAAGGCAAGGGGTCTATTTTGGCTACATTTCATTGCAGAAAAATTGTATTCAATGGCAATTGCAAGTCAGAATTGCTCACTGCTGAGACAGAGGTGAAACAGCAATAGTTAAATGTTTCCCTCCTGTGATGGTATTAGCATGACTGCTAGGAAATATGTGCTTGAAAATGCCAGAGAAAGTGATTTGTCTGTGACAGAAACTGTTTTAAGGAGAGAGAAAATGAAAACCACAACCACACTAAAATAAAGCCTCTTTTAATGAGCTTCGGATGCCTTCTGGAAAATTGAGAAGAGATTTTAAAGCATAAATGGTTCTTCTGGTATATCATTATATTTTTTGTTGGAAGGTTTTGTTGGGTTTCTTTGTTGTTTGGATTTCTTTAACTACGAAGTATATACTTTTTTTATTATTTAACTGAGAACAAGACTTCTGTTGTTAAAAACAGAAAGCAGGAAGAACCAACTTGCTCTAGTCATCAGAAGAACCAATGTGAGAGATGTTTACCTGAGCCTAACCTAAATTCCTGAGGATACCCACCAGTATTTCCTGGAGGATGGATTGGTAATCAATTTAGCTTTGTGTTGCTAGCGTGAGTCATTGAAAATGATAATGATCGAGTGTCTGTGTCATCCCTAAGGTGAAAGCAAAAAGAGGAGAGAACGTGGAAAAAAAAATATAATACGCCTTTGCAGACCCTGCTTATGGGTGCAGAAAAAGAGCAAAATTACACCTCTTGACGGTGTGATGGTTTTCAGTCTATTTGATTGGGGCAACCCAGCTGCATGCCAGTGTATTGCTCTCCTGTTGAATTCTCCTTTGTCATATTGCTTGCTCAGAAAAACTGACATATTTATGCCATTTTATGTCTTACATTATCTGTTCCTTAATCTGTCTCATTTTTATGCCACTAGAGATATTAGTGAGGTCCTATTACTGCTATACTAATTGAAAAACCAGCACTCTTACCCTTCACTCTAACAAAGAGCAACCCTGTCACTGAGGAAGTAATCTGAACTTGTTAAATAATGTCCGATAGCTTCTCATTCATATTTTTTCATGAAGTTGCATGAATTTATAGTTCTTGCCTTTAAAATAAAGAAACAAGTAAATAATTGAAAATTATTAACAATTTCAAGGTGCAAGCACTGTACTATTCAACCACACTGTATTTCTACTTGCTTTCCAGTGAATCTGTGCACACTGACCGAGGCTCAAGAATTACAGAAAGTTTTCCCATATAAGAGTTATTTATGGCATCATTGCAGGCAAAAAGTCTATAGTCATCTTTAACACTTCCTGAATGAGTAATCTAGGTATGAAATAAGGCTTGTTGAAGGCTCCTCCTTCAAACAAGTTTTATGAAAAAATAGCAGCTTTTACCTGAAGCATACAGGCCAGGCATTTCTCTGCCAGAAGCAGTTTCAGAAGCTGAATCTCCATTTCAAAATGCCACCTCTGAGATCACTCTCTAAATCCAGGCAATATAGAGAGACATCTCACCACATTGCCAGTTGGCTGGATTGGGCTCTCTCATCCCCTCCCCATTCAGTGTGGCTGCTATTCTTAGACACCTAAATTCATTACATAATGATCTGAAGTCAGCCCTGTACATTCATGTGCTGTAACCAAGCTTTTCACTAGGGAGGAGGGAAGGAATTCCTCTACTGAAAGTCATGATGCCTAAATCCTGGTCTGGAACTGATCCTAACAAAGTAAGGCCTCAAATTCCCTTCTTAAAGAGGAGTTTTTTCACACCTGATGACTGTTGATATTGATATTTTCTCAACTCTGGCTGGTCATTAACATGCAGGCTCTATGACAAACATTTCTTCTTTATTTTCCTTAAGTCCAACTGCCTAGTTACACCTCAAGTTTCCCTTTGCTCCTTCCCTCTGCTTATTCCACACAGTGGATTTCCAGGGTAGGAGGGAACATGCAGCACTGCTGCTGTCTGCCGCATAAACAACATAGAGAATGGGAAGAGGAGATCCAAGAGAAACATCTTACCTATGCAAATGGTATGTCACAAGCTTGCCTTTTTTTTTTTTTTTTTTTTAATTAAAAAAAAGAAAAAGTCTCTTCAAAAATCAATTGTCTTAGGAGAGACATCTGAAAGCATTTTGTCTAGCAGAAGAGAGATGTTCATAGGCTGCATGCAGGGTCAGGTTTAAGTTTATTTTATTACTTCTGCTTGTGGCTGTCACAAGTCAAAATAATTTGTACTGGGGGTCTTAGCAACCACTCCGTGCCCATTTACAAACTCCATCTGCCTCCTGGCGAGATGACCATAGTACATCTTTACAAGACAGTTTTGAATCATATTTCATCTATCCTTCATATCTTGTCTTGAAAGCATGCTCAGCAATCTGAAGGACCTATCCCATACAGGATTTTGACTACACATTGCACCAGCAATTCATGTAATTGAAACCCTCCTGTAATTAAATACTCTATTTTTCTCTGAGCTGTGTCAGACACAGAAGTGTCACTAAGATTCAGATTCTTCATCTGCTACCCTTTTGCACAGGCTCTCTGAGGCCAATCCATATCCATTCTTCTCACATCAGTCCTGTGACAACCCCTCTTCACAGGGCAAAAGAGAAGTGTCTTAAGGTTTCAAGCTACCACTTTCTCCCCCTGCCTGGTCAGTCTTTAGCCTCCATTTCTAATTTGATTGCTGTTGGGGTTTTAGCAGCTCTCCTTTGTTTTCTCTTAATTTTCCCATCCTGTTGCTAAGGAACCTGGCCACAGGGGGAGGAGTCCAGCTGGTTATCCTTTTTGCCTGGGGTTTTCTCCTGTAGGGTGGAATCACCGCGAGATTTGACCTGGCAAAAAGGGGCTGGGTACAGCGCCTAGCTTCCTGTTTTCCCCTGGCATTCAGGGAAGAGAGGAGCTGCCTTCCTGGTGAAGGGAATTCGCTGCCGTTGCAGGCTCCTACCTTCTGCTGCTTTTCCTTCTACTGGAGCGGGGCCAATGCTGCCCTACCCTCCTCCCCCGCCGTTCCTTCACCGCTGCTGCAAGCTTTTTCGCTACACTGTAGCGCCACACCTCCTGCCTGTCCAGACGTCCCAGGGCTCCCACTGCAGCTCCAGGGTTTGATACATCTCGTCTACCACCCGGGATTTTGTGTTGGTCGCTGCTGTTCCAGCCTGTTGTTCCCGAGGTCCGGCTGCCCAGGGGTTTGTGAGGCAGCTTTTCATCCGCCATTACCGCGTGCTGCCGAGCTCGCTGCGGAGCGCCCCCTGCCGGCGCGGGGGAACATCGCCCCCGCCCCGCTCACCGGGAGCCGCCAGCGCCCCCTGCCGGCTGTGGGCGGAACTGCACCGAAGGGGAAAGGGGCTGACAGCTGAGAGGGGTCACTGGGTTCTGGGTCTGTTTGGTGTCACTGCCATAGTTATTGTTGCTTGTTTGCCTTGTTATACATGTGTATGTATATATATCTATATTAGTAAAGAACTGTTATTCCTAGTCTTCATATCTTTACCTGAAAGCCCCTTAATTTCAAAATTATAATAATCCAGAGGGAAGAGAGTTGCACTTTCCATTCCAAGGGAGGTTTCTGCCTTCCTTAGCAGACACCTGTCTTTCAAACCAAGACAATTGCCAACAAGATCATCTCTAAAAGGGCTGAAGAAAAGTCTTACGGAGGAGACTGGAAGACCCTGTTATTCAGCATCTGCCCCCATCTTTGCTGCTGTCTCCCTCTGTACCTCCATCCCTTTCTGCCTTACTTCTTTTCTTTTGTCACACATTTGTCTAGCAAAGAAGGAGTGCATTTGTCAGGTGGATGCCTAGTTTGTATTCTTGTCTTCTCTTCTAGGTGCTATCACACTCTTAACCATTAATATGTGACAGTGACACTAACAAGTCTGCAGTTTCACAAGCTCGTCTCACCAAGGACTGAAGAAGTAAGTAGCTCAGTCACTAACTACCTTGACTGTTACTAAACTCTTCTGGGATCAGTGAGAAAGAGACAAGAAAAGTCCTTGGGAATAGAAAATGTCTGGTCATAATTATAATGCAGGTGCCTAACCTGTCACATGAGAGTTCAAGACCAAGACTATATGTTTGAACTCAACTCCTGAAAAAATGAGACCCAAGCTTACAAAGAAACTACAAAATCTCTACTACAAAATTAACTACAGAATCAGTGGGCCATGATAAGAAAGAGCAGCTGAAGAATAAATTCAAAAAAAAGCACACATCTCACTCCCCTTGAGTTGCTTTCCTTTTATTTCTGTCTGTCTGCATCAGTTAATGACCGCTCAAGAGCTTATCCCTCCAGCTGCCAAGATATCTCAAACCCAGAATCATTTTTTGCCCGTAGCTGGCCAGCAGATCCCCAGAAGGGTGGAAATCATCACAAATTTCAATCACGTGCAACTTGAAAGTGGTATCCTGTCTCATCAGGATTATACCAGTTGCTCATTCATCTGGTAGTGTTTTTCTCATCCTTTCTGAGTGCTAGGAGTTGGAGAGGGGCAAGAGACCACAATGCCATAAAGTCCACAGGAAATGGTAACAAAGGCTGTTGCCTTCCATCCAGAAGGTAAATATATGTTGGTGATGGTTCTAGTGATCCTTACATACGTAGCAAAAAAATCATCTCTGCTACTGCATCAAGTACGAGTGGCTGCGTTTACAAAGAGAGCTTTTATGAAGATTAAAAAAAAAGAGGATTAAATTCCTTCCATGCAAGGTTGTTGTGCACCATTACTAGTTCCATAGATGCATAGCAACTGCTAAATCCATGCAGGGCCTGATGCACCAGCCGCATCTGCACGCTGATCTTGGCCCAAGCCCAGCTTCTGTTGTGTGTGGGTGCCAACACTGCACCCACACTGCTCACTCGCCATAGCCTCATCCCTACGAGCTCTAATAGGAGAGTTGCAGGAAGTTTACCTTGCAGGTAAATAGGTGTTAACACCCTCCTCATATAAAGAAAGGCACAGGGTTTTGGGAGTAGCTGTTTCTGTATTTACACTCTGGTTCATCAACCCTAGTACTTAATTGCTTTTCCCAAATTAAAGCAGAGAAAAGAGACAAGTTCAGTTAATGAATAAACTGTTCCCATTGTTAATTAATCGGTGGCAGAATAATGATTCAGAATCAGAGCTGCTCTGTTCTAGCCATGCCCAAAAGGAGATCAGCTCACCTCCTCCCAAACACTTGAGAAAGGCAGCATTCAGAGGTTGCCTAGCAAGTGAGCCAACGCAGGCTGTGCTACAGAGTGTGCTGCCACAAACGTCGTCTTGACGCACTCCCACTTCAGCTCCCTCGTCACTAGCTCTGGGTATGTGACACTGCAAAAAAGGAGCATTTCCCAGGTAATCAGGGCCTTAAACAGCTAGGACTATGTTTTGGCCCCAAGTCCTGGCACACCACTCAGCTGGCAGAAAGCTGGTGTGCAGTGCTCCTGGTGTGACATGCGTACTAAGCAAGTTGCTACCACCACCACCATCCACACTTGTCAAACTCTTCAAATGGTCTCAGTGTTTAGCTTCATTTGTTGGAGCTATTAAGAGTAGCCCCAGTATCTAGTGCTGGACACATTCAGCGGTTCCCTTTGAAGCTGTTGCACTGTGATTATGTTCTACAAAGAATTAGATAGAAACTTTTTCCAGATGAAATTATATCAGATCTGAGACTATCTAGATAATAAGTAGTGAAGAGCAGCCAGGCAAATTGCCAGGCAGAAGTGGAAAACATGTCACCAGTGGAGAGGAACAGCTCACCTTCATCACAGACAAACTGAGATGGCATCTGCTATAGGTCTGCCAACTGCTCACATTTCCCTGCCTTGATTTCACCTGCAGCTGCACAGGCAGGAGAGCTGGCTTTGCACGTGGTCAGGACATTTAGCTTTGTTTGAGTACTCGGCAGTCCATTGACCCGGCATTTTACTATGAACTCAAAGCACATTTATCCAGAACACTGGGAGACTGGGGGCTGGAGGGCTATTCCAGGAGCTGAACTGACAGAAGTTGATGTCCTCATCATTTATGGCTTAATCAGTTTAATCGTTGTGTCACCAGGGCATTACAAAAATATCACTAGCTTCCAGACTGATCAATACTTTTATAAGGTTTTTGTACATTGACCTTTTAATACACAGCTGACTGTGAAATCTGCCCTGATGGAAGAAAATGGCATTTTATCACCAAAAAAAAAAAAANATGGCTTTTTATCACAAAAAAAAAAAAAAAAAAAAAAAATGGCAACACTCCACAGAGACTAGCTAAACTAAAGAAGTAAGCTCATAACAAGTGTACTAATTAGAGAATGAAAGGAGTGGATACCAAGTCAAAAAAATCAAGGAAATCAAATTTCCAGGGATATTTGCAAGGCTGTGGGTATCTTCTGTGTGCAGTGAGACAGTACTGAAACATCCACGAAAGCAAGGACCTTCTTTCACAGGCTTCAACAAACAGTTCAAATTTAAGTACTGTGAAGAATGGCATGCGAGGAAGCAGGGAAATTTGAGGGAGAGATGAACAAAATGGTTATTCAAGGAAAGAATTAGTGAGGAAAAACTAGTCACATGACCCAGCCAGTGGATGCTAAAGAAATTAAGGGCAGGGGTGATGTGGGAGAACAAATTAATTTTTAAGTCCATGGTCTGGGGGCCAGGTGCACAGTAACAGAGTTAAAGGCCTGGGACACAAGTGGATTAGACAGTAGTTTCTGAAGTAGCAACAGCAGGAAGTTTATGCAGGAAATAAGTAGCAGACAACCTCTTCAGAGACAAATATCCTGTTTTCCTACAAACTTTCCTAGTTGAGAAAAAGAAAGAATCCAAATAAATCCCATATAACGAAGTCATCAGATTATTTTTTTACTTTTTAAGTAAACAAAATGTTCTTTTAAGTTCTGTAAGAGGCATTAGTGGGTTTTAAAATAAGAAAAATTAACACCACATTTCCCACAACTGAGCTTGAACACCACAAGAGTTTTACTGCCCACTCTGGTTTCCTTTGTTTTGTTAGTTG
Organism: Falcunculus frontatus; assembly: GCA_013398115.1. Taxonomy (NCBI): domain Eukaryota; kingdom Metazoa; phylum Chordata; class Aves; order Passeriformes; genus Falcunculus; species Falcunculus frontatus. The sequence goes on from VZRV01008263.1 coordinate 1,099,034, forward strand.
TGCTCCACATCAGAAACAATGAAAGCTTTTTTGTTGTTGTTGTTAAGAAACGTCTTTCAAATTGAGCTGTAAACCACTCCTGATGTATGTGAGCATGGATGTGTGGGGGTGTGTGAGCAAGCTTGTTTGTGACAGAGTGGATACATGTGTAGTAGGGGAAAACGAGAGCTGAGAAAGAAAAATCCAGTCTAGAGTGGAATTAAGCAGTGAAAAACGAGTTGTGAAACAGGATTATAACAAGATGAGGTTATTTTTGTGATTTTAGGCCAATTGGGGAAGTGGGAAACCTAGAAATTCTCTGAGTTAATAGCAAGGCAATTCGGAGTTCATTAAATGCCCGTGGTTGTTTGGCTGTTTGTTTTAAATCTCCCAGCAACAACGGGAAGAAGATTTGCAAAAAACTACAAGAGGAAAAAGTTCCATGGTGTTTAAAGAAAAAAGAAAAAGAAAAGGAGAAAAAACTCTATCCATATGAATAAAAGCTCTCTCTGTGCTGGGCTTCTTTTTACAAGCTTTGCTCTTGTTGGTTTCGATATTGTAACAGCTGGGCTGCATTTTTTCACCACTCCTTCTTAAGCAAAAAACCCAGGGATTTTAGTGGGACCTGGTGCAGATTACAACTGTTCAGGGTAACTAATCAACTGCTGCTGGGTCAGAAAAAAAGATCCACTGCTGAGAAATGGCAGGAATTGTTCCCCTTTCAACTAAAGTGGTGCTGAGTACTGCTTCCTTCTGGCAGTTTCTGTGCTACAAATTTTTCTTTAAGATCTTATTTGCTTTTCCAGCAGTGATTTAGGCAGTTACTTAAGGTCCTGCAGCTAAATCAAATATTTAATTTTCATCTAGTGTCAGTGCAAGATAACAGAGCTCGGCAGGTACTCAGCGTGAACAAATTGAGATTTCGATTACTACAAGTACTTCTATGTTCTCAGATAGCCACAGATACAGTCTGTCCAGACAACGGGTAGTTAGTAGGAAAGACATTCTACCTAAGAACCGTTTTGTCCTTGTTCCTTTCCCAAGGCTGCTAACAGAGCTAAGTGGTTCCTTGCGAGGCACACTCTTAACTCCACCGGGCTGAATCCCGCCACGTCACGCAGCCAGCATTTGAGAGCGATCTGCCCTCACTGCTGGGGCAGCACAGCACTGGAATACTCACCTACAGGTTAAGCAGTCAGCATTCCATTTCCAGTCCTGCAAAGCCATCCAATTACTCACCATGCAATTACTTGGTAGTCAGTAAATAAAATTCACATGATCAGAAAAGTACTGCTTTGTTAGGGAAAGAAGGAACAGGATAAATAGAAAATTAGGGGGTTCTTTTCCAGTAGAGAAAAATATTAGTTTCAAAATTTGTATCCATATTTCTTCTCCAGTTCAGGGATGTTTGTCTGGATCCATTTCTAGCCTTAAAATGCAAGGATGACTTACCATCTAAAAAAAGCCTCACATTTGGGCAATGTGTCATAAGTCCTTTTCAACTAATTCAGCCTGCAGATTCCAGAAGCTGGGCCACCTCGGATTAGCTCCATGTGCTGTTAGCAACTGGCAGTGTGTAAGGGAATTGAAGTATTATACAAAACCCTAGTAATGGCTGAATTCTGCCTGTTAGCTTCATTAACTTTAAAAAAATAAAATTACTCAAGCCTAGCAAATCTGTTGACACTCCAAAGCTGGAAAAGACCCAAATTTACCTTTTCCTCAGTGCTTAAAGCCACTATTCAAAGACAACTGAAATAATATTTTTTAAAAAATTAGCACAGTAGTACTGCATCTAACTTTAATTCTATTGCCCACACTAGATACAATGCAGAAAAGTCAAACCCTCATTGCTGTAAAAGATACCTCAGGGTTAATAGATACATCAGGTATACACAGGAAAACCATATGGTATGTTCAGCTTTGTAATACAATGACCTATGAGTGCTTTCTACATGGCAGAGGGAGAAGTGGTGATGCCACGTTCATTCAGGTTCATCTAGCTCTGGGGATCTGAAAATCTAGTTTAAGCTCAGATAGCTGCAAGATTACATGGAAACACTGAGTAGAGGGAGTGAAAGAAAAGTTTTATAAGGATGTGTTCCCAGGAAATCCCACATATTTACATGGGAAAGTGCTTACAGTGATTTGATGAAGCAGGAGAACTGGGCTCCAGAGCTTTTGTTCAGAACGAGTACATAGGCCATGTAGACCACTTCCCTGGCTCAGCAGGCTGCCCCCCAGTCCCCTTTTCTAGTAGTGCAGTGAGAAGTGCTTTAAAATACATGTAGGCAGATTCTTTAGATAGTCTACAGATAGACCCTACAGATATATAGGTACATTTTTGGTGTATTTCTATTCTAATGTTGACTGTCCTAAAGAGCTAGAATTATGCAACTGTACTTGCAACTCAGCTGAATACATTTTAATTCCAGGATTTTTCTTATGATGTTCTATCTCAGTTTTCCTTTGCTCATATTTATCCTGCCTACAATCCTAAATACTTCCTTTCCCTGACCCCTCTCTTCTTGATATTCATTGGTCCCACAATTTTTTCAGGCTGTTAACATCTTTTTATGTCAGCATCCCAAAATTAAACCAAATTTAGAATCTTCTCCCATAAATCAAATGCAACATGAACAACTAACACGTCTCTTAAAGGTGGCTCCTCTCACAGAGCTGGACTTGAGAGGCTGACAAACTCACAGCCTAGGACTTCACAAACTAGGTCAAACAACTGTAGTTTCAGCTGTGCATTTCCTGTCTTCCCCCCCCCATGAAAACATACATTAATAAACTGATGCTGAGAAACTCCAAAGAGCAAATCACGGAGTTTAGCCAGCTAAAGAAAAGGCAGAACCTCAATTTGAACACACGAATCTGGAAATGTTTTAACCCTTTGATTTCTTATACTTTTTTTGTTTTGATAACAGAGGGAAAAAAGATCCCCTCTCTATGACAGATGCATGATACTATAGAAATTTGCTCTTCTGCAAGTGTGAAAGCACTGTATCATAAGGGGAAGGCAGGAGATGTCTTTGCAGGTTCCAACCTACTATTTCATATTTATCATGTAGTCTCTTTGAATTAAGAAGCTGGCATGTCTCAAACATATCCTTCTTGCTTGAGTGCCATGGTATTGGAAAGAAACAGTGCTTCATGTTTCTTCTGTATTACAGTAGTATTAGTTACAAACCATGCATGGAGACCGATTACTTTGCCCCAGAGATATTTGGCTCTCTAGGCTAAACAACCACTAACTGTCTCAGAACAAGGACAGAAATTAAATGCACAGCTGACTCTTTGCGAGTCTACTAAAGGCTGGAAAACAGCATGTCCACCCTTGAGCTTTCAAGGTCTGTGGGAAAATAGTGTGGAGGAATAAAGGAAAGGCATGGGAATTACTTTGCAAGACAGTGTGATTCTCTCTCTAATTGCTCAGGAATTAAGAGGTGAGATGTAATTAAATCACTACAACTAATTCATTGTTTAACCTTGAAAAAATCCCTAGTGATTGATTCTGTGCTCACGTTTTCCTGTAGACATATTCAGAATATTAGCTAATGCAAAGCAAAAGTCACCCAGATTTTTAAAGGTCTCTAGGAACTCTCAAAGCTGAAAACCAGACTATCTCTGAGAGTACTCCACTTTTTAGGAGGTAAAGCACTAATTTAACTGTAGCCACATTACTAAGTCTCCTCATACACAATTTCCAAGCTTAAGTACTGGTTGCAAAGAAGTCATACCCATGATACGAGAGGCCTTTCCCACTACCTCATTGTTCCTTCACAACACAATTGTTGCAATAACCCTGAGGACAAACCCAGGAAGTCTGTGATACACCCCAGGCCATGACCATCACAGCTTTAAGCAGAAAAATTTTGAGGGCAGTCAGCCTGAAGCAAGGGATGATAAGTGACTGTCATCTTTGTTGTGGGATATTTGCTTGACTGCCAAATGCTGTTTTAAAGACTGTTATTGTAGCTCCCTCGACAGTGCTGAGCTGATCATCGGCACTGAAAGTACCAACATGAGCTAAAAAAATGTTCTCCTACAAAATGCAGTAGAAATAGGCTAGGGGGCAATGCACGTGAAGAAAAGTAAAAGCTCCCATCCTCTTTAAATTTCCTAGTCCCTGCCACCACATTGTCTGGAATTGAGTTGGTATAAGCAATACAATCTTTCAGATTTGAAAGAAACTATAAGCCCAAAAGATGTTCACTACCACCCCTACTCCCTAAAGAATAGCCCAAATCTTTTTCAAGAGCACATACCTTGCACTGTGTCCAGACCTTAATGTAAAAAAATACCAAAAAATACAACCTCTTCTTGTACACCTCTGCAGAGGAAGGTCCACAGCCAAGCCCTCAGCTGGAACCACTAGTGTAGGAATTAGAGTCCTTTTGTGCCTACTGTGTTGGGGCAGTGTCAGTTTACACCTGCCTCAGGTTTAATTTAGCAATTAGTAATTATTTGGTAAATTAAGGAAGGCGGGAGAGTTTCCTCTCAAATAAGGCTATTATTAAATAAGAGAAAAATTGAGTGCTAGATGAACTGAGCATGTTATTTCTCCTCTCATAAAGTACCAAATAGACTAGGGTAGGTTTGTAGAATTCTAGGGGCTTGATTTACAAAGGTGTCTTAGTGCCTTCCATTCTCAAATGTGCTAATGCTGTGGTTGGTATTTTGCTGTACAAATCCACTTTCTTTCAAAACTTTTCTTCTGTTTTGAAAAAAATGACTTGCCCAGCCACAAGCAATAGTCAAAGATCAAGTCTTTTTCCAAAGCTGACCAACATCAAAAAGCATGTGTTCCTCTGTGGTGAACTGCACAGCTCTACATAGTCTAACAAAAACAACCCCATATCATTAGTGTCTGAGGATGTCTCATTTGCTCCTACTAATGCATACATGTATCAATTTACTTATCAAAACCAGCAGAAGACAGATCAGGTCTGGGTTAATACAAGCAGGTACTTTTCGTTGGCTAAGTAGAAGCTCCACCTTATCTCTTCAGTAAAAAAACCGCCAGCCCATAACTTTCCTGTCCTGAACAAGGAATTCGGTTTTATGGGGAGAGCTCAAAGGGAGGACATTCACTGACTGACAGCCCCAGGGGAAGGCAAGGATTTAACAGGTCTGATGTGATTTCCACTTGTTCTGGGCTGCAGATTAGAAGAAATTCAAAGTAGGCCTGGCAAGTGCATAAACAAGAAAAGGGACAGGTCCAGAGCCTGCTGCCATTCAAAGACAAGCAAGAAGCATTAGCCTATATTAAGGAAGGGAAGAATAAGTCTAGGGGCTTTTCCTTAATGCCTGACACCTGAAATCAAGGTTCTTCTTACATCATTTCCAAACTTCTTTGATTTTGGCTTAGTGTCTGTTTGATGTAGCAATAAAGCAAAGCTCTCGTATTTTGCATACCCAGAGAGCTCCCAAAACACTAATGGCAGGATCTCAGTCCCATTTATTTCAGTTCACAAAACTGGCAGGTCAGCCTCTTCGGGGAATCTGATCATTATGAAATTAGCTGTATGGGAGCTGAACTCACTAGAAATTGAGCCCCCTAACATACAAAGAGCATGAGATGCCTTTTTGTTTGTGGGTGTGCACATGTGTTTTAGGGTAAGGAGTTTTAGGATAGTAATGTTTGAACATGTTGTGTCCAGAATTTTAAAAAACAAGAAAAGAAAATAAAAGAAAAAAAAAAAAGAAAAGAAAAAGCATTGTAAGGCCATATCACAAGAGTCAGTTAAAAACCAGTGAAACCTGTCGGTCTTATAAACTGAGGGCCAACAAAACAAACAGCAGTACATTGTTCTCTATAAGTGAACACAGGTTCTGATAGTACCATTTGGTTTTAAGCCATAGGCTACATTCTTTGTAGGTCTTCTCTTCACTGGCAAAGCTTTTTGATGCACTATTTATCCAAGTTTGGGTTATCGTTATGCCAATTCCACTTGATCTGAACCTTTTTCCACACACAGCTCAGCACGTGCCACCCAGGCACCGCTCAACTCTGTTTGTCAGCAGTTGTCCTCTGACCACCTGCTACAGAAAGGCAGCAAGAGCTAGTCCGTGTCTGAGCTTCACATGAAAGCCCAGAGTGCCAGGACTGCAGTTGTCATAAGCAGGACTGAGTCCCTGCCTGGCAAGAGCTGATCAAATGCAAGGAAGAAAAAGGGATTTGCGCAAACTAATACTTTGAAAGGGAGTGGGGAAATACCACTCCTCTTGTGCAAGCTTAACAGAAATTCAGCAGTGCCCAGGGTCACTGAGGCCCACCTGGCAGCAGTCTCCAGGCATGTGTTAGAGGATCTCTAGTGCAATACCAATTCAGAGAGCACTGTTCCAACTGCTGGGTCACTGATAATCTGACATCCTGCAGCTGCCCAGTTATTCAGAAAAAAAACCAAACCCGAACTCTTAGAAAAATGCCCATGGATCAGAATGCTGCTTAAGCAACAAGGCCTACCTGTGTGTTTGGCATGAAAGGTAGAGATCCATAACTGCATAAATGCATAAAGAACTGTCCAGGAATAGTGTCAGATCTGGAAGAACTAGAATTGAAACAGAAACTATGTGATGTTGCAAGAAATGAAGATTTATTTAAATAACAAAGTTATCCAAAGGAACAGCTATATTTTCCTTGCTTCCCTGGGTAATATTGAAGTGGTGGTGGAAAGATTCTCATCTTTTGTGGAAATCAGTCAAAAAAGCTGAATTCTTATTGTAACTGTTATCAGTATCAACTAACACCCTACAAGTAACTTCCAGAGCATAAGAAGATATTCAGTGAGTATTTAGTCTGAATTACCAGTTTCCTTCAAAGACCTACAGTGGCAACTTTAACACATATTTTTTCTTATTTTAAACAGAGGATAGGCTCCCACAAAATGTCAGCTTGTATGCACCCTTAACAAAAAACCCGCTCAATTATATTTGCAAATATCTATTTATAAAAGACCTAGACAGAATGTTGGCTATTGATTTTCTTACCTGGGCTCTTCAAAATCCTATGACTACTCTAAGCCTCATTTATATGTAAGTGATTTTTAAAATAGATTTTGGACTAGTCAGTGTGGTCTAAGGTTTAAAGGAAAGGGCTGAGAAACAGGAAACGTGGGAGAATTGGGTTGGATGAAAGCCTGGATAAAGGCATGTGGTTTGTTTGCATAATTTTTAGTTAATAACAAGGGAGATTGGGTGTCTCAGAAAATGCAAAAAACTGAAAGAAAGCTTATCCAACAGAAAAAAAACCCAAACCCAAAAACCTTCGTATGAAGGTAACTGAACTTGTAAAGACTAATGGAAAGTAGTTATGTGTCTCATCACTTAAAATTGGAATGGAGAAAGCCCTAGAAAATGTTCTCCCGGGAACAACTCTAGAATCAGAGAATCAGAGAATGTTAAGGGTTGTACAGGACTGCAGAGATCACCCAAACCCCCCTGCCGTGGGTAGGGACACCTTCCACTAGATCAGGTTGGTCAAGGCCTCATCTAACAACACTGCCAGGGTTGGAGCATCCACAGCCTCCCTGGGCAACCTGTTCCAGTGCCTCATAGTAAAGATTTTCTTCCTAACACTAGCCTAAATCTCCCCCCTTTCAGTTTGCACCCTTTACTCCTTGTCCTATCATTACAGTTCCTGACAAGGAGTCTCTCTCCAGCTTCCCTGTAGGTCCCCTTCAGATACTGGAATGCTGATATGTAGTCTTCATGCAGCCTTCTCTTTTCCAGGGTGAACAGCCCCAAATTTCTCAGCCTGTCTTGACTGGGGAAGTGTTCCAGTCCTCTTACCACCTTCATGATGCTCCTCCTCTGGACTTGCTCCAACAGGTTCATGTCCTTCCTATTGGAGGCACCAGAACTCTATGCAGCACTCCAGGTGGGGTCTCAAAAGAGCAGAGTAGAGGAGCAGAATCACCTCTGTCATCCTGCTAGTCACGCCTCTTTTGATGCAGCCCAGGACTGGGTTGGCTTTCCAGACTGTGAGCACACACTGACGGCTCATGTTGAGTTTTTCATCAACCATCACCCCAAAACCTTTTTCCATGGGCTTGCTCTCAATCACTTCTCTGCCCAACCTGTAGGTTTGTCTGGGGCTGCTGTGACCCAGTTGCAGGACCTTGCACTTTGCATTGTTGAACTTCATGAGATTTGCATCTGCCCACCTCTCAAGCGTGTCAAGGTCCCTCTGGATGGCACCCCTTCCTTCCAGATGTGTCAACTGCTCTCACCTTGGTGCTGTCAGCAAACTTACTGAGGGTATACTCAATCCCACCAGAGATATTGAACAGTACTGGCCCCAGTACCAACCTCTGAGGGACAACACTTGTCATTGGTCTCTACATGTACAATGAGCCATTGACCACAACAAGTCTTTGTGTGAGGCTATGCACCCAGCTCTTAATCCACCAAGTGGTCTTGTGTCAGTTTGCAACACGATGCCTAGAAGGGCTGGACCTGTGACCGCAGCAGTGTTGGGACAATATGAACAAAAATCAATCAGCTGAGTGTTCTTGTCCTCCCACTGATACCAACCAGTGGTGAAAAAAAAAGCAGTAGAAAATCCTTTTAATGTATTATGGAAACAGTAAAAACCCTTCTTTTATTGTTCTCCCAAACCCGCTGTTCTGTGTGAGATAGGTATATGAGGTCTAATGTATTTTGTAATGGTTAACCTACTTAGGGCACATTCAGATATTGTTGTGTGTGTGTGTGTGTGTGTGTGCACAAAGGTCTGATCTTTTGACAAATGCTTGGAGAGCTGCCCATTATAAAGGTAATGATTTTTTTTAAAGGAGACACTCCAAAGATTCAGAAATAAGTCTGCAGGAATATGGCATTCAGTTATTTAAGGTAAAGAAAGGGCTACTTTTTTTAACATTCTACTGTTAAACTGCTGATTCCAAGGCTGTCTCTCTTCTTCGGTCCTCTCTGATGCTTACCCTCCTCCTAAACTGCAGACCAACAGAAGCTCCAAGCGGTTGAAGGCAAGAACAAGGCAAGTAAAGCTATGACCTTTTCATGAGTGCTATCAATAAAATTTATCCGTTTTCTGCTTTTTTCTTACCTTTTTTTCTGAATATTAGCTCTGTGCTCACATTTTTGTAATAACTCCCCAGTTTAAAAAAATTAAAATTTTTCTGTTTCCTTAGTTAAGCACATATAAGTGAGCCGGTCTTCAGTTGTACTTCTTACTTTCCTTGAGACTGATTACCAGGTACTTATTAAGATTTATTTGCAACTTTAGGAACAAGGACAACAAGAATTCATTACTCCTTTCCTGGGAAACTTGTGATTTAATCAATGATCATAATTTTATATCACAGCAAGGCTTTTTTACCTGCGAACTATGAAGGTCAATCACACAACTTCAGTACATGGAAAATATTATTTGGTATACTTGACATCTGCAGAAACTAAGCTAACATTTTAGCACTGAGAAAATAATTTTCCAAACAGCCTTTCATTTTGAGTTCCTCATGGTTCAGGCTGTGCAGGCATTAGAGGCTTCATCTTAGAGATGAGAGTGCTTGCTCTGTAGTGAATCTGGTACCAGATGTTTAATTTAAATCTCATTCATCTAGTGCCTAAGTTCCAGGTATTTTCACATGATGAATTCAAGACTTTAAATTAAATATAAAGATTATTTCAATGTTCAGACAAACCCTTTTGCAAAAACAATAAAAATAATCAAATTGTTTACATCTCACTGAAATGCAGCTATTTAATGCTAGCTTACTAACCATGTTAGTATTGTTGATTAATCACTAAAATATTGTTGCTTAAGTGTTGTTGCTTAAACTTCAGATTTTCTGTTGAGATATAGTTAACCTTATGATGAGTTTCTTCTGAAATTTTTGTCTTTTACAGCTTACTTAACTTTGTCACAATTATCTACATTTTTTCTTGTCTAAAATGTCAGTATACAATGTCCTCCTTAAATATTATACTTTGAGTGTGTAGAGTGTAAAAACATACTTCTCAAAGTATCTTCAGTTTGGGAAACAATCATGTGAGGCTGTAGGGTTACTGTATACCACTGGAAACAGAGTTCATGGATTCACATGAAGACCTTCACTTGTAGGATTTTCCTTTCCTTCACTCATTCCTTCATATTCTGGCAAATTTGCCCATTTAGAGATGCAGGAAGAACAAAGAAGAAAGAAAAAAAAGAGTTAGTTTCAGCAAGATTCTACAGGAATAACTAGATAGAAAGTCAAAATGAAAGTTTGACTGGCCACGGGGTTGATTTCACTCATGGCAAGAAAAATCTTCTGAAAATAGAGACCTACTGGGTGGCATGTATTTTCCTTTAACATGCTCCGGCTTCTTATGGAATACTTCCTTTAAAGAAGTTATCCTCCATGTTCATCAAAGCCTTCATCCTTATGACTAAAAAACTGATAAAGTCCTAGCCTATGGAAAGTGCCGTTATAGCTGGCATTATGTGGTTGCTTTCTCAGGAAAAAAAGCTCATCTGCAAGTATTCAACAGCTTACACAAGTGTTACTTTTCCTGGAGATTTCTAGTTCAGAGTTTTTATGTACAATATATCAGGTGAAAAATGACAGTCATGCTTGGTATGGCCATCTCCTTTTGTTTAAGTGTGATCATGTCTTCTTTTTTTACCATGGGAAAAATAAGCGTCTGTGTGTCTCTGTGTGGATGTATCTCTATTCTTTACCACATTCTGAAATAGCAATGTAAAATGTCTTGACATTTTCCACAAAAGAGAAAAAAGCAATAACAAAAAACCCAACAACTTTGGAAAGAGTTCATGGCTGGAATGTTTCTGGGGAAAAAAAATTCACAGAAGATTATGTTTCAAAAGAGAGTGATGAATAATGGAAAGTATGAACTGTGAAGTCCTATTATATCAGTTGTATTTAGGTTAACCACATTTAATTTTTTTAAGCCCATAAATTCTTGAGAAATTTTAATCACATGATGGACTTATTTGTAAACTTACATACTGCCCTGAAGGAGACACTGATTGTTGCATTCTGTTGTGACTCATGTGCATCTCTGGTTCAGGCTGCCAGGAGACAGAAAGCAAACTGAGTAGCATGTAGTGACGAAATTTCCAATAGTTATCCTCACGACACTCCATAGCATTTTTTTTAACATGCTAAGATATGAAAAATAAAAAGAAGGTGATATAAAACAGTCTTTAAGTTTGAAACATATCACTGTTTTCTTTCATTTTGTTAAAAGTAAAAATTACATCATCTAAGCATACTTACATGCTTAACAGGAATATCCTATATTTTTGTTGCCCACTATATTCAAAATAGGTATTCCAACAATGCACACAAAAACCTTTAAGACAGTATGTTAAAGCCCTTTTCCTTAATAAAAATACTACTATTACTTCTGAATTTTTCTTCAAAATTCAAGTACCACCAACTTTACACAACAGTTCCTCTTCTCCAAATATCAGAAGTAAACCTGCATGCACGCTACATCTTAATAACATATATATATATTTCAAATTGAATTCTTTATTGCATGTCGATGAAAATATAAGTCTACAGTAAACTCAAAGCCACATCAAAGTATTGCCATCTGTTTTTTTCTTCTATTGACAAGACAAAGAGGTTTAAGATATATTTAATTAAAGCATGATCAGTGATCAAATATATCATGAGTGACAACATTTGGTAGTAGTCACAATTTTAAAAGTTACTTGGGTTCCTATTTATCTGTCAAGTGAACTGGTTTATCTGCTGATCATAAATGAATGCCAGATGTAATCTAATGGCCTTTTAATAGAAGGAAGCTTGACAAAATACTGGCAGATGGTATTCTGGGTAATGATCCAGACTGCAGTAATCTCAGTAATGATTTATATTATCTATTTACCTGGCCCCAAACAAAGAAAGGAGGGGGAGGGAGGGGCTGGAAAAAGATTCAAGTAGCCTGGGCTGCTTTGGCATCGTAAATGTTCAAATCAGTTAAGCAGCACATTCACTTCTGTAGTGGGAGAAAACATGAAATTGATTAAAACAGTATAAATGCAACAGGAAGATCCTCCTCCTCCGCAGTCAGTTTGGGAATGGAAACTTACCTAGTTCTCATGGACTTTTTGGGGTTTTTTTCCCTGTTGTTGCTCTGAAGTGGTCAGTTGAGGGGAAATTCTGTCCTTTAAAGGAAAAACATCTCATCGCACCACTGGGGCACTCCAGCAGGCTTTTTCTCAAGGAGTGGGGATCCACTCCAAAACAGAGGCAATAACATTAAGGAAGGCTTTAGAAGCCACAAAGGACTGCTGTGTGCCCTGAAAATCTTCCTTTTGCCTCACATTGACATGGATCATGATACAGGACAATGATGATTCTTCTGCTTTCCTCAACAACTCACATGAGAAACTCTAAACAGCCCTCAATAACATTAAGGAGTATCTCCTGACTTTGTCACAGTTACAGTTTCTGAAACCTGAAAAAAATACTTGTGTCTTGTGAAATTCCATGTCAGATACTGAAAGTTTCATTGAAGTTAGAATTTGATGATCTAAGTAGATAGAAGTGGAAGTTCATGAAGATTTTCATACATAATAAACATTTAATAAGAAAACTCTTGCAATTAACGTTAAATAGTAAGTCCTATTGGAATAAAAAAGGTCTGTTGGACTTTTCTTCTCCCCAACATCACCTACTGTGATACTTCTGCTGCTGAACATAGTGCTGAGAAACCTGTAGATTTATTGACTTGGAAATAGCTATTCCCATAAGAAACAAGATGACCTGAACTTCAGCTCAGCACCGGTGTCACACAGTGTAAATTAAGAGGTCACTACAATCTGCTCAGGAGCTGGGTGTGATGCTGGACTGTTTGCCATGGTATTGGACAACAGAGAAGCAGCATTATACTGAAGTATACAGATGTTGGTGACAGGCACAAGAAATATCCTGAGAAAATAGCCCTAATGTTTATATGCACTTTCAGTCAGGCATCCAGCCTAGCTGTTATCAAATTAGTCTACAGTAGAGATGTACTTCTTTTCAGTAAAGATGATGTACTTACTTTTTTTTACTTTTCAGTAAAGAGATGTACTTACTTTTTCAGGTGCTTTGAGAAGCACAAGTGACAAAGTTGTGTTATTTACCTTTAGGTGTGTTCAGTCTTTACATGAACAACTGTGGACAGTTTTAGCACTGCTGTTCAGCTCATCTGTGAAGACCTGCAAGGATCACTTGAGAGACAATTTCTGCAGCTAGCAATAATCTGCTGCTCCTTCTATAGCAGCATCAGCTGCATGATTTCCTTTGTCATGAAGCAAGTGCTTTTCATCTATAAGCGTAGTCCACCAATTTCTGGTTTGGAAGAATTGGTCTAATTTCCTGTGAATGTCTGAGAAAACCTCAGAAAGATTTGTCTCATAAGATATCTACTCAGGTCTAATGTATCGGAGTCACTGTGCTCAGACCTTCACCCTACATGAGGCTGGACCATTGTTATGAGTTTTTATAAAAGGTTGGCAGACACAGGAAAATACAAGCCCTGGTAGCTAGGGCTGAGATGAAAACTTCTATGTTCACTCCCAGTCTGCAGGAAGCTTGTTTGTGTTGTTATAATCTGCCCAGAAAGCCAGTTTTAGCTCTGCAGGCTGGCATGCAAAAAAAATTATGTTTGAGAACAAGTCCATATGCAGATGATGTGCACTGAGAACACACAGATAAACAGAACAAAATACTGTATTCTCCCAATAGCTCATTTGACCTTCTGACAACTGACATCCTGACATCATACTTGAAATGAAGACCTCAGCTATTCTGTAGCCTTAAGTAAACTCCACAAAACCAAAGACTGAAATGAGGGAAACATCACCAGTGGTATGACACGTTCAAGAAACATGGGAAATCAGGTGCAGGAAGGATATAAGGAAAAAAGAACACGGTTAAAGGACATCCAAACCTGCTCAGTTCCTAAAGAAGATAAAGCTTTTAAGAAAACTTCCCCTCCTAATAACTGCACACCTAACCAGTACCTAAGTCACAGTAAGTTTTCTATGAAAAACAAAAATTTACATATAGAAAATATGGGAAATACTGACTTACAAAGAGCATTTTTCCTGCCTGCTACTTCTTTAATTTTATATAACAGGAACTATCTTAGAGACAACTAAAAGTTTTGATGTATTAATATGTTTCATATAAATGACCTAAATTGGATTCTCCTTCTCTAGTCAAGTCGCATAACAAGGCTTACAAATCCTTAAGTCCTTAAGGATTTGAACAGGATGCCCATTCTCTGTTTTTCCATTTCACGTTAGCCCTCTAAGACCCATTTAAGTTCATTGATTCACTAACACAAACACTAGAAGCACACAAGCAAATAGAGTGAGTTGACTTGTCTGTAATCAAAGTTTTTAAACAAGATTTAGGTCTTTTGTTTGAAGACTATATTTGGGAAAGGTTTATCATTCCTCAGGAATTCTTGATCAGAAAGCAAGATCTTGAACAGTAGTCAATCATCTTGAGATTCTGCTCCATAAATAATGTATTTTATTCTTTGTTTGTTTGTTTGTTTGCTTGTTTCTACCACGGACATCATCTATTCCAGAAAAAAACCAAAACACTCTCACAAATATTTAGGAGTATCCAGAGTCTAATTTTTGTCAACAAGTTATTTATTAATGGTCCTATTTTCTAATAAAATTGTTATTTCATCACATCTGCCTTCACCTGATTTACACAGCTGTGAAATAAGAAGCAAGAAAGGTATTTTTATTTTTTCCAGAGTACTGAGTAGCTCCCTATAACAACAATTGATATAAGGGTCATAATCACTAACAGCCAGACTATGGGAATATCCTCACAACTCAAAATTCTCCTTTCAGTACTTTTGGGGGTTATTTTTGTTATGTGAACTAGATAATCTAGAGAGAGTTATTTGTTTGGTTGTTTCAAGGGCTATAAAGTATACTGAACCTTTCTGTTTGGGAAACAAAAAGGATGTAACCTTTTTCATAGTCTTCCTTTTGGTGATTTGTTTTTTTCTTTCTTATCTATATTCACAATCAGTTTTTAGATGTAGGGTCCTATAAAACTTACTGTAACAAAAGATGACAAAGAAGAGAGAATTTCTAAAATACAATTAAATCACAAAGTGAGTTTGTGTAAAAAGTTCCTGCACATTTTTTGATTTTTTTTTTCTTGTAGCTGCTACTTAGCTATGGTTTCAACCATATTGTTGAAATTTTATTGTTGATCTTTTGCCTGTACATTGAAATGGGAGAGGCATTTATAGCTGGTGCATTCATAACCGATTTGTCCAGGTTTCATGTGCTATATACAGCTTGGCATGCTTTCTTGAAGCACTTTTTTCTTTTGAACAGTGCAATTCTGTGCTGACTCAACTACTGTCCTTGTAGCTCTCTCTTTCCCTCCCCTTTACCTTTCTTAAAAGTTGAGTAGTCAGATAGCAAATTAGTCCCCCCACTTATAAGGGACTTTGCTTGTATTGCTTAAGAGCTAGTCACAGTGGCATAAGCTTTTGCATTAAATACAGTTCTAAGTTTCCTTAGTCAGATGTCAAGATTTCCCTGTGTATTAGGAACCAGTATTAGAATAAAACACAGAAGAGATATATTTTCCTTTATCGTTTATTATAATACAAGAAAAACAAATCTAAAAAGCACATTTCATGGAGCACCATATTGTAACAAAATTTTGCTGGCTCTCCTGCAGTGTATTTTTGACATTTAAACAATGACACACACATAGTCAGTACACACAGGCACCTACACCACGGCGATCTTATTAACAGACCCAAAGAGATGCCTCTTTCAAATACAGACACACTAAGGTGCACAGAGGAATGCCAGGGTGAGGGCATCTGAACGCTAACTGAGCTAATCACTCTTTTATTAGCGATCTTCATAAGCACACAAGCCCCCTCTGTCTCACCCCAATTTCTCTTCATTGAAGACTCCAAATTGGGCCCAACTGAATATGGATTTGTCACAGACATGGTGTTGAGTTGTACAAAACTGGCCAATATTCCCTATCTGACACCTCCTACTGCTTTGGTTATAGTATTGAATGAAAGTCTTAAAAACTCTTAAATCTATACTCCACATCACAGAAAAGCCACTTTCACACATGCAGAAACATAACTTCCCTCTGCACACACCTGGATGTATAGCACAAATACCTTTTTGAGAAGCTTTGTAGGTTTCCCCACCAAGATCACCTTCCTAAAAATCACTGCATTTTGTTTTTCAAAGTGTTCAGACAGTTGTTCAACAACAAAAATATATTTCGTAATATATTTTCTTCTTTCTAACGGATGGGGCATGATTTCCTGCTGCCTTAAACTTATGTCATTGTCTACACAAGGAAAGAGCAAAATGCTATAGTTTTTCATCTGCACAAAATGTTTTACATTCCTTTTATACAGTGCTAAATACAGATGCTAAGCACAGAACAATGTAGGATGATAGCCCAGAATAGCTTTTTACGTTGCTCAGAATGAAAAATACTGGAAGTTTCCCATACTAATGTTGAGACACTGTATTAAGGTCTTTATTATATACAGCAGCCTTCCAGAATACTTTCAGGCACCTATTTTGTGAGCCTTTGCTCAACATGTATGTCACACTGGAGCACCTCAAGTAATATGGTATAGTGCCCTGACAGTGAGAATGAGACAGAAGCAAATCCAGTCTCAGAGCAGACTAGACCAGCTGTGAAGTACAAGGATAGCAAGGTAGTGAAATTTATACCTGGACAGAAAACAACTGTTACAAAAATTTGGGGTATCTGACATATGGCCACTTTTACCATCAATTGAGGATAATTCGTGACATTTAATAAAAACCTTTTCAATAAACCTTTTTAATTTTGTGGGGGGGGAAAAAAAAAAAAAAGAGGTTCTGTTTCTATCAGCCTCCTAGAAAATCTGTTTCCTTTTTTTTTTTTTCCTTTATGCCCATTTTTCTTTGAAGAAAGCCCTGCTTTCTGAGAAAAAGTTTTCTGGGGAAACCCAAGGTTTTGCAAAATGTATTTCTGTCTTGATAATCAGTGAGGCTGGAATAACTTTAAATTTTAGGCAGGACAGCGATACATGTTGCCAAGAAAGAAAATAAATTATTGTGTATTTTTATTTGTGGAAAATCAATGTGTTTTTCCCATATACATGAGCCAATTTTATAATTCATGTATACTATGGGATGAACAGGCATCTATGAATTATAAGACAAAAAAATGGAAATTCAAAAGGAGAGAATGGACTTGAAAAATAACTATAACTTTAGATATGCAAATGGTATTAAACTGAATTACTAATTTAGACTTTTTCCTCTGAACTAAAGGTATGTTTCAACAGCTGTGCTAAACATTTGGCTAGCATTTCCCATAGAAACAGTTCAGTCTTCAACAGTATAATGAGGAAAAGAAGAAAAAACTTAGTAGCTTAAGTTTTACAAAGGCTATGGAGTTGCTATGGATTAAAAAAGTTTCAGATGACTGAAGAGTAGGGTATAATAAGGAAAAGATGCTGCGCTGGGTATATCAATAGAGATTTTCACTTGGATTAATGTCTACATCTTTACTCACCTGAGTAAAAGGACAGTGTAGCAAAAATAGAAGAGATTCAGAGGCAAGGAAAAATATGGACCTGTATATGAATATGAGTTATCGTTTGTCTTAAGAAACAAACAAAAGGTATGCAAATTTCTATATAGATTATATAATGACTGACATACAGAAGAAAAATTAGGGTCACTTATGTTTAGTGGTTTAGCATATAACAGCAAGAGATGAGAATGACATTGAAAAGCAGTCAATTTAAATATGAAAGAAAAAATCTCTTTTCATTTGGTTTTCTTTGATCTTAAATGGGATGGGTTTTTTTTATTTTAGTAATCCCCACCTTACAAAATATTTAAATCTCAGAACTCAGAATCAGCCTCTCATAGGGATGATGAGACATCAACAATCACTTTAGATGAGGCAAAAATAATAAGGACTGAAGCTAATAAAAATTCTGTAAGTTAAAAACTATTGCACCTTCCCCTGAAGCATCTGATACAGTCAGAGGTAGGATACTGGATTAAATAAACCATGTCGTTTGGCTATGTTACTGTTTCTATGATAATAGGTTTTAAAAACTCAATTACATATCCCAGTTAGTCATGAAGATCTGTAACAATCTTCCTCACTGAGCTATGATTTACAGTAACAGGTAGGACAGAAA
The DNA here is from genome assembly GCA_013398115.1 of Falcunculus frontatus. NCBI lineage: Eukaryota > Metazoa > Chordata > Aves > Passeriformes > Falcunculus > Falcunculus frontatus. Next base: position 1,117,220 of record VZRV01008263.1, read on the forward strand.
AATTATTATTAGTGGTCATAGACACCACTTATATGTGCACGCATATGTATACACACACATAAAAATGTATTATATACATACAGATGCACATATAAATGCACACACACACAGACACGGGCCTTTTGAGAAGTGGGGCTCACCAGGAGATCTGAGGACCACTCTTTGCACCCTTCTCCAAGTGTTTAAGTGCATGTGTGTCTATGTTAAACAGTGTGTGGAGGAAAATGTGAGAAGAATCGGAAGCATGAACCTGAGTATGGGAGAAATTACCCATGTTACTGTCACTATTTCAGATCTGCGCTTGAAAACACATTTCTGAATTCCTCCTACATTGGCTAAGTTGACCGAGAGCCAAGCTAGAGGAAATACACAATATTAATGGGCATTGTGAAAATTAAAACACTTATGTATTTTCTTTCCTATGTTAGTATCAATATATCATATTCCTCACAATGGGCAGGATGAGAAATTAAAAGAACTACTTTGATTTTTGCCACTTATTCTGTTTATCTGTTTCATGTTTCTGCCAAAGATGAGAGAAAACTTGGATAGTCCATCTGCATATGGGTTTTCGTTTATCAGCTCTAATAGGTTAGCTCATTGTAAATCTGCCTTTTCATTAGGCTTGATTAAATAATTTGTTTTAGAAATACCTAAACTTAATGTATACTCTAAGTTCACAGTATCTCTCTAAACATAACAATCAATTCCTCATACTCATTCATATGAAAATTCTGCCGTCTTTTACACTTATTCACATTAGTTCAAACTATTTGTATTCCCTGTTTCTCTTCTGGGAAGGTTTTCAAGAGCTTGAGCGAAACAGACTATCAGCTCATCTGGTAGCAGAACTGCAGCTAATCAATTCTAAGGCTGCGAACAACTTAACTTCCAGATTAACATAGCTATAAACTAGTTTCAAGTGTCTAAGATAGCAAAAGTCAGCATGACTACATTTAACAGGGTAAATGACAGGATAGGTTTCCATTTCAATGAGGTAAAGTTGTGCATAAGTTCCCCCATCTCCAAAATACACCTGCAAGGTCATTATCTCACATTAAAAAAAAAAAAAAACCAGAGAGAAATAAGGTTGTTTTTTTTTTTTTTAAAGCTAAAAGTGAAATTACCTTTAAGCCTATTGCTAGACAGAAAGAGATGGAGGTGGGTTAAGAAACAGAGATGAGAACCAGAGAATATTGATGAATGTGTGTTGTTAGCTCTGAGAACCAAGGGTTTGGTTGGCATCAGCTGAGTTTTGTCTCAGGATGCATGCTCCAGATGGTTCCCAATGTTGTGTGATAAATAGTCTAGGTTCTTCAGTTTTCAAATGGTAACGGGCTTATTTGATCACCTTTGTCTTTTTGGTCCAACTCCATAGATTTTAACATCTTTCTCAGCAGGCACAGGCCTGCATACTGGATACAAACATGTAGGTAGCATTATATAGTTAATATGCTGTGCAGAGGTGTCCACAGAGAGTACAAATACCAGTAGACAAAGGTTCATCTTGCTCTGAGCAGCCAGTCTGCCTGTGTGCTGCATTGCATGTGGTTCCCGCAGTCTCTGAACAATAAATTTTCTACCAAGAGAGGAAGGTCGCCACACTGCACTGCGTTTGTATACAAAGTAATTACAAACCCCCTGCTCCTCCCAGGTTCCTTGCATTGGCCACAGAGGCGTAAAGAAGCATTTCTGATGAAATGTACAGCATTGCCTTTCCATGGAATGCCTTCCAAGCAGAAATGCTTGCTCTGCCTCACCCCAGGACTGGGGCTTCTGGGAGACAGGTCTTATCTCACCACCCTATCTGCTTGCCAGCAGCACCTTTTTGGAGAAGCCTGTTCACCTCTTCTATCCCATAGCAAGAGCAGGGATTTTTTTCACTTGACAATGTTTCTGTGGAGCTAGATTTTTGTTTTATTTTCTTTACCTAGTTAACATTCACTTGACATGGTTATCAAATGTGTTCTCCTGCAATCATTGTATTCAAACTAGCATATGGGGTTTTTTTTTCCCTTTTGCATCACCTGAAAGGGACAGGTGATGCATTATATCTGTTGACATAATTCCTGTAGAGAATGGATTTCATCTTTTGCTGAAGTTTTGTTCCAGCCAAAGCCGAACCTCTTGAAGGTTGTAGAAAAAGGGGCCTTTGCCTCCCAGGTAGGCAATTTTTTGTCTCTGCACAATGCATACTCGCTCAAATGAAACCCCGTAGGCCACATTGGCATTGTTGTCCATGCAGTCAGCCACCACTTGGCACTGAGGTGGCAAGGAAAAGTGCTCTAGGAGCTGGTGAGCAGCTGCACATCTCTCTTCCTGGCTTCTGTGTTTCTTAACTTCGAATGAAGAGGGAGAGATTCCAGGGGCAGCCCAGCCATCTGATGGGTGAGCTTCATCGATGTAGACCAACAGAAAGTCAGCCACACCAGAGAACTCCTCCACCAGCTTGCTGAAGGCTGACAGCTGGCTTGTGAACGGTGGTCAGGTAGCTGAGCCAAAGTTGACCACCAGCGGCCGCTCAGAGTTGGCAAAATCCAGAAGGTGGCATTTGGTTCCACACTTGCCACCAACATTCTTCCAGCTGCTACTGCTGCCATCACTGCCCTTGGCTATGTGGATTACACTGGAGTTTGGGGCTTCTCCTCCCAGTTTGACCTGATGGCAGAACAAATTAAAACATAGCAAGTTAGCGTGACTTGCTTGTGCAGTATCCTTATGATTGCTTTTTTCAAATAGTCACCCAACTATTCAGAAGAGTACACCTAACGAATCACATAGGGACAGAGCAAATCATCAAAAGCAGCAGCTTCAAAACGGTCATCTTGCCCACCTGCACTCAGCTCAGGAAGATGTGGCATTCCTGACAAGTATGCTACTTCATTAATACTAGAAAATTTGGTAAGAAGTCTGTCCTGTCCGCTACATACCTGGTCCTGTCCACTCTTGTGTATTTGGAGACTTGTATTTGCTTTCAGATAGACTACCTCAAATTTCTCCTAACTAAATGATTTAGTTTCTTCTAATCCATGTGAGACATGGGGGTTTTTTCACTGGCATTTTCCATGAGTTGTCTCCACTTGGTTCACATTGTCCTTGAAGCTCACTGTTCAAAACCTCGACGGTGTTTTTACTAATTTTCAGTATAATCAGACAATTACTCCATGTAATGAAGTAGCTCACAGACTACACCAATTTGTATATTCTAGATGTTTACTTTTTGTGAGACACCATGACTGTTTTGGCAAAACAGTCGCCTGTTGATTTGGATTAGCTAGTAAGGTGTAACAAAGCCCTTTACAGCCTACAATCTACAGTTTAAGCCATTTTTCCAATTCTCAAAAATCATCCTGCATTATATTCCTGATCTTCACAACACACATAGTGCCTCTCAGTTTTGAGAGATTTGCAAATTTGTCTATTCTCATCCATCCTGCAGTCCAAGAATGAAAATATTCAAGAGTACCAAACACAAGAGATCTCTGCAGATGCCCACTTAATATATATACTGCTTTGACAGTGGATCATCCAAGATTGTGCTCTCTAAAATTTCTTCTAACTACTTTGCAGTAATTTCATCAGTGATTGAGTGACACATTTCCTTCTATTGCAATGTTTCTTTACAAGATGAATGGGGGGGAAAAACCAGCAGGAAAAGGGGAAAGTTTATATGATGGCTGAAGTAGGATGAGGTGAAAATCAACTGTCTCAGCTCCAGCTTCAGATCTAACTCAGACCCAACAGGCAATGGTGGAAAGGTCATTTTTACTGACCATTTCTATTTGCATGTCTATAGAAAAAAAAAGACAGAATAAAAGAAACTCACAGGAGGAAATGCCAGAATAAGGAGGAGCCTGCAGAGGGCTCCAAGATTCTTAGCTGATAACTACTACAGAACCACAAAACATTATTGCATAATACAATTAATTTTTAATGAGCTCTGCCACAGCAATTCTTATGTCTCTGCCTTTAACATCAACCTTTAGTACAACAGTGCGATTATCCTTTTGTATTTTCCTGACTCTTTCTGTCTCTGTCTCCTGACTATTTGATTATGTTCAGAAGTGTTGCTTTGAAGGGAACATACAGGACCAAAGTCTGAAATCTTTTACATTTTATATATTTCTTTCTGAAGCCACTCTACAATAAAAGTCTATAGAAGTTAACATGACACGAGAACTGTGTAAAAACTGAATAAATTTTGATTTTTGGTGCACTTCTGTTTTACACTGCATTATAGGGTATCAGATGCAAGATAGGAGTCAGATGCAGTAAGAAAATGAGTGAACAGCTGAATACTGAACTCATGCAGTTGCTGCTGCACTTAGATCCAAAGGCAAGTAGATTGCTGATACTAGATCCTCCATTTCTCTCTCAGAAACCTGACTACCTCGAACAAATCTGCAGTTATTCATGACTCTGCACTATTTCATCAGAATAGCGATAGAAACAAGAGTCTAATCAAAGCAAAGTTTGTAAGACAGAGCCCTTAAAGCTTCCAGACTTATGAGAATGTCTCACAGTGTGTTGGCACCTGATCATAAGCATTATTTTGACTCCTTTCTATAGGGCAAATTGAAACACAACCATACCACCATTCTCACTCAGAGATTAGCAAGGAAGAGAACCACGGAAAGAAAAATGGCCTGAGACCCACAAATCTCTCCAGGCCAAGCCTGTGGTGATCATGCCACTGGAAGCAGAGGATGTGCAACTGCAGCACAGTCAAGAGAACCAGTGATGCTCTGGGAAACCAAAGCCCCTTTTGCCCCTATCCCTATAAAGCTGCATCTGCAGCATTGCTATCTGCTAGAGCCCTGGTAACCATTTAAAAAAAGCCTCGTGCTTTGCCTCTGAAAGCAAGAGGCTTGAAACAGCTGAGTTTAGGACCTGATGTGTGAGCGGGCTGTCCGCTGGACTCAAAGGAAGAAAATAACTATATCCCAGTTTTTGAGAAGAAATTATCTATCTGAAGAGGCAGGCTCAGAGACTCAGGCTCTTGCATTTAAGAAGTAGTGTTAATCATCTTACAGTATTTAAAGCCCCCTACACCTTAGTGGGTAGCAGGTAGTCTTCTGTTCAGCTGTTGATCATTTCTCTCTGCCATTCTGTGACATAAGATGGGTAAAGCAGGAGTGACTAAGTTAAAGGGCTGCACTTGAACAAAGAAATACACAGGTCAAGATCATGTGGCACCCATATAATCACCCTGAGGGCTGCATTCAATCCAGAAGCCAACTAAAGAATTCAGCAATTTGTGACATATTGGTGACTGCCAAAAAAAGGGCACATCTCAAGAAACACACGTGCATATCGGCACAAACACCAGATCCCTCTTTACCTAGAAAGCTTAACTGTTCCTTCACTACCATACATGCTTTTTCAAAGCCAGCTTGCTCAAAATGTGCCTTTTGGGCAAAGCCTGACATGTAAGTATTTGTGCTGCACCCACTCCCTAGATGAATAATGGACCTCAGTATTTAAGAGTGTGTGCTCACCCAGTCAAAGAAAAGAAGTAGTGACATGTAATTTATCTCACAAATCACAATTAAACAGCACACTTTGAATTTCTGATATTTGCTCTCCCTCTTCAGAGGAGAAGAAAAATAAAGGTAAAAAGAAGCACCTATAAGTCAGGAATGAACTGAGCTGCTTAGGACCAAAGAAACATCTGAGCAGCTGTTTCTACTTACTCCTCAGGTTTTATTTTAACAAAACTCTCATGACTGAAAATACCTAGCCACCACTCTTGAACTGGGAAACCACAGTTCGGTTCTTGATTATTTTAAGCAGAAAGAGAAGCTATATACCATAAGCACCACGCTACCAACTCCTCACTCTGGTCTACCAAACCCTTTAATTTCCTAGGCCAGTTTGCAAACCCTGAAGAAACAGACTAATAAAACAACTTCCAGCAGACACCAACATGGGAATGCCCTTCAAGTCCTATTTAACATTGATACCAAAGATGACAACATATTTTCTGTTCTTCAACGATGCAAGTTTGCATTCTAGCTCTCATATTCCTTATGGACTATAAAAATAGATGGAGTTAGGAAACAAAGTACAAAGAAGCCCTTATCCATCTATACAGCTATACATCACCTTACAGCAGTTTCTCTTCATTTCCCACAGCCATGAAGGAAGTCTCATGGCCGCAGGTTACCTATCATTTTAATTTTTGTTTCTAGGAGTGCTTGTGTTGGGTTTTTTCCCCTTAATGAGACATCCTTGCCAAGCAGGCATTCACAAGGCATTTTCTGCTCTTGTAGAGAAGTAATTAGGTCGGTGCCTTGTTCCATGCCAGTGTCAGGCACTCCAAAAAGCAGCCCTGCCCAGTCGTTAATGCTTAAACATAAATAGCAGCGGCAGATCCACTAATTGGTCTTGATGAAGCACTGACGTTCCCAAGGGACTGTTTATTTCACCAGACTCTGAACCGATTGACACAGGATGACAATATCATCCTTGCTGATCATCTGCATTGTAGGCCTTGGCCATCTTCTTTGTTGTTATTTATTGAAAGAAAAAATAGCTCTTGGAAAAGAAAATCAACGCCATGAGAAAACAAACAAAAACACCCATGTATTCAGCCAAACTGCTTTTGAAATCTTACACAAAGGCAGGCAAAATATAAATTCTGAGAAACAAACCAGCAGAATTCCCCTCACACGCAATCCAGCATTTCCATAATCACGTACTTTTGTGCGTGAACATTTGGCCATTTGGTGCCAGCCTTCTGAATGAGGTGGAAACCGAGCAGCACGCAGCCATCCCCTCCCACACAGCCTGCATGGGACACGCAAGGTAGGCCAACCAAATCTGTTAGCCAGCCCAGCCATCAGCAGGGGCAAGCAGCAACACCAAAGCAGTGACTTGCATCATTTGTGAGAATTTTGTGTGTGCCTGACAGCCTGTTCTCAGTCTGCATGAAGAGTGAAAAGGGAACAAGATTGCTGATGCTTTAGCACCAGTCTGCAGAATTAAGGAGACTTATGAGCAGGAGAGAAAGCCCTATTCATAAACTGCAGGCTAGAAATAGCACATACTGCTAACTTTGTTGTACATTTTCCGTAAGGACTAGGTAAGGCCCCATGGACAAAACATTGCCTCCTCATTTACCTTTTTTTTTTTCCCTGTTTTGCTTTTATCAACTTCAGCATAACCTTCCTGGGATCCTGTACATTGGAATACAGCTTTCATTCCCTGCATCAGGGATTTTCATACAGTTTGGCAGACTCATCAGGTTGTGTCAAACCCCTAAAAAAATAGGTGCTGCCAGACAAATAACAGTTTGTGATATTAGTCATTTGAATATGGACATGTTGTGTTTGGGACTGGAGTGCAGTGATTGGTAACGAACTGAATCCCTGCAGCCTTTAGCATTTTTTCAAATTCTCTGCTTTGATTTGATCCCATTCAGCTAGGTATAGCTTCATCCAAATCATAATTTGACTCTGGCTGGAGAATTCTACAAACTATTATTTTTGTTTTCCTTATTTACATGACCCAGAGTTGTGCAGTTGATAAAAATAACAGGACACACTTGTCTGGAGTAGCGTAAGGGTGCACAAGTTCTTCATTTGTCTTGGGAAGGTGGCGACTTGAATTACTGGAATCAGAGAGCAGAGACTAGAAATGACTCAAGCCTTCCCACAGTCTTTTATTTAGGATCAGGTATGTGGAGCTGACAGAGGGAAGTGAGAGACAAATTAACACGGCTCAGTCCAGATAAAAATAACTAGTCAAATGCTGCTCTCTCCATTTAAAAGCCGCCAGTCCCACAAATGAGTATGCATGGCAGAGGGAAAGCATAAAGGAGCCTTTTGCCTTTCACTCTTACAGTTAATTTTAGTTCCTGTGATTGGGGAGCCTAGAGCAAGGTTCTTAAGGGCTTTATATTTCCCTCAAGATGGGAGCGTGGCCTACTACACTGTGGCCAATGGGATCTACCTATGGGTGACAGAGGCCTTCATCAGTTTTTGTTACTCAGCACATGAAGGGAATTTTATATTAATTTGGATGATGGTTTTTTACTTTCTTTTTTACCCAGCTTTAGCACTGTATGAATACACAGTGGTGGTTTTGACAGAGAGGTAGAGCCAGCACGCAAGAACAGTGTACAATCCTCCTCCTGAATAGTGCCTGTTAGCTAATCTTTTTGTGTCTATCACAGCAAAAGGCGGTTTTCACAAGGCTTCGACAACAAGGCAAGCACTCCTTACAGTCAGTTTTTCATACATAAGGGTGAAAATGGAGCAGTGTGAAGAGGTGGTGTGGAAGAAGTGAATTTAGATCTGCAGAATGAAGTGAGATGAGACCCCATGTGGGATAAAAGTCCTCATATTCCTTTTCCTGCCCTTTGTCCATTTTGAATGTTTGAACTCTTAAGTTCCGTGGGACCAACTGTCGGCTCCTCTTGTTGGGACGCTGCCTAATACAGTGGGTCCCTGGCCTAGGTTGGTCCTCAGACACAACTATAATGAACATGATTATATATTAATAATAATGACAAAGTTTTAATAATAATTTCAATGTCAGCCCAAATACTGTTGAATTTACTTTCCCAGCTTTGCAGGAGAAGTTTTAATTGTGGTTTGGTTCAGTTTTGTTTTTCTCACTTCTTTCAAGATTGTTTTCATTTGCAAATGTCAATGAAAAATATTCTGCTAAAGCTGAACTTTGTAAAACCAATAAAATATTTTTAATACCACACAATGTCTAATTCTAAAACCTGAAATTACACAACAGAATTTCTTTCACAAATTCCCTTTATCACTGTCAAATGCAGAGAGATACATTTCCTTACCTTGCCAGACAAAATGAATACAAATAGTAAGTATGAAGGCTGTGTATTTGTTTTAACCTTTAAAACATTTCTCAAAAAAAGAGTTATTTCACATCCAAAGAGCAGGTAGAGGATCATGCTTTTATATTACTTTCACATATATCTTTGTGATCATGTTGTGCAGCATGCATTTAACATGTAAGGTTTGGGACTGTTTTGCTTTGCATGCTGCTTTATTTTAGACGATGTACCTACCAGGCAGGCAAAAGCAGCCAAAGGTAATTTAACTGTGCCTGCCTGAAAACCCAGGAAAATCTCACTGAGTATTTACTGAACCACTCTACTTGCTGCTACATCCAGAGCTGGGCCTATGCCATGAACCTGGGATACTGTGCCAGCCATTCCCTGTGTCGGGTCTGTCATGCCAGAGCTTGCTGCTCGCCCATTCTAAAGACAGTAAAAAGCTGTACAAGTACACACACACCCACCACCATCCATCACTTGAGATACCAGCATCCATCCCTCTGAGGCCCATGACGCATGGTTACACACGTCTCTGTGGATGTGCACATGTGCATGTTGCCACCATAGGTGCACCACAGCATTCCTAAACATTGGCATGCTGCAGGGAGAGGCTGTTAAGGTCTTCCCTCTCTACCCTACACTGAGGTGGAGAAGAGGGAGGATTTCCTCAAGGATAACATTAAAGCTTTCTACTGGAGACCATGAATGACAGCCCTGCCTTGCTGAAACACAGAGCTCGTATCTAGCATTGGAAAAGCTCCCAGCAGCAGGCCTCACCACTGGGCACTGCTAATGGGTGCAACCATTTTTGAACCTATTTTAAAAGCATTTTAAGATAACAGTTTCTCACCTTTGGAATCATAAAAAACAGATTCATCTCACTACTAAATAAAGCATAGAACGTAGCAGGTAAAAAAAAAAGGTTTTAAAATTTTTTTTCAAAATTTCTTCAGCTTTTTCTCTGGATTTTTGCAGATGTGTGATACACTCAGTATACATGCTTTAAGCTAAAACAAATACCTCACTGGCATTTGTAGAAATGGCCTATGTAAATCATGGTTACACTAACACCCTCCCAAAAAGTCTTGGTTTTTCTCTCTCAGCAATAGCTAAGGCTGCATTCACATCTGTATGTCTGTGTACGTACACACACACACACACACATGTATATATATATCTGTATACATATAGAGAGAAACGAGAGAGACTGACTCCTGGAAAAGTAGATTATGTATGCTTGCATATGTCTACTTTTGCCTTTTTATACATATATGTATGTACCTATATAGAGACAAATAGATATATAGATATATAGATATATAGATATAACTTTATACATGCAAATGTATAAAACTATAAATACCTACACACACACATACATATATAAAAATAATATTTAAAACATTTGCACTCTTTCAATTACAGAATGTTAATGTAACTTGACTATTAGCTCTATTTATCTGTGTTACGATGTTTAGTTTGGTCCTAAAGACTCCCTTGTAATGTAAGACACGCCTCTTGGAAAATAATAGGAGGATGGTCTATAAATCACAAAGCTGGTGCAGTGTAGACAATATCAACACCGAATCTGACAGATACTGAACTCAGAGCTAAGGAAGTAAAAAGAAATACATTATTCATTAGTAAAATTTACATTAAAAATCAAAATATACAAAAGAGCAATTCTTTTGATTCCAGGAGGATTTTAAAATGTGGAGAAAACCAGTCGTATGGAATGTTCCAATAAAAAAGAACACTGAATATACTCTACTTACAATACAACAAACTTTGCATTGTTTCCCCACTGAGGGTGTTAAAATCTTCAACTGTTGCTAGGTAATCTTGCCTATGAAATAATTGTCCTCACCAAAAAATCATGTGCAATGATACTTAATAACAAAAAAAAGCAGAAAAAAAAAGTTTAAATTTGGATAAGATATTAATAAGGTTTTCTAGACAATGAAAAAGTAAATCAGAATAGGCATTTTGAAATATACTCTAACCATTACAAGATCATATGCTGTACACACTATTCCTTAAAAAAAAAAAAAAATTCTGGGACAGTGCATGCTTTTGAGGCCCTTTCTTGTAATAAATTTACCTTAGATCAGAATATAATATCTACCCACAATGTTCTTCTGGAATAGCGTCCAGTAAATTTTTCTTTGAATACAAATTTTCCATCAAGTACTTTTGTGAAAAATGTTATCAAATGTACTCAGGAAGAATTCTGTGTGAGTGACACAAAACACAGTACAATCAAGCACAGTTAGTTCTTTGATCTCCTCTTCTGCTAACTGGCAGTCTAGCTTTGGTTATCTCAGACATCTGCATTTCTGCTATTCTACATGAAAAATGGTGATTTGCTCATAAATACTGCTCAGCAGAATGAGTTTAAGTACCTTTTTAAGCCATTTGCTAATACCTGGCTTCAGCTGGTAAGTTGGAGCCACAAGCAATCATGGTTATGGTATCAGCTACATTTTGCCATGCTGTATAGTGCCCTGATTCCATAATATTTTCATTTCTCACTTATTGTTTCAGATTAAGCTATCACAACTGGGTAATTCTAGTCGGGATTTAGAAAAGGCTTATTTAAGGAAAAATGTACTTTGTGGGGCATTCTTTGATATATTTCACTATTTCTCATGCTTTTTAAATACGTTACAAAGCAGGGTATGTTTCAATCTTTTTCAACTCTACTAGTACAGCTTTTCAGATGAAACTTTTTTCCTTTTTTTGTTCCTGACAGAAGCAGCAGAAGATTCTCATATATTGTGAGGGTGTTAAGTCTTCTTCCAATATTGCTCCTCAGTTTATTTTGTCCCCTTTATAATTTGATTTCTATACTTAGCTATCTTTCTGTGACAATCAAGAGTTTCCAAAGATCTTCTGTCCTTATGGCCCATAATTCTATTAAGTAAAACAGTCTTTCCATAAATTGTTGGTCAATTCATTTTGTCTTAAGGATAGCTGCTGTGAATGGACTTCTTCCTCTTGTTGGAACAAGGTGATAAAATTTGGTTATGTTTATATGCATTTCTCTGCTGAGTTCATTGACGCCCAGAGTTCATTCTAGGAACCTTTATAGCCTGATTGACCTGAATAACCTAGGTGATTTAATCATGATAAGGGAGAGAATAAAATTACCAAAGTTCAAGGTATGAGTTTCATTGCCAATACCAAAAATAGCACAGAGTCATCATACCTGCAGCTTCCATGGTTAACATCAATGATACTGAAGGAAAGGCAAAGCATGACTTTGGAAACTACACACAGGCATGCAATATCTTAATTTTAAATAATTGTGTGGAATTTAAGCAAAAAGAGATTGAAAATATCTCATGTATTTAAGGTTTCTTACAGCTTCACAACTTCTCCAGACCCCGGGCCACACATAGATTGCAAATACGGGAACTCAAAACTTGACTGTTGCAGAGTCGTGCTACCAACTTCCACTAGAGCCTTGACCAAGTCATGTGTTAACTGTCCTGCCTTGCCTTGTCTGTAAAATGGGAACAATTGTGTTCACTGACCCATTTAAAAAGGCCACTGTAAAATGTACTTACTTTAATGTCTATGAAGAGAATAAAAACCAAGACTAGAAGGGCTAGGAGAATAGTGGGCTTCATTCAGCATTATTTTATTTGGGTAGCCAGCTGGATGATTCCTGGGGTGGCAGTAAGAGGTTGACCCATTTGGCAAAAGCTATTTATATTTGTCTTACACTGAAAATTAATGTCCCCATGGCTTGGGTTTCAGTCTAAGCAGATGGTATTCCATACCACGAAGCCAGAAAACACCAACATCACCAGCTCTTCACATTTTTAGATAAGGGCAAGTACAAAGGCTATTGTAGAGGTGTGAAAGTGAATTGCGGGTAAGGCAATACAAAAAGAAATATTTCAGTAGAGTGTCTTTTGGATAGGACCCTTATGACATCATATGGAGTATGTTAAATTAGATGGTCTAAATAAGACAACAAATTAACAGACTAAGCACTGTTTTGAAAGCCACAGAGCTCTGAATCCAGTTCTTCTACTTACTAACTGGGTGGTCTGTGCAAGAAATTTCATGGGTTTGGGTCCACCTTTTTAATCTATAAAAGGGAATTCTAGCTACCTCATGAGACCTGGGCAGTACCACTGGGTAATGTTTGAAAGAAATCTTAAAAGGAAAAGAAAAGTACATGTTGCATAACTGTTACTGGCTTTATTAACTTAAATCACCAGGCAGCTGTCCGACAGCTAGTCAAGTTCATTTTTAATCTCTGACATGTCCCTCTGTCACTGCTTTCATGAAGGAAAAATGTCACTATTTCACTTTGTGCACAGTTTTACTACTACTTGGACGCCTCCTCCAGTATAAAAGTTAACATATGAGTAATAGAAAAGGCCAGTGTAATGACAATGGTTCATCTCTGTATTTTACTCCAGGTGAAACAACTCTAGTTACATAGCTAACCTCTATGCAGAGCTCTATCTGAAGATGCAGTCTTTATAATATCTGAGGATCTCATATGGCAATAATAAACTACAGCTGTGAAAACATCTAGAGTATTTTACAATTACTCTTACACGAAGATCTTGAAATACTTTAAAAACATGACGATTATTATTCATGCTGTTGGGGAAACTGAGGCACGCCTAAACTAAGTGATATGGCCAAGGCTGCACAGAGGGTTAGCGCAGGGAGTCAGCAGCTCCAGAATTTCAAGAATTCTTAACCCAGACTTAGAAGTACCTCTCCTTTCAGCTTATACTTCTCCCATCAAATTAAACATCAGATAGGAGATAGTCTGCACCACACAGTCGTTCCCTTCCCTTCTCCGCTGACGAGAGCCATGCTCATCCCAGCTCACCCACCCCATCCCCGCGTACTCACCTGCTTGTAGGCGTCCAGGAGGAAGCTGTTCCAGACGCAGCGCAGCCCCTCCGAGGTCAGCATCCTCCGCCACTCACCGCGCCCAGACTTAGAGCGGCTCAGAAACAGAACCATGTGCTTCAGGAGAATCACAGAGTCATAGAGCGCAAGAAAGAGGCAATTGGAGAAAAACACCGGCAAGATCTGAAGCGTGATCAACAAATCCACACTTAGCAGACCCATCTTCCTTGCTGCTTCTCTTCAGCCGGATACCTTCAGGTCTCTTTATTGCTCTGTACCCTCATTTAAAAGAGTAAAGCAAAAGGCATTTCAAAAGCCTCATGACCCCTTTCACAGCTGCCCTCTTTAAAATAAGCAGAGATAGTTAAGTATGAGCAGGCTGGTTAAAACCATAACTGCACGATACTCATTCAACTGCCAGCTGCTTATTTTTCAGAAATTTAGATGTTAACAAAAATTCTCCTAACCAGGAGACCTGATTTTGCTGAAGAGAGAGGCAGCTGTGTTTCCAGTTCCCTGCAGTTACAAAATTTAAGCTGAGACTGTTAATTGTTAACTTTCCTGCACTATCCCATTGTTTCTCAGCTATTTAAGCACTGAACAGACCTCTCATTTCTGTGTCAGTGAAGCTGGCTACCAGGTGCAACAATACTTTTAAAAAAGGTTTATGTACATAAACTTTCTGTTCCTTCCTCCCTGCCTCCCTCCCTCTCTTTCCCTCTCTGCCTCCCCCGCCCCC